>JAGTXK010000139.1:0-562525 GCA_019096195.1 Boletus sp. NGJ
AGAACCAAAAGGTATTAGCCCTAACCCTTGCTGGGCCATTGATAGCCCTAATCCTTGCCCTGAAGATGAGCCCTTAGTCATGTGAGTTGGTTGTCATGGTACTGAGTTATAGCCATATTAAAGGGATATGTCATTGGGACACTTATTTGACCCTGATATTATCAACTATCATTTAGTAAATAACATAAGGTTCTGATGGATGCTGTGCTTCAACCCTGTCTGATTATGTCACTTACATAACTCCAAATGGTATAAAGAGCAGAGATACCATTCAGCCAACCCTACTTCATTATGAAATCCACTCCCTCCTCTGCTAGAGCCAATATTCTTTTTCTCTCTGAATCTGGCCTTTCTACTAGGCAAATATCATTCCAAACTGGTCTGGGGAAGTCTACTGTGGCCAGGGTTATCAAGGAGATCCACCCAGGCAAGGAAAACATCAAATTAGGATGTCCTTCCAAACTTTCTCCTACTGATAAAAGGAGAATTGTCTCTAGTATTACCTCTGGCAAAGTTGAAAATGCTGTCCAGGCTACCCATCTCATCAATTCTGCTCTCTCTTCTCCTGTCTCTGCTCAAACTGTTAGGAATGTTCTCAAGTCTGCATCTCTCAAGGCTGTAGTCAAGAAAAAGAAGCCACTCTTGTCTGTGAAGCATAGGCAACATAGGCTAGCCTTTGCTCTCAAGCACCAACATTGGACTGTGGAGGACTGGACTAGGGTTATATGGTCAGATGAAACCAAGATCAACAGGATTGGGTCAGATGGAAGGAAGTATGTATGGAAATTGGCAGGAAAGTCTTTGCAAGACAAGGAAGTTCAGGGAACAGTAAAGTTTGGAGGAGGTTCCTTGATGGTTTGGGGATGCATGAGTTGGAGTGGAGTGGGGATTCTTGCAGAGGTTGAAGGGAGGATGAATGCTGAGCAGTATGTCTCCATTTTGGAGGATAATCTGCTTCCTTCCATGGAAAATTCTGGAATTCCTAAAGAGAGCATTATCTTTCAACAAGATAATGACCCCAAGCACACCTCTAAAAGAGCCAAGGAGTGGCTGGAATCTCAAGGGATCAAGCTTCTTGACTGGCCAGCACAATCTCCAGACCTTAATCCCATTGAACATCTCTGGCAAATCCTCAAAAAAAAAGCTCAATAGCTATACAACACCACCAAAAGGAGTATGGGAGCTTTGGGAGAGAATTGAAGTGGAGTGGGGGAAGATAGAGGTTGAGGAGTGTCAAGGATTGATAGAGAGTATGCCTAGAAGACTAGAGGCAGTGATAAAAGCAAAGGGAGGGCATACAAAGTACTAAATTGAAGAATAGAAATGTTGCTCAAAAAAGTGTCCCAATGACATGTCACTTTAATATGGCTATATCTCAGTGCCATGACAACCAAATTATATGACTAAGGGCTCATCTTCAGGGCAAGGATTAGGGCTATCAATGGCCCAGCAAGGGTTAGGGCTAATACCTTTTGGTTCTTTTGCAAATGTCAAGTCTTTGCAAAATAGCCAAACATTGGGACACTTTTTTTCTATAAAAGAACATGCAAATCTCTGCCAAATGGATGTAAGAGGGGGGGGGATGAAAAAACCCACTACTACCATAGTGGGAATTATATAAGCTCCCACTTGAAATAAGAACAGAAATTTCATACCATGTGATATTATGCAAGTTACATATGGCATACATCACTAAGAAGTAATTCAAGAGTTGTTATTTTAATGAATACTAGTTCTGAAACCACTCACTCAGAATGTTCACATCTTTTCACAATCAGATTAGTATTTTGATAATACAATAATTGGAAGCAGACTTATAGCTGGGTAGAAGGAACATATACTGGATGAATGAAGTAAACATACTGTACAGTATGTCATGGTTCAAGATGCATAAATGAGGAGATGAAGTAGAGGCCATAGGTTGTTGCCAGAGAAATCATGATCTCATGAAATGCTTAATTGGTAACCACCAGGCTTTTTGATATTCTGCAAGTAATATTTAGTAGAGGGGGTCAGTTTGTACATACTTGCCAATGTTTTGCCAGCCAGAGGCAAAATGAGGAACAGCAAGATATATAAACTGTGTAGCTGGCACACCACAGAGCGATGACATTGCAGAAGCCAAAGAGGATCATAGAAATTGCATAAATCCATTTTGATCCTTGTATAAGTATTTTAGCCACTCATCACCAAGATTTATGATCAATCCATCTGAGGCCAATTCCCAAGGGAACATACTGTCATCACAAAGAGAAGGGTGATGTATAACTTAAATGTTGGTCAAAATCATCAGATTACAATGTGGATATATATAACCAACCTTCAAAAACACCTCAAAGATAATTTGACCAACTCCTAAGCTCAAAAAGTTGAAGGTGTTATTCTGACCAGGTGCTGTTGCAGATGACACCAACTAACCACTTTTTAATGTTTTTAAGAAGATATAAGAGTCAAGTACTCACAAAGAAAAAGGTAAGGTAAAAGTTGGCAAGAATGGTCAAGGTGAGAAGAAGCTGGACAGTATTGTAGATGAATTCAATCTGAGTGACATGGAGTTGATTGCTAAGTCATGAAAAGGACTTCATCTTTGTTATATATTGTTATGACAACGAAGAGCTTGGTATAACAACCATATAGATAGGAATGTAGTGAATATTTTCTGTGCATGAACTTGTCTGGATTACATGTGGCAATGGTGTATCTCATTTTTGTCATTTCCTCAGCATCAGACATTCCTTTGATGTGACTTGGTAGTACATGTACTTCAAGCACCAAATTATCATTCTGAAGCTTGACTTGGCAAATGGAACAGCATTTTATGAGCCTTTCTCTTGTGATAGAGTAGCCAATGCTCATCTCCCACACCCTTTGCATGGGGGGTAATTGGACTAATAAGCATTGTGGTTCATGGGAGGGGAGTTGTAATGAAGGTTTGTATGTTATATTCAGGATTGAGATGGACTTGAGAGCCATGAAAATTGCTGCTGTGGACAAACTTGGTGTCCCATTGGGTATTGTATTTGTTGTATTGGTTTTGATTGATAGTTGCTGGTGGATAGTCAGGAACCAACCTTGTTGTGGTGCCTGGCTGTTGGGACAATAAGGATCATAGTGGCATGCATAGGCCATGGGATTGGGTATGGATAAATGAGATATGGAAGTAGGAGAGAGATTGTGGGAGGAAAGTCCAGTCGATGCACTGGCATTCTCTTGGTGATACACATCTCACAGCAACCAACCCGAAGATGATCCACAAGTCACATTATCTCATCAGAGTGTACAGTAGAGCCAACTAATATAATTGTCGTCGGCTTGCGTTGGTGATTATCGAGTAATTTAAACTCCGCTTTCTTCCGGCAGTGTCTTTTATTCTCACGCGAGACGCCAGTGTTGTTTCTCTCCCAAAGTCCTCCTCCATCTCTTTTTCTCCCTCTCGCTCTTATCCCTCCACACCCTCGTCCTCTCAGCCTTTTTTTCCACCTCTCGCCCTTCAGTCCCTCTCTCCCGTGAGTTTCCCCTCTTTCAACTCCCTTTGTCGTCGCCGCGGCATGCAGCGACACTGAGTGCCTCGAGGGCACCACGTTTACATCGACTCTTTGAGCTCGAGCCAAAACGACCCATCATGTCAATGAGTGCCATCACGATCCTTTGACAAGTGGTCATTCTTGTTTTCTATAACTACTCGTCTACTTTGGCCTAGGCTTCCGCAGTAGGACGTCAGCCACATCCCTTCAGCCACGTTGCTTTCCGCACCACTTCCTGCCCTCTATCACTCCTCTCCTCTTATTCTTATTCTTGCTCTTACTCTTTCATCCATCCAGTGGACAATTCGTATACAACCATGGCAGAAACTCCCGCTCACAGGCTTGACCTTCGAGTTGGTGGCAAGTACCGACTTGGTAAAAAGATTGGTTCTGGTTCTTTTGGTGCGTAGCCGCTCTTTCTCCGCTCACATCCCTCTCGACCAGTACATAGGTGACATCTATCTTGGCATTAACATCATCTCCGGTGAGGAGGTCGCCATCAAACTCGAGTCAGTCAAGGCCAAACACCCTCAGCTCGAGTACGAGTCCAAGGTCTACAAGACCCTCGCAGGCGGTGTCGGTGTGCCCTTCGTCAGATGGTTCGGTACAGAATGCGATTACAATGCAATGGTCTTGGATCTTCTCGGTCCCTCTCTTGAAGATCTCTTCAACTTTTGTAACCGCAAGTTTAGTCTCAAAACCGTTTTACTCCTCGCTGACCAGCTGGTAATGCCAATCCTCCTCGCATACACCCTTTCATTTACCATTTACCCCTCTCATTTTGTAGGTATCTCGCATCGAGTACATTCACTCGCGCAACTTTATCCACCGTGACATCAAGCCGGACAACTTTTTGATGGGCATCGGCAAACGGGGCAACCAGGTCAACGTGATCGATTTTGGCTTGGCCAAAAAGTTCCGCGACCCCAAGACCCACCTCCACATCCCCTACAGGGAAAACAAGAACCTTACCGGCACTGCTCGTTATACGTCAATCAACACACACCTGGGCGTCGAACAAGCCCGTCGTGATGATTTGGAGTCTCTCGCTTACGTACTCATGTACTTCCTTCGTGGTGCTCTTCCGTGGCAGGGACTCAAGGCCGCCACAAAGAAACAAAAGTACGATCGCATCATGGAGAAGAAGATGACTACACCTACAGACCTTCTCTGTCGTGGGTTCCCTAACGAGTTCGGTATTTTCCTGAATTACACGCGCGCCCTCCGCTTCGATGACAAGCCCGACTACTCATACCTACGCAAGCTCTTCCGTGACCTCTTTGTCCGCGAGGGCTTCCAATACGATTACGTCTTTGACTGGAGTGTCCAGCGAGGCGCCCCGGACGATGGTAGCACTGGTGCTAGCCAGAAGGCTACTGCTGGCAGGCGCAAGGTTGTTCAAGAGGAGGAAGAACATCGCGCGAGTGATAGGATGTAGGTGCCTCACAATATTTCCTTTGTCCCATGATTAATGAAACTGATACTTGTTGGCGCAGGCTTCGTTCGCACACCCGTCAGCAGCAGGCCAATGCACCTGGTGCGGTGGGGCAGCAACGTGGCACAACTCGTGGCAGGGAGGGCGATATCTGGTAAAGGCGTGACATTCCCTTGTTTCTTTCATTGGAGCGGGGCACGCCCCGAGTGCGACCGAGATTGGGGGCGGAGGGAGGTTGCAGAGGGTGCTCGGTCGCTGTTGGATATCGTTTCATAGATGGTCGGTCGCGGAATGCTCCGGTGGGAAGGACATAGGAGCAGAAGGAAAATGGTCTTGGCGCGACGTGTCGAATTCCAGCCCCTCATCACACCTGCACATACGGTCGCAACTCAAGCCAAAATTATTTGCTCTGGTTCCTCCGCCGTTCTGGACTGCTTTGCGTCGCAAGATAGCCAGCGACCGCCGTACCATCGATGAAGTTATTGCCTCAGAATATGTATAGTACGGACGCTTTTTTCCTTTCACGCTGTTCCAATCTCCCCAATTCTTGGACGGCCGCTTAATTCCCTCCTTGCATACGCAGCCTCCTCATCACCACTAGCGCCCTTTATCGATTGGTCTTTTCCTCTCGGATTCTATGTTCATTCCCAACCTTTATAACGTGATTGGTACATGTTCCAACTCCCTTTTTATCCCTGCATGCGCTCTTTTTTTCATCCTTGACCACCATTTTCATGCCTTGCTCGTGTTCCCCGCTGTTTGTTGTCCTTGCATCTTCCCTTCGTTGGGAGTCTCATCCCATGGAGGCTTGTTTGATGGAAGAGGGCTCCGAGTCGAGGTGGATGGAGAAGACTGGTGTTGGGATTTAGTTTTGTGCGGAGGATGGTTCCGTTACGAAAATCTACGTCGCTGTTTCCCAAGTCTAATGTACGTTGGTGACATTGCGCCCGTTCTGATGATCACGTTACGATGCTGCAAGTAAGTATCTAATTTAGGTGATAAGGTCGCACAACGTTCTACGACGGCGATGTCGCAAGAAACGCCAGTCTCGCGACGACTCAGGACGGTCAAACATATCATTATTGTCTGTTCAGGAAAAGGAGGTGTGGGAAAGTCGTCCGTCTCTACTCAACTCGCTCTCAGTCTCCATGCTCTGTCTTCCCGTCCCCGCGTCGGTATTCTCGATGTCGACTTGACGGGCCCTTCTATACCTCGCATGCTTGGACTTGACGGGCATGGTGTCCATCAAAGCAGCGACGGATGGGTTCCGGTATATGCTGATGCCCACCAAGGGAGCGACCCGCGGTTGGCATGTATGAGCGTAGGATTCTTGCTGAAGAAGAAGAGTGACTCCGTTGTTTGGAGAGGTCCGAAGAAGAATGCGATGATTCGGCAGTTTCTGAGCGACGTGCGATGGGGAGAACTCGACTATCTCGTCGTCGACACCCCACCTGGTTCGTGGATTCCCTTTGATTGTCGCGTCGGAAAGCTTGAGGCGTGTCATTTTCAGGCACTTCCGACGAGCATCTATCACTACTGGAGCACCTGGCACCCGTTCACTCAAAACTCTCGGCCGTCATTGTCACTACGCCACAAGCAGTGGCTCTGCTGGATGCGATGAAATGTCTTTCGTTCACGCGTATCGTCGAGCTGCCTGTCTTGGGGCTGATCGAGAATATGAGCGGCTACGTATGTCCTTGTTGCGGCGAGATCAGCAATGTCTTTTCAACCAAGGGAGGAGAGGAGATGGCAAGACGAGAAGGATTGACGTTTCTTGGTGCGCTGCCAGTCGACACTGAACTGGTGACGCTACTCGACGCCGCAGACTCAGGCGGCACGGGGGGGGCAGATGAGGTGATCGAGCTCAAGGCATTCGAGATTCTAAGGAAATACCGGGAGACGTCTTCCGCCAAGTTATTCGGGAGTATCGCGGACCGGGTTGTCGCGGGTGTTGCGCACGTCGAGGAAGGATACGCTGTGGCAAATGTGTAGGGTTTCGAATTACTCGCTTTGCATGAGATAGGCCTAGTTATGAGGTGCGGCAGCGAGGGTGGCCTGCACAAAATCTCAGCGGACAGCGGGCAGTTGAACTGACCAGCTGTGTGTTTCGCTTTTCTTTTTCCCGGGAGAAGATGTGATTTCTGGGAAAGTTGTCGTAAGGTTCCGGCCACGTTTTCGTTGACGAGGCATCATGTTCGACTTCAAGTTGTTCTTCTCGCCTCGTTTATGACTTGCTTTGTTCCATGAGTTTTGACGACTGATACACGTCTTTCTTGCCTCCAGATCGCTCTAATCTCATCATATTTTTTTTTCTACCAGGTTTTCGTGTATTCTACCTCGGGGGTTCACCCGCGCCTTTTTTCAATTCAGATGCCCGTTGAGCTCACCCACCGCACTTCGTTGACTTTCGGCTCAACATCGATCTCAGCTCAGCCCAAGTCGGTGACTTCGAATCTTTATAATGACTTTACCCTCAGCATCCCTCGCCCTCCCTGCCCCTCTCCTTCCCGTATGTAAATTTCCTTCCATATCAACCGTGTTCTCCCTCATCGAATCTCTTCTAGAGGATACCGCCATCGTCCGAGAGGGCTCTCCTTCCTCTACCATGACTCTTCGCAGAGCAGACGCGTCCCCACACGTCCCAATCCTCGTCGACGCCGACCTCTTTTCCACAGTGCAGCCCCCGCAGACCCTCCACCGCCGTTCCAGTTGTCTCTCTCGTTGGATAATGGAACTCCAGACATCTACTCACTCCGACGTCCCTGATCTTTCGGATGTCGACCCAGTTGGTACCCAGAGCAATCCATACCTCGCTTACCCCCATCTAAGCATGGCAGCTGTCCGTCGCAGCTTGGAAGACGCTGATAGCATACATGACTATGTCGTTGTCGATGAAGACATTGCGCTAGAATGTCCCCCAGAAGACCCTGTGTATGACCAGGTTCGTAATCTCGGGCTTTTTCTTGGCATGTTACCTGATGTACATATCAACAATAGCTGTCGCACGGCTCTGCGCCCACAGATATAGCTAGTCCCCGATCAACAATCCGACTTATCAACCCTCCTCAATCATTACGACACTTTCATCTCTTGAGACGGTCTGTATCACCATCTCCAAGGACCACCTCATCCCGCAGTCCTTCTAGGCTCTCTGTGTTCCATCAACCATCCCGTGGCGATCTCACTTCAGGCACAAGTGCTCCATCTTATCATTCACGAAGCACAAGTCTCCAAACATCACTACCACACAATGCACCCCAAATTTCCACTGCGCCCCGTGCGTCTTCGTGGCGGTGGCGACCGAGTGTTCTGGGTCACTTTTCGTCCGCATCCATCCCAGATACGGACGCACGTATAAGCCCCGCAGACACTCTCACTGATCGATCACGATCGCGGCCAAGTATATCTTCTTCTACCACCTGTTCCTCCGTCACCACCCCAACTACCATGTCCATGCATGAGGACGGCGAATCTCCCGTACCATCTATACTGCCATCAAAGCCGTCGTCCCTTTTTAGTTCACTGCGTGTCCGTTCACAGGCTGGGGGGGTGGTGTCCCAACCCTGTTTCAAAAGTGACAGGATTTCCGCATCGTCTCCGTCCCTGCGGCCACTGTACCCCGCTTCTGCGCCACATCTCCTAGAGCGACAAATGGTGCTCCCCTCGTCACCAAAGGGTGGTGGAACGATCCGCTTACCATTTGCCTCCAAGTCTCGGTGCAGTCGGTCAGGTCTAGATACGATCCTCATGGAGGAGCCCGAAGATTCGCAGCCACACGTCTTGTTCTCTGGGAAGCCAAGCGCGCCTCGACTTTCTTTGTCTTCGCTGGGCAGTCCAACGAGACAAACCAAAAGGAAGCTTGTCGTCAGTGGTATTGCGCTGAACGACACCAGGCGTTTGGACGCTATTCAGAAATGGTGTCAGGTATGTGATGTCGCATAATCTGCAATTGGCTCTTCCTAATGTTTTTTTCTCTCGATATGGCAAGTCCTTTGGTGAAGTTGATCAGATCACGAGAATGCCCAATGGTGATCTGCAGATCAACTTTCAGAAAGCAGAGGTTGCAGACACCGTACGTACGGTTTTCCGCGCGCGTGCCCGAGATCTTATTGTTCCTGTAGGTGTGTCGTGTGCGCGCCAAAGTCTACATTGCCGGAGCTGGCAGTGTATATTTATCCTGGACCACAGGAAATAAACGAACATAGCAAGCACGCTCGTAGCGTCCATGTCTCCTCTTGTTTGTAAAGGCAAGGTGTTGGTTGACTGATATCTACTTGCTAGACTGACCAGTCTTGTCGCAGTGTACAACGCACGACTACGTTTTACACCACCACCTAATAGTTATTTAGACGCCGCTGTCCTAGACATAATCACTTTACCCATGCGTTTGCAGCAAGTGTATTTCATGATTCCATGTATGTCGTCTTGTGACTGTGTTCTCGTCGAAATCAACGCTGACCCGAGGACTGTTGCAGATGCCCCATCTTCACGCTCATTGATTACATTGCATCTCACGTACTCACCTAGTCGCATACCCCCTCAACGGACCGACATTAGCATAATCACGCTTTCTCGTTCGTGTGTCATTCGTTCGACAAGTAAATGTACTTTTTTTCTTTTGTTCGATGACGATTCTTTTACTTAAATTCCACTCAGACAGTTGATGATAGCCTTTTTTTTTGTTGATGTTTTGATATTCTGTATACCTTTGGATTAGGACAGATTGTCGTGTCGGCGCCGCTACGCCGCCCTGAGATTGGGGGTCTGTCACATAAACCGATGACATCATGCTCGTACATCCTTCTTCGTTCTCTGCAGGCCTGGTCTCGCCTTGATCCGCGGTCGCGTTTCAGTTGGAACACGTATGCCAATCATACCCGTGTCGTTCGGAGCAAATTTTCACTAGCCGGCATCAAGCGAACACTTGGAGACTTGATGAAAAACCGCCGAAGAAGGGTGACCTCCTACTCGAGGTGTCCCCGCACATCAGGGTGTGGATAACGTTCGAGCACACAATGCAACAGAATGTGCCAGAGGGGTTACAATGATCGAGGTAGGAAAGAGCGGAAATGCCATAGTCTAAAATCACCAAAGACTGGATACCGTCGTAGGCAAATGTATGTGTTCAAGCTCGAAAGAGATGTGTCAAGGAGTGTGAACGAATGGACAAAACGAAAAGGAGAGTAAGAGTTCAGGAATTACGCAGGTTCACTCTAATCCGTGCTCCAGCGCTGCCAGTTAGCATCGATGGTTGTCTCTGGTATAGCCATCTGAGGAACCGAGGGCTGATTAATATCCGATAGTGATCGCGGCGCGTCAAAAGAAGCTTTGCCAAACCGTCCAGTTGTACCACGAGCAAAGCTATTTTTGTGATGCTGAGAATGGTTGTCTCGACGATATTGCCGACGGGGAGGTACCAGGTTGCGCTCAAAAGTCGTGCCCATCGGGATTGAGGCTGGCCCTCCAGCGGGCGATGACGCGATCCGGCGACCAGCCACTCCATGGGGATTCCCTATCTGTGGTGCGACTCCGTGCCACGCATGACTTGGTATCCATCCGTGAGCCCCCACGTGATGAGGCGGTGGGGCCGTTAGCGGTGGATTGATGTAGGAGTGAAAGATGACTGCCTGTGGGCGAATAGGAGGTGGCGGATACGGGCGCCAAGTCACTGGAGATTGCCCCTCAACAGATCCAGAATTGGTAGGAGCTTGACCTTGTTCTTGATTTCCAGCCATGTATTGGTTCAGTGCATCGGGCGGATAGACAGGAACAAGCATTCCTTGATCGCCCTGGATGAACCCAGTTGGGATCAGAGGAGCTTGTGTGTGAAGTAGAGTAGGATTCTTGACAACTCCCAGGTGGCCAGCAGTGGCCTGGCCCGAATCGGAGCTATGGCCAACCGTCGGAGGATATGGCATAAATGTCTACAGAACGGTTAGCACGCGAAAAAAAACCCTGTCAGCTACATACTGGATATGCTCCGCTGGCTGAACCAAACGGAATTGGGGTGTTCGAGGGAGTTCCACTGCCATCTGACCCGCCGCTCTGCAAAGGGGTGGAGCTACGGGTGGAGGGAAGGAGTAGCCAGGGAAAGGTTGACCTGCAAAAGGCATCTGGTACGGAAACTGTGGGGGGTAATTTGGGATCCATCCCTGAAAGTACTGGATGGTAGGTGCTGGATACGTCCCCGGCAAGGCTGGGGCTGGTACCACAGATGTCTGGGAGGACAAAAGCGTCGTATCTGGTAGAGCAGGCTCACCCTGTTTGTTTTCCAGCGACTTTTCCGTCTCCAGGACTTCTTTGATTGACCCACACTCGCGGTCATCACCATCAGAAGGAGCCTTAGGCGGTGGATTTCTAGTCTCGTCCTGTACTTCATTCAGATCGCAGGCTTCACTACAGGATGGTGGAGCAGGTTGAGTCGGCGAGTCTGTGAGTTGCAGATCTGCCATATGGGCAGCAATATTAACGACACCGGGTTTAGGCGGATCGACACCAAGGTCATCGCCGGAATCGAATGGTTGTGAATCCGACTCCTTGTTAGGCCCTGGTCGCCAGGAAGGGCGATAAGCCGGATTCCAATCTCGAAGTTGTACACGAATCAAACGGCCGTCAAGTATCCGATTGTGCTACGAGATCGAGTTAAGATGCGAATAGCCAAGTGGAAACAGACTCACCTCTGCCTTTACGGCTCTCGCAGGAGCCTCTGTATTATTAAACTTGACAAACGCGAACGCAGAGCGTTTGTTACCTGGGAAATATATTAATCACGGATATGCTGACGAGCGAAAAAAAAAAACATACTTGGTCGAATAACCTTGACTGCCTCAATTCCTCCGTATTTTGAGAACAACGCCCTGACCTTGCTTTCGTCCCAAGCATTTGGTCCAAACATTTCTAGACCACCAACAAAGATGGTCGTAGGATCGACAACATGATCGTCCCGCTTCTCTTGCGAGAATTGCAGGAGTGAACCTTGACTATCATAGTCCCTAAAAGACATGCTTTGGAAATCTCCCATATAGCTGGCAGTGGTAGGTGTGCGAAGCATAAGCGACCCAGGGGTTCTCGGCGTGATAGGAGATGCCCCAAAGTCAGGTGTATGGGGAATGCCTACATCGATTTCTTGACAATGACCCTCTTGTGAAGTATGACAGCCGCTGTCCGAGGACACGATGTGATGGCCAAAGTATGGTGAAGACGTGAGATTGGGTCCAGCCACACTACATAATGGGTGTTACCAATGTTCAGAGATGAAACGAACTGCTAACCTCGGGCCACATTTGGATTCCATCGACTCAACATTGTCGGCCCACCGAGCGCGATGGGTCGATTCCCAATTCATGAAGGACAGTTGCCCAGTAGATTCTCGCGAGGGAAGTGACGCCGCCGCCTGAGGCCGGTGGTGCGTTAATGAAAGTGCTCTTGGTCGGGATGACTGAGAAGGATGCATGTTTCGATTATTTACTTCAGTGCATGTTTCCTGTTGCCAGACATTGCATCCGGAGCTCGGGACAGCAATATTTACATCGGACGGATGTTGAACGACTGAGGGATCCTCGGTAGTACGAAGGGCAGGAAAAGTGCGGCTAGCCGGCAAAAAACTTGAGGCTGAGCGCGGAGCAAGGCCTGGCGCACGACTACGCCAAGAATGGGACGCTGGAAATGCACGCGGAATATTATGAAGTCCCTGCTCGCGAGGAGCTGTATTCGACTGATGAGCCCATGTAACTGTTAAATGAGGAATTCTGCGAAGTGTCTTTAATTGTGGCGGCGGGTGGGATCAGAATTCACGGATATAACGAGCTTGGGCAACATACCACGAGGGCGCTAACGCAGTCGTCTCGATGCGCCCATTTCACTTTCCAGCAGCCAGGATCCATATCAGGCGAGCGGGGGCCATCGTGAGGAGGTGGAAAATTCGCGGATACATTTTCACTTCCATGCGCGTAATGCGCAAAATAATCGACGACGCCAAATATGGATGTAATTTGCAACAGAGACTATATTCGAGAAATGAGTTAGATGACTCCTTGAAATGTCCAACGTTACCTCAGCGTCGTAAAGAAGAGGCACGAGCAATAAACCATGGTCAGTCCCTCCAGTAGGTGGAACGTCCAAGGCATCTGAGTTGTACAGGATAGTAAGCTGCCTGGAATAATTGATCAGAGAATTGAAAATAATGCGAAAATACACACTGACCTGGTCCCGGGTGTCCTGATGATTCTCATGGCATTCGGTAGCTGGAGCTCGATGAACCGGGAGTCATCGGTAGGCAGGGAATTTGCTTTCCTGGAAACATCCCTTTGTCGAACATATTGTCTGGGGCTCCTACGATATAGATCAGACTGACAGAGTCGAAAGTACAACATGCATATATGCGCCGTTGTTCGTGCATATATCTGAGGGTATCCTGCGGGAGGAAAATTGCTCACCGGTATGAGATGAGTAGAGTCTTGAATGCGCGGGCGGGTTCATAGCGAAGGTACCGACCCAAAAACGGCTGCGGTGCAGCAGCATGAAGATTATTCAAGAGGATGGAGGCTGCCTCAGAATCCTAAATCGGTAGCGGGTTAGAAGACAACGAGATAGCCACGTCGTGAAGAACGACAGACCTGACATTGGATGAATGCACAGGTACCACCCTTGGAATCGCGAACAACTTTGATGCCTTTGACTTGCGGATGTTCAGAAAGATGCTGAGACAACATGCTCGTTAGTTCGGGGTGCTCGATGTTGGAAGGCAGGCTGACGGGAGTTGTTATCAGCGAGGGATGTAGTAAAGGCTTGTTACGTACCTTCCGATGAAGATGCTCGCGTCTTGAACACTATGACCCTCGTCAGCTGAAACGCTGCGCGGCGGGGAAGGCACGCGGTGCAAGTTCGCAACCAGGCTTTCAGGGTTGGAGGAAAGAGAATCGGAGGAGGTGAGGGAATCAAAGCGAGTGCCCCATGATCGACCGAGTCTTTGTTGAGGCATCGTACGCTATCGAGAAGGAGGAAGAGGTGTACGTAGAAATGTATTGGAACCCGGAATGAAGTTGCGAGCGCGGGGGACAAGTGTAGTGAATGATCAAGTTGGCATTCCGAGAACGGACACCTGCAGGAATATGTCGCATTCACATCGAAACGTTTTTTTCTACGGGTCTGTCGGCAATCAATCTTCCGCGAAAGGTGTAATACGTGCCGTGCGTGTGGTTGGCAGTCACTCTATATATTTCTGTGCTCTTCTCTCTTGCATCATACGACCTGAGCGAAAACAACGGGGAAAGGTTGGAGACGAAAGCCACTACCATCAGGCAATTCCCAGTTGGCCAGTGACAATATCAGGAAGACCTAGCAAAGGTTACTGGTTAGCTGCTTACGGGCCAGCCCCGAGTGAAACATCGCGACGGTTCAAAGGAACAATCAGATCATCGTTCTCGAAGAACAAGCTAATAAGACAACCATACTTCTTAACATACTCGTTGGTGGTTGAGTGCTGTTTGATCAGCGAAGAAGCCGTGGATAGAGCGCCTCGCTGCAGGTTACAGTGAGCACGAACAATACAGCTAGCGTGGATCGCAATATTGTAGAGCACTGAAAAGTGTGTAGAACGAGTAAATGAATGATCGACCGGTTTCGACGGTAGTATCACTCAAAGGCCATCCGAATGGAATGGAAGAACTCGTCGACAGTTTGCAACACATCGAAGAAGTGTCGTGGATTACGTAACACCCACACTCCTTCCTTTCCAAAGTACTCGCTGAAAAGTACTCGCAGGGACATACATATAGAATGTCCGACGACGGCTACGGCGGCGGCGGCGGGGATGATTACGACTATGGTGGTCCGAGGTTCGTACCCTTGTCTCATCCACTAAGAGGCACATTGTTGACTCGTCGCCCAGTTTTAACGATGGCGCTTTCGTGCGTGCAGTGGTACTTCAGAATAGTCATCGCGCTCATAACGCGGACAGGATGACAGCTATGATCTCCTAGCGCATGAACTACCAGAGGGTGAACAGACCGAGGAACAGGGGGAAGACGCCAATGGCGAGGTCTCCCATCCCAATGGTGTCAATGGTGCGGACCATGACCAAGAAATGGCGAACGGGGAGGAGCAGTTACCTCAGCAGCCCGCCCCCTCTGGCTTGCAAGGCGAAAGACAACCAAATAAAGTCAGAGTGACTACCCCTTACCTCACCAAGTACGAGCGTGCGCGAATACTGGGGACCCGGGCATTGCAAATCAGGTATGTCTCTCGACCCGTCCATGGTCCCTCCCTTTGTCTGGCTCACCGACTGCGCTCCGAATAAGCATGAATGCCCCTGTTCTCGTTCCTTTGGATGGTGAGACAGATGCCTTGCAGATTGCCATCAAGGAACTCTCACAACGAAAAATTCCCTTGATCATCCGACGATATCTACCAGACGGTTCTTTTGAGGATTGGAGTGTATCCGAGTTGATTAGTGAGTGAGCTCGGTGTCGGAATTACTGTCCTGTTGTTCTGTAGTTACCTTATTCAGTTTGCAAAGTTCTGTGATCTCCTGTTGATGTGAGCTCGTATCATGAAGATGGTTGGCAATGACACTTCAGACGATCTACTTATGTAAAATGCAATGCTAATGTACATTCCAGGATGCCTTTATTTATGTTTTCTTGATTTCTACCCATACCCCTGGTCGTGTGACGCTCTTCGTCCTGAGTGTCTTGGCAGAGGACCCTTTCGACGATGCTCGGTTCCTTGCCTGATGGCCGGACGTCCTCGAGGGCCGTGATTCAAATGCTTTCGGGCTGTCGAGTTGTGAGCTGGAATTCGTCGTATCCAGAAACAAGAGGCGTCTTTCTGCCATCTCCAGCCCTTTCGAGCAACCAGCAGCCTTGGACACGCCTCTTCTTTTCCGTGGACTTGACTCGGCATCAGAATAGTGACAACCCGATTGCCGTCGTTTAAGAGGTGACGACGGTGCACTTGATGGTGGTTTGCATATAGGGGTAGGCGAACACATGGTCTCATCTTCTCCGCGAGCATTCTCCGCGAATGATTTCCGCCTGGATACGGCTGTAGCACATAATGAATAATGCATTCCGAGGTGAAGATCGGGAACTTACATTTTTTCTTCGTCACGACAGATGCTGACTCCTTCACAACCTTGAACACACCGTCAACATCCAGCATTTGTTGTACTTCCCAATCTGATGGCCGCATCTTCTTCCAATCCTCGAGAACCTTTTCCACCCAACAATCAGTTTCACCAGAAACATGATAATCGATCACATCCTCCCACTCGCTTCCCGGTGGAGTCTTGTTCACGAAGACAACCTTGCCCTGCCAGCTCTTGGCCGATCTTGGAGTACCTGTGGTGGATGTTTTCGAGGCGTGAACAGCTTTCGCGAAATCCTTCACGAGTTTTTTAATCCCGTGAACCTTCAGGGAAGTTCCCATGATGATTAACATATCAGGTTTTCGTAAAATGTCATGGGTCTGAATCAACCCAATATCGTCCCCGAGTGGATGTACTTCATCATATAGCACGATGGCCGGACGCAGGCTGCCGACCTTGAGAGGTCGAGCTGACCTAGCCAAGCGTGCTTCCGCTGGGATACATAACAGTCGGCATGGTTTCCAAATGACGCGATGGGCAAGTACTCACCACGTAGCTTGCACTCTGGGCAATCCGGAGCCATCCCCTGGTCAAACATGCCTAAATAATCCTCTGTACAGGGCAGATCCACGGAACACAGGGCACAGCGGACGCGATGGATGTCTCCATGTAGTTGGACATTGCGTACTTCTGCGACCCTCATTCTCGATTTTCCTTTTCCAGACGCATTTCCTTGGCTTGAGCTACCACGGAGTCCGACCTTTTCTTCAAAGCCATCGATGTTTTGCGTGTAGGAACGCAGCAGCTTATGTTTGGTATCAAGAGTTTTAATGAAGCGATGTGTCGGTGTGGGTGTGGCAGAGTCGATGCGGTGCTTGAGCTGAGAGATGAAGGTATAGAATACAGCAGTTGATGTTTTGTCACGAAACAGCGACGCATCGAAGAGGTCCCGACCCTTTAGTACGACGTCGGGGTGTTGCTGTTGAACAAGCGCGTACAAGCCGTCTGATGAGCGGAAATCCTGATGAAACGTTAATTTTGTCAAGACACCGGGACAACGCCAGACGACGACTTACTGGTATCCCGCACGAACACGAGATGCCGGCCCCAGTGACTATCACAATTTTCTTGCACTTGGCCACTGCAAGCGAAATATCTAGGAGGGCCCTCCGAGTGCTTGATTCTGCCACGGGTGCATCGAGATCAAGTCGAACGGTCATGTCCGAGGTCACAGATGGTGGTAAGAGTGAAGGTGGCCTCCCACACAAGTATCATGACGCTCCACATAGACAGCCTACTGAAATTGTTTTTATATATTTGTTCACCGCGTCGCGTCGTGTAAGTCACATGACTCGTCGCGTTCATACGTCACAAGCTATTTATACGCTCTGATCCAAGAGCTCGTTCATAGTACCAGATATCATCCTCGTTGCAGGTCGATGGGGTGGTCGAGTTGACCGTCTTGAAGTGCCCATATTGTTCCTGTGGTAAAAACGTCGAGTCCGTTCGGGCACCCCCAGCAGAGTACTCACCGTGCCCAAGACATGGTGGAAGTACCAAACCTCGTCGAGAACAGACCCATTGTTGCTGCATCCAAGGTAAGGGATTGCACCAGTCTGCGAATACAAAGCATTGGTGATCCGCGCAAGGGTGTACGTTGTTTTGTTAGAGGGGATAATACCAGGTCTGAAAACCAGTCAATATTTAGAATCGGAGCCTCGCGAAGGGGCACGTACGCGGCTAGCATGTTGTAAGTTGGGTACGTCTGGAACACCTTCGTTACAGTCTCGAAAAAGTTGACCACTTCTTGGTGTCCCTTGTAACCAGGTTCGTAGCAAACAACATCAAACGTCGAGGTGCACGTCGCATGCTTGGAGAACTACCACCTTCGTTAGTTAAATCTCAGTACAGTTTGGTCGGGCGATCACGGACCTCATGTGCCCAGAACTCGTCATTTGGTGCACCTTGGTTGATCCAAAAAGTGTCCACTGTTAGAAATGTGAACAATCAATCGTCGACCACTCCACCTGTGCATATTGTACTTACTATACCTCAACAGATCGAATCGCCCAAAATCTTCGATGAACGTCCTAACGCTAGGACCCTTGTACGGAGGGACGACAGTACCATCGGGAAGGTATGCTGGGGACGGGTCAGGGTCGTATTGCCTTGTTAGATCGCAGTATTGGTCATAGGAACTTGCACGCGCAGTCAGTAAAAGCAAGAATCATATACGAGATGCTTGCTCACCCATCACAATTGTCTGGCCATAGGCCGTGGATACCCCAGCTTCCAGAAGGCAGCAGTTGTCCAAACTTCTCCAAACCGGTATAAGTATTCCAATACTGGGTTTGTAACACAAGGCCGCCTTTCACGGCGTTACAGCATGAATTAGTGAGTACGGTGGTGTTTTCGCAGGAGTATTGCAACGGCAAGTCAATGCATACTTCGATGCTAGGGCAGAGGTGTGGCAAGGCGCAAGTTGCTACACCGACGAATAACAACGTGCTGGTGACAATCAGCATGTCAACGTGGAAAGACGGATTTGCAGACCATCCATTATCTGGATAATTTTATATGCGGAGCATGACAAGAAAGGGACACGAACGTGCTTCTCTAACTTTTGTGCACCACATGCTATCGCTTGTTTGAATCAAACAAGAGGTCTATCCGGTGAGAGCTCAAAGCTTTCCGTGGGCCCAACTGGACGTGCGCCTGCTACAAGCGATTGATCCATCTGACCGGAGTCTCAGAGCGTCGTTTTCAAGTTGTGACCAACGTGCACTCTCGTGTAACCCACTGTGATCAACTTACCTGATTTAGTATTCGCCTGAGAGCATCAAGATACATCCGATCGAACTGAGTGGCATTGTAATACAACAAGGACTTACGCAGGTTCCATTGGGTTTCCAACTACGCTGTCACGGATATCGTGCATGGGTGAGTGCTCAAATCGAGCATACAGGTAAGAAGCAGGTTTGCCCAGGGACGAAGCTCGATGAGGATGGATAGATAACATGTGTATTGTATTTTTGGGTCAAGAAAAAAAGAATCCCGGGCCGATTCATACACCGAGATCTGGTACATCCATCAGGGACAAAGACGGCAGTTAGCATCGAGAAACGAGATGCGGCCGCTCGCGGACCAGTAAGACTTTCAAACATCGGTCCATCCACCTTCATCGAGCTTATAGGAGGCCTCGCTTTCGGGGCGATCAGGGCTGTCAACCAGTTTAGCAACGCGCTCTTCCGCGCGACCTGTGTCGAAAACACAGCGCATGAGTTCGATCCTGCATCCTCGTCCTCAATACTTCTAGTGTACATACCCTTCCGCAGGAATATACGAGTTGCAGAAGAATGCGAGAGAATGTGTCCCCCGATTGGCTTTAGAGCACCACCAGCCACGAAAGTCATGGTTGCTCCGGGGTCGGCTAGGGGTCGTTAGATAACAACGAAATGAAGAGAGAGATGACTCAGGGCAGTACATTGAACTTGATTTGTAATAAGCACTGCGATCTATTCGAGGGGATAGTCAAAGAATAAATGCAAACCCATCAGATTACCAACGTTGTATTCTTCGGTTAATTTTGTGAGCTTGGAGAGCATCTGCAACAGTGATTACGGCGATCCTCAGTACCTTAGCGCATGCGTATATTACCTGAGCAAGCTACAGTATCCATGTATGGGTATCTTTTTTGGCGCTGTGTATTTGAGTATACGCGCACCTTCTGTTGTCTTTCACTCAATTCCCCTCTTCCGGAGTAGTCGACTCTAAAGAGAGCCATAATGGAGTCGACGATCTATCGAAAGTCAGATGTCAATGCCACGCGCCAGGAACTGACGTACTAAGAGCCGGAAGTCCTTGTCCTCAGCAAAACGAAGGGAGCACTCATTTATCAGTTCCATCTGCAGATTCAATGTGAGCATCCGGAAAAGGCCAACTTGGGAACGATAACCTGGTGTTCACTATTGAATGCTCGGGCTTCAAGTAATTTATGAGCAGTAGTCAAGCGGACGATGTTCCTCCATACCGTAGAGGATATTCTCCAGTGCCATAGTCCCGTCTACGCCGAAGCGATCCGCAATCGACCGAATGCGATCAGGACGAAAGGTACCTGGGAGCGCTATGAGCAGGATGCAACAGGGTGGAATATGTTCACATGCCTTCAGTGTCAATGTATGCTACCTAGTCGAATTATCCGCAGGAGAACAGCCTTGTCTTGAATATAGGTGACCTACCTTCCCTGAAGCGCCTCCTAGTTCAGGGGGAAGCTGGGCTACCACGCACATTGTGTGCGCCATCTGTGTTTTTCCCGTGCGAAACTCGCCATATACTTCCCGGGTGAGATCTCATTGGATTCGACGACCATCAAGATAATTACCTTCTGATATTGACTGAGATATGATGCCGCCTATTGAGAGCTTAAATTCCTTTCTTTTTAGTGAGACAAAGCTTCTTGCCTCCGAGAATGGCATCTACAGATTTACTACCCGTGCTGATCACAAGGACGCGCTTCCGACGATCTTGAACTTCAACTCCTGTCGCGAACGAAGAGCCCTGTACTTGGGTGAGTTCTTGTATCACGTTCGAGACAAATCGGTTACCGCAATCTTCTGCGCGGCTTCCTGAATGAAAGGAACAATAAGGTCGAGTGTTCCGGAGCGCATATACACTGTTACCTTGATCTTTTCGACTTTCGCCTCCGACATGCCCTACGATGTGACAACGATGAACATGAACACTTGCAGAGACTTGAAGGTCCTCACCTTGATCTTGAGGAGCTGCCGACGTGTCGTCATCATAACGCCGGACACAGTATGAATTGCCGCGCTCTGAGAAACGCGTGAGATAGGTTAGGTAGAAGATAAGAGAGTTTACCTTGAGTTTGAGAATATCTTGCACGTTTATGCCCTGGCGAGGTCAGAGTTGCGAGAGGTTAATGAGTTATCGTCCCACCTGTTGTTGGAGCTCGTCTACGTTGTCGAAGAAAGGCGTCTGAAAAAGTCAGTGTCCAGTCGATGGCGATAGAGTTAGGGGTTGTATGGCTTACCTCCTCGATGTCGTCGATCACTGGAGGACTCTGTGGCCGGCTGGGTGGAGGCATGCTCTCCTCGAGCGCAGTAGCACGACGTGGGGCCATGTTTATCGAGACGATGTTCGGTGTGGGTTATCTGGAAGTATCCGCATTGAAATAGGACGGACGCGTTGGTCACGTGAGGTAGCTTCCACTGAACTTGACGAAACGCTACTGTAGCAGTCCGTCGATCGTCGATTCCACTTAAGTAAGCTGCAGGTGAACTTCCCGTTCGTGGAGAGCCGAGGAGGAAGTACTTGTGGTACAACCTGCGACGATCCGGCTTCGAGGCAACAAAGTGTTGGAAAAACCCAAGCAAACGATGAACGCCAAGCATGATTCAGAATTGAGCCCCTCCTCTGAGAATGTCATCTTGAGATACTACAGCCAGACACGAAAAAGAATAAATGCCAGGACCGTGGATTGAACACGGGACCTCCAGAAAACGACCATCTTCAGTCTGTTGCTCTCCCAGCTGAGCTACCCCGGCTCAAATGTAGGCATCTGAAACCAGTGAATCAGAATAAAAGTGATCTTTCTAGCGACAATTGATATTGTTCACTCCGGATCGAAACTAGAAATGTCCCCGACCACCTCCTCAACATGCTCGACAGTAGCCGACGATGAACCCACGGTCTGTCCTCGAGCTGGAGGTTGGTTGGTATCCAGGTTGTTTTGTGGCTCTGTCAACGACAACACTGCTGGGGCTCGTATCTCGGGAGTGGGGCCACTGAAGTCCTTCCCGGTCATACGGGATAGCGTCTGCATGTCTGAGTTTGGGCGTAAGTAAGAAGACAAGTAACCTTCAAAAGGGGATACAAACCATATGGCTTGCGATTGTTCAAACAGTAATTTATTCGTTGAGGACTTTTCTTATCTTCGGTTTTGAATTTATTTTTACACGCTTTACGATCCCGACCAGGCAGTACGTATGAAATGAGTTCATAATTCTCGCCGAACTGTGACAGAGCCTGTAACAATGTCAACTGCAGCGCAGGTAGCCGCACAGAACCAGCTTACATCGTAGAATAGCTCGGTTTCCTCGGCACTCCAGCGCGATCCGCGGAAGCGCTTTGAGTATGTAGCGGAATTAACAAACTTTGTGACGTCGGACTCCTCGACGTGGGTGTACTCCATGGTATCTTCTTCAGCATTACGATCAACAAACAAAGACTCTTCATCGACGATAGTCTCTCCGTTAGGACCGATTCGGACTTGAACATTGTATCGACTAGTGGAAACGTTTTGGGAATAGTCGAAACCTTGTCCGGAGCTATCCTCGACGGCGGAGAGATTTCCAGAGACTGGTTGTATACATGGCAGCCCAGGCGTTGCGCCGGCGGTTGGGCTCTGTTCCGGTTCAGCTTCTGGACGCCTCACTTGTACGGAATCGCCATCCTCATTTCTCCCATACTTTTTTGCCTCCATCAACATTCGCATCCTCACTCTTTTCTCTTTATTGGACTTCTTCCAGGTAAGATGATTGTCAAGAATTTGGGCTGCTTTGCTGCTTATGCGGCCCTGGCCCGTATCTTCGCATAAGGCAGCCATAGTGACGGACGTCGGATCCAGATCCTCACCGGGGTCTGCATCAAACGCTGGAGTTGCGGGTCGCCGGGCCTTCCTGAGCTTTTTTGAAGTGGTAGCTAACGACTCAGACCGCGATCTCCTTTTGCTTTGATGGCGAGGAGTTTGTTCACCGGTCGGAACCTCAGCATGGGAAGGGCCCGCATACGCTGCAGTTTCCTCGACAGTAGGCGGGTGTCGATATTCAGATGCTTGTGGCAGTGGAGCGGCTCGGGAAGAGGATATAACAATTGGCTTAATAGCCCCCTGCAGCGAAAACGTCGTAGATGGGAGGGAATTAACGGCAGCAGGAGCATCCTCAGGAGGAATTGGATGTGGGGCCTCGGGCGGGGGATGTGAGGCACGATTGTCCTGCGATAACGAAGGGTGTCTTGAAGTGCTCTCGACGGCGCGGGGCCGCGTTTTAGTAACCGGACGGAATACGGTACCGCCTTTCTCTACGTATTATGTTGTACACTTGATGGCAGAAAGTACAAGCAGAAAGACTCACGAACACGCGTGCTCATGTTTTTGCAAGTAGTGAATGCGCTCAGGAGATGTTACACCGTCGACTTGATCCTGAAGGGTGTTCCGCAACAGGACCAAACAAACACCTTACTATGATCCGCAGTCAAGCACTGAAATTGCCCGCTGGTGACGTCCCAGACTGGGAGGTCGACGGTAGTGACAGTGAACACTCAGATCTGAAATCACCTGCGGAAAGGCGAGCAGTTATTTATCGATCCATGTGTGAGCCCGCCTGACCTTGCCCAGCTTTGTAATTTTGCAATCACTAAAACAATGTTAGATCAACCACTCGCTAGGACATGACCATCGCTCACTATCATCATCGCAGCGAGGGATAAATGGCTTCGTGCAATGTTTCCAAAGTTCTCAAGTCGCGGAAGGGGAGGGAAACAACCTGACGTCGTGCCACCTCCACACACGATCTATAACCGCGGCAGATGCACACTCCAAATTGGCCCCCACTTCTTTATGGATACGACACTGTTCGAAGTCCACTATCGCCCGTTTCCCGTGGCGGTTTCCCAACTAACACCCTCGTATCAGCCACCAGGGAATCCACCGCCGCAAGCAATACACCAACCACAGACCCTATCATCCCCTTCGTCTACATCTGCCGGGGAATCCAATGCACTGTTGTCATCTTTATCCTCCACCTTACCTGTACCTCCCGGCTTGATCTCTCAGGTTAACGCTGCAACGACGTCAAATCCAACCCTTGCAAATCTGTTACAACTAGCTGCTTCCGGGAGCGCAACACCGGATCAGCTGAAGACCCTTGGTCTACTCATCCAATCGCTAGCAGGTTCTCCGGTAACGGGTATTCCTGTTACTACCTCACAACCAAGCACACCGGGAACCGCCTCGTTGAGTACCCCCTTGCCGACAGCACCCGCTGTGTCACAGCAATACCAATACCAAGCAGCTATCAAGGACTTTGATATTGTGATAGAGTTCCGAGAAGCCCCCTCAGATCGCTGGGTATTTCCTCGCGGGGTCGCCATATGCGAGTTTGTCTCTGCACCCGGAGATCCTGGGAAGATTGGTGACCTCACGGTCTCCACCATCATTCCTTTCCCAAGCATGACGCCACCACAAGATCCCCCTGTATCTGAAACCAATGCTCCAGCTGAGTCACCTTGCAAGCAGGTCGTCGAATTTCATTTTAAGATGGCAAGCTCATACATCTGGGACACTTTTTCGCGCTGGGTAGGATCCAAGGAAAAAATGGAAGAAAATCGCAAAATTCTTATGGAGATGGTAGAGAATACTCTTTCACTATTGGCTGCTCTCGTTGTCTAAACTTCCACTTTCACTGTCGTAGGAACCGCCTCAACAAAAATTCCTGGCGTACCGACTCCCCGAAGGTTCGCAGCTCACCCAAATCCAGAACGTACGCATGCAAATATGATACTCCGATGGGTATTGATATAATTGTCTCAGGCTGCCCTCCCGCCATATGCTATGAAACCAATCAGGCCTTCTACAGAAAGTGGAAGATCAAGGCGGAGGTCCGCGCCACGTAAATCTGCACAAGACCATCCCGGTTCTCTAATGACAAAGCGCAAGCGGCAAGTGCAGCCCAAGAGCCAAGTTCCTCCCGCAAAGATTGCCTGTTTTGCATGTGGCCAAGCAAACGTACCACTGATCATGGGAGGGAGTAAGCGGAGGACCCTATCATACTTAGCTCTCAGTCTGACTGCATATCCAGGATATTGTCGACCGTGCGTGGAAGGAGGGCGAATTGGGGAAACCTCCCAAGTTAGTGTGGTGACCGTTCCCAGCAAGTTGTCCACCAACGATACAGTCCAGCCTTTGTCAGAATCTGTGAACCCCACCACCACAATCTCTGACATCTCAACCTGACAAGGTATTCTCAAAGGGAATGTTTAGCAAAATGAACAATTTGTAGGATATAGATAACAATATTTAGTATACGTAGATGCTACCAGGTGACTTCGAAAATCATGTACATATCCCAATAAACCATCCCAACCACCACACGACGACAGCAACGTGCAGCAAGACAACGCAAATCTCGAACATAAGAGCAAGCCATTGAATGACTATGACAACCCAGAAAAAAGGCATAATTGCCCAACGGAATACTTGGTTGTCGATCCACAGAAGTCGATAATGCCATGCTAATGTGATCGCTGTCCGTGCTTGCAAGAACGTGACGAAGAAAGTGAGGGCACCGAGGGAGAAAAGTACAACCCAATGACGAAGGGAGCGACGGGGGACCGATTGCACCGCGTAGCGTTTAGATTCTCCAGTGAACTCATTTCGGTACCAGGGAATGATTATAAAGTCCTGCATATCCTCCCCTATAATTTTGCCATATATTCTCCAAAACGGGGCAATCCTATCGAGGATAAAAGTCAAAGCATCCATGCCAAGTTCCCAGACCTGTTGATACTGATCTCTGTAGCTTTCTTCTAATGCTACAATATGCGAAAGCTGAATTTTCACAAGGTAAACGTGGCAAACGTGAGGGAAGGATGGAGACGGACCTCTGGATAAACAACGGACGTATAAGACAGGGTGTCGTTGTATTCTTCTTTGACAGTAGAATGGGACGCCCTGACTTCGGTCAGCATCCGTGACACTTTGTCAGCTTGCTCCTGTAAGGGTTCTCGTTCGCTTTCAAGTGCTTGCAACTTCTCCATGAGAGTGGAGATCGGCTTATCCAAGACATTTTCCGGTATAGAAACCGTATCATCATCAGTCCTGACTCCCGAGAGGAAACTTGTGACAATCTCGCGTTGTCGAAGCACTCGTCCATGTATGTCTTCGACTACTCTCCATCCATGGCGTTTACGGGTTGCACTGGTTACAGCTGAGGGATCGTGGCTGAAGGCATCGAGTAACTCCACCGGGAGACTACGATACGCAATACCTACCGCTGGCATCACGCTAGAACAAACGAGCTCATACTCCCGAACATCGACTGCAACTCGCTGCATTCGATGTCGGAGTCTGTGATTGTGATTCTTCAATTCCTCCAGTGTCCTTAGGTAGTGTGAGACAGTGATTGTCAGAAAATACATAAGCACACACTTCAATTTTAGCTCATAATTCCTTTCAAGTTGATCTTCGTCAAGATCTCTCTTAGATTCCGGCAGCAGTGGAGGACCACCCGGCGTGCCAAAAAAGGATGTGCTACGGTACGAACGCTTGCGATGGAGGGGTGTATGTTGAGAGAAGGTGATGTCTGGATGGTTCGATTCTGGAAATACGGCGATCTCTTGGCCAGAATCACTCGGTAAGGCCGGGGTAGTGGTAGAATCAGTTGGAAGAGGAGCAATGACGTGCACATTAGGTATGTCGTTCGAGGTATTGATCTCTGCAGCTGATTCCTGCGGGGATTGTAACTCGCTTAAATGGAATGGATCCTTCCGCTTGCTCACTTGGCGAGGTCTGCTTGGCGCGGAATCGTTCTGGTCTTCGGACTGCGAACCAAATGGCGATGAGGAACCCTCCTCGCTTTCCACAGGGTGCCGACGAAATCGGTGGATAATATCAGGAAAGTTGAGACGACTACTTGCCGGCGATAGTCCTCCTGAAGAATTGTTGCGGTGATGATATGGTGAAGGAGTACCATTGGCGCTACCCGACTCGAAGAAAGCGGGAACAGAATGCCGCCATCCTCGAGCTTTCCCTTCTCTGCGAGTTTGTGGACTACCCAGAGAGTCACGAGAGTTTGCAACGAGCGGACCAAAGGATATGTAACCATCCGAGGAACGAACTCGACTGAGGGAAGTGCCCGGTGAAGAATCCGAGGGAGGAGCAGAGATTTGTCTTGCTGTGGATTTGAGGCGGTACTGGGACGAGGGAGTTTCAACTGAAGACGACGCAGTGGGTGACTGTGGTACGGGTGTAGACGAAGAAACACCTTTCTTAAACTTGATGTACTCTTCTACGACGAGCGCGGACACGTGCCATTGTGATCGCCGTCTTCCACGACGGTCAAGTAGGTGTTTCAGCCATGTCAGAGGCTCAGCATTATCAAGCCATGCCTGCGTCTCCGTTCCCAAACCAGCATGCCAGCGAGCTATTTGCGCAAGGCTCACGGGATCCCCACTCGCTACAGAGGCATATAAAATATTGTATCGTCGCCCTAGCTGTTCGCTGACAATGGCTGCCTTGCGGACGGTCGGCGGTGATGCCTCAGCTCTGATCCTCGATATCCTGTCTAGAACCGTGAAACGTTACAGGACGTCGACCTCGAATATCCATGCGACAGACCTGTGAATAAAGCTTCTTGTTTCTCGACAATCGACTTGCTAGATGGCAGCATTCTTTCTTTGGCCATCCGTTTGCCTCTCGAAATCGACCAGCGCCTATCCAATTTCTCGTCTTCGGACTGGGAACCTGTCCAGTCCAGGGTTGCTCCACCGTTGGAGGAGAGTGGGACGGGATGGAGGGGTACGGATCGAGTCGATGGGCTGAAATCCACCTCCGACGTCAAGTTGCCCACTTGCAAATACTGGGGAGATGAATGTGGGGCAGGTGGAGCTGTGGACGTGGATGCGTACGGGGTGCTCGTGTTCATGGGCGTGTCGGTCGAGGATGGCACTTCATCAGACATAGGACGTAGTTGTTGCGATATTCGTTCACGTCTCCGTGACTGAAGGTGTAGGGCACGTTGGACGTCTTGCAATATCTTTGGATCTGGATGGATCAAAGGCATTCAGAGGACATTTGTACCAGAACGTGTTTACTTGCCCTCGTGAGCTGTCGTAACGCCGCCCACGAGTTTAGAGGCTGTAGAAAAGATGTGACGGAGAACTCACAAAGATCGTATTCGTCCGAGAAGGCGCTCGGTTCAAAGTCAGACATAAATGAATCAACTTTCAGTGGCGAGAGGGAGCTCGGGTTTTTGGTGGGGTTCTGAATCTTCTTCCTGCGAGATCCATAATGCCGTGGAGAAGTGTTCTTGGACATTGTGCTGCCAGACACCATGGGGTCGGGTCCCAACGAGCGGACGCGCTGCCTGCCTTCGGTCAGATCTACGGCAACCCTGCTTTCTGACCTTGACTGTAGCATGGGTTGTACAGGTGAAATAAAGCTGATAGAGGACGACCTCGAGGAATCCCCATGTGTACGAGTGGTGAGGAAACGGTCTGTAAAATGTATATGAACAGACTGGGCCTGAGAGGACGCTAGTTGAGACGTCGGGTTGGGTTCAGAGACAGACGACAAGTCTGCCATTCGGTTTGGGTCGAGGAGAAAGACGAGAAGAATGCGCCAGTGAAGGCTGAAGGCTTTCTCACGAGCTGATTCGATTGAGATTACAACAGCTTTAATTGCTTTTACTTAGTACGTAGGTGGTGATATTATATTCTCTACGCTCGTCGTGCAATAGATCTGCAACTTGCGGGAATGCGCACTATTCTCACTCGGGACAACGACTATTGTCGTGTATTTCGTGTATCGAGGTACCGTCGACCGTGTCGACAGGCTCCTGATACAACGAAATGGGTGCAGTCGCTTGAGAAAGGTGGGTTTCTCTTTAGGAACCAGCAGAATCGGAGGGGGCAGAAGCGCCCGCAACCGGTGTCTCTTCGCTTGTGGCAGATGGTGATCTAACAAACGGCCGGATGAACACTTGTCCATCCTATTTCCAGCGCGACAACTCACATTCGTCTGCAAGGACGTTCAGGTCGAGTCGGTCTTGCGAGACAGTGTGAGTTGTCGTCCTCGTCGGTATGCAAGATTTGTTAACACCGTTTGAAAGGCCCCGCACAGCCGGAGTACGTCGCAGACTGGAAATGGACGCCTGAGTCCGATGCTGACGCCAGTCGAACGATGTGCGACGTTCTCGTTTCTGTCGAGGAGTGGCACGCTCAGGTTGGTGGTACAGTGCTCGCCCTACGTCTTCCCGATAAGTTCTGTCTGAGACGTTCAACTTTGTCAGTACCACCTGTCCATTTGCCATAACCACAAAAAGTACCCACGGACTCCACCTGCCCCCGTCACAGTCGCTGTGGGGGTCCGCCTCTCAATGCCATGCGACATCGTATAGCCCTGAGAATGATGTCGACGCCTTGGCTTGACTCCGTATCGAGTGTCAACCCGGCTGTCCCTTTGGTGTTGAAAGGCCACTGGTGTACCAAGTGGGGCGGCACTGAGCTCAGAATAGTGGACGTGACGTGAACCCGTAGAGTAAGAGCTACGAGTATGCACGGTGGCATTGAATAATGCACTGTCTGACTCTCCACACTCTCGAAAGGAGTTTAAAAGAGCGACCATTGTCAAAGCGAGTCGCAAAAGGCAGAACAATGCATGAGAGCAACCTGCCACTTACCATCCATACGAACACATAAAACACTTTCGTTTGTGTCGGGGCTGTGGTCCACAGGGATTCACCAATTCGCTCAGTGTTGAACAACGAAATGGAAGGATATCGGGATCATAGACACATGCAAGACTACAGTGACCGCCTAATCATGGACGCCACTAAAGGCAACGCGGGCCACGACCTATCATCGGGGCATAGGACGTCCTGGTTGCGCTCTCCGCTTTACAATGACGCGGCCAAGCATCGCAGCTGTGAACGCTGACAATGAATACCTATTTGCGTGACATCAGACGTGCACATGGGAGTAGTACATTTGCATACCAAGTGATCACGTACGACAGATGAGCATTACGCACATCAACTGCAGCTGAGCGTCCAACTGGTACACCTTTACTGAGGTAAGCAGTTGCATCGCCTGCATGACCATCTGCAAACCGTGGGTTCGAGATCGTCCTCCCAACATTGTACGCTTACTCACCGAATGTTTGTTCGACGAAAACAGGCTGGACACCAGCAGGTTCTCCTCCTGCCGATTCGGCCATGGAGTCAACATCTACCCAGTACCACTTACCCTCTGCGGGCTGGTTGTCTGGAGTAAATGAATTTCGTGTGTGCGACGTTCGGAGCATGCCTAAAACCTGAACTTCGCCTTCCTCATCCCGCACATAGTTGTCGGCAAAATCCTTGCCGATGAAACCACGGTCGACTAGAACAGTAGAACCATCCGTCCTCACCAAAGGGGTGATAACGTGGTAGCCATGGGTGCCGTCACGAACGCGGGGACCCAGTAGCATTGCATGTGCATGATCCCAACGACCTCGGAGCAAGACTCGGCGAAAGGCAAATTCCGGTATCACGGAGACGCTTGAAATGGTAGTGATTCAGAGTCCCGTTGTTCTAGAGGAGACACGCTCGTACTTTATTCGTTTTGGAAGCAGAATGGGGTCGCGTTGTAGCTTTTCTTCCAGTTCGTCGATCAGATTGACCTTCCATTGGAGGCGCTGTAGTTGCCACGTCCCCAAGGCGAACGTGAAAATAGGAATGAAACCCAAAAGCAAGATCGTCGGACTTGACCAGGACGATTTTTTTGCAGCATAATTGGATGTCGCAGGTTCTGAGGACTCGCCCGTGTGTAGCAATCTTTGGCTGCGCTGCGTCGATTTAAGCGTTTGGAATATACCCTTTGAGAGCCTGCTACGAAACAATAAGAACATTGAGGGTGATGTAGTATGAGTTCAGTTTGGATTCCCACGACCACTTGATGTCAGCCTGGGTAGTAACTTGAAATGATGGTTGCGCAGTAAGTTAGTACTGCGTCTTCTCGGTCTCGTCCATTCCCGACATCTGACAGCAAGTCACCTGGACGACATGCAAGTAACACTTCAGAGGCATGTGCATTGCAGACTGGCTGACATCGTTGCTGCAGGGCTTTCCGAAAACGTCCTGGGTTCGACATTGATGGTGGTGATGAGGTACACTATCCCACCCGCCCAGTTGATAAAGACAAGGCCGAACAAGAACTAGTAATCAACATTAAGAAAGCTACCAGCGCAGATGAGACCGCCCCAAAACAGAAGCACGTCCGAAGTACGTTCGCAGTACGTTTGACTCCCATCTTCCAATCTGACTTTGTTACAGAATGTATCGTGTATACCTGGGATTACCATAGCTCAATATCATTTTGGAGTGGCCTACGTGTTCAGCCCATATTATCCGATGAAATTCAAACATTCAAGGCGCTCATCACCGTTCACAAAGTCCTACAGGAGGGTCACCCAAACGTGCGTGTCCGACCTGAAATATGCCGACGTTCATCGCCGCTCATTCAATGGAAATATAGACTATCAAGGAGGCTCACGGACAAACGGGATGGCTCGAGACTTGCGCTCGTACCGTTGCCACCGATGGCCAGCGAGGTTAGTTCTGTCCCGCATTCCGCACCGGAGCCATCTAAACTGATACTAGGATACGGGTCCCTAATTCGAACATACGTCCAATTCATTCTGGCCAAGCTTCGCTTTCACCGCCTCCGCCCGGAATTTAATGGCCTGTTTGAGTATGAGGAGTATATCTCCCTCAAGGGCATCGACGATCCCAACGAAGGGTAAGAAAGATGAATTGATGCACCCCTCAATGGCTCAAAGAATCATAGATATGAAACTATCACCGATCTTATGGGCTTGCAAGATCAAATCGAGTCCTTCCAAAGGATGGTTTTTGCGCATTTTGGACATTCATCCAACAATGAATGTCGAATTTCTTCCTTGGTACCACTTGTCAAGGAGAGTTGGGGTATCTATAGGTTCATAACGAGTATGCTGCGAGCCCTGTACCGACGTAAGCTTCCCGTCGCTTTTCAGGGCAGTTGTTGATTCCCTTCAACAGGAACGAATGACCATGAAGCATTGGAGCCGCTGCGCGAACGTTTCAGCGCACAGCACTATAATTTACGCAAATTCTACTACGAGTGTTCTAATCTCAAGTATCTAACTGGTCTCATTAATGTGCCAAAGCTCGGTCAGGTCAGAACCCTTCCATCATGATCTTCCTACCTTCAATCATCGGAAAATACTAGGAACCACCCAACCTTTTCGATTCTGGTAATGCCCCGGATCTCCCGGCACGACCAAAGTCTACTATGACTCCGGCCCCTCCTCCAGCACCATCTCCAGATGCTGCCGCTGTCAGCGAACAAGCGCGGATGCTCAAGGAGTACGAAGACCAACAGGCTGCTTTGCGTGCTCAACGAGAAGCAGAAGAACGGCAGAGGTTAGAACATGAAGCACAACAGCAGCGCGAATTTGAACAGCGCCAGCGGGAACAGGCCGAGCGGGAACGCCTGGCACAAGAGCAACTCCTGCAACAACAGATGATGCAATACAGCAACCAAGCGGTTCAGCAGGCGAGTGAGTATCAAAGGGAATTACTAGCCATGAGGGGCCAATACGAGAGGGACCAACTCTTACTTGAACAGTACGACCATGTAGGTTCCCTGTCTCTTTTGGCTTCACGGTGAACTAATGTCTTGAATGTAGCGTGTCAAAGCGTTGGAGGGGGAGTTGGCTGGAAGCACCGCAAACATTAACGCGCAAATGGCCTCAAAAGACGAGTTGATCAAGCAGTTGCAGGACCAGGTTACACTGTGGCGGAACAAATACGAAGCTCTGGCCAAGCTTTACAGCCAACTTAGAACGGAACACCTGGACGTGCTTGCAAAATTCAAGCAGATGCAACTCAAAGCAAACTCTGCTCAGGAAGCGGTCGATCGTATGGAGCGCATGGAGCGAGACTTGAAGGCGAAGAATTTGGAGCTCGCAGACATGATTCGTGAGCGTGACCGGGCTCGCTTTGACGTTGACCGCCAAAAGTCATCACACAAGGATGAGCTTGAGCGCATGCGTCGCGAGCTTAGCTTCGCCAACGAACGGGCAGAAGACGCCGCACGATCGAAGAGTTCTGAAGTATCCAGCGTTCTCAGCAAGTATAACCGTCAACTGAATGAACTTGAAAACTCGTTACGGGTAATGCCATCTCCCATGGTCCCACGAAATACTGATGAGTTGGCAGGCGAAACAGCTTCAAATCGATGATTTGTTGGTTAAACTCAATGATGCTAGCGGCGATTTGGAACACTTGCGTGAGGAGAAGGATCAAGAAATTATGATTCTTCAAGAGGGTATGGACAGCACTATTCAGCAATTGTCGGAGGCACAGCAGGTAACGTAATTCAATCCGTCCCGTATTATGCAACCTGACATCTTGCCTAGAACCAAGGCATTTCTGAGGAGGCGACCAATGCCCAGATCGACACCCTTATCTTGGACAACCGTAAGAAGTTGAACCAAATTATCGGTAGGTCCACACGACACCGACCAACACATAATGTTTCTCTTACCACTATGCAGACTCGATTTTGCAAGCTTGCGTTCAAAAGGTTGATGATGCAATTTACGAGCTCGAGTCTCCTTCCCAAGCAGGCAATATCAATTCGACACCAGAGTATACCTTGTCTATGATTGAAAAGGGCGTCAACAACGCCACGGACTTCGCCACTGTCTTCAATCTGCATCTTGGAGGCGACGTGGGCGGCGACTATGTTGATGTGATCAAGGGCGCTAACGAATTCGCCCAAGTTCTATCAGACGTGTTGATCAACTGCAAGGGGATCACCCGACTTGCCAATGATGACGATGCTTCTGACAAGATCGTCCTCGTCGCTAAGACAGCTGGCGATGTTGGATTACGATTCTTCCTCAACCTGCAATCGTACAAGCTTGACTTACTCCAGCCCGCCCAGCGAAAGGAGGTTGCCATGCGCAACAACAACGAAGCCAGAATGGCTCTCACCCGCCTATCAGAGATAGTTGACACCTTGGTTCCAAAGGGCTCGAAAGGCGGGGCTCTCGCGAAGGCCAACGGAGACATTGGAAACATCGTTGAACAAGAGATGCTCCACGCAGCCCAGGCTATCGAGGCAGCCACCCAGAGGCTGCAAGAACTCATGTCTCGCCCGCGCGACTCGTCACGGTTCAGCGCCGTGGATCTTCAAGTCCACGATTCAATTCTTTCAGCAGCGATGGCAATCACGAGTGCCATCGCCCGCCTCATTCAGGCCGCAACGGAGTCTCAGCAGGAGATCGTCGCACAAGGCAAAGGGTCGAGCTCCGTGCAACAGTTCTACAAGCGTAACAACAGGTGGACCGAGGGTCTCATCTCTGCAGCGAAATCGGTCGCGTTCGCTACGAATTTGCTCATTGAAAGTGCTGATGGTGTGCTCTCTGGTACACACTCGCTTGAGCAACTCATCGTTGCCTCTAACGAGGTCGCCGCGGCGACCGCCCAGCTCGTTGCTGCGTCTCGTGTAAAGGCGAACCTCATGTCCAAGACCCAAGAGCGACTTGAGCTTGCCGCCAAGGCCGTCACTGAAGCTTGCAAAGCACTTGTCAGGCAAGTCAAGGCAGTCTCCGCGAAACAAATGCAAGAAGAAGAAGTAGACTACAAGAACATGGCCGTCTTGGAGTTCAAGCGGCGAGAGATGGAGCAGCAGGTCGAGATTTTGAAGTTTGAAAAGGAGCTGGGCGCCGCGAGACATCGTCTGGGTGCGATGCGGCGCGCTGGGTACCACACGGAAGAGACGGACTGACGGAGTTCCAACTGTTAAACACCAAACTGATATCTTGCCCCTCGTTCATTTGTTTCTGCTTCTCACCATCGATAATCTACATGTAATATTATCCCGTTGCGTAGGATCGACACTTAACCAGGTCACTTTCCATTCCCATGTATACGACAGTGCAGTGAAAACGCTGCCCAAAGGGGCCAGCTAAAGGATCAGACCAAGCAAACAACGCTCTCTGTTCATTTGGCGTGCAGAATCATTGGGTGTACTGCATCAACAAGCTTATCCATAGGCACTCGAATATTGGATAGCGTGCTTGTACAAAACTGATTTTTGGTAACCAAGATGAACAAAGAGGTCTCAAGGTGCTGGAGGACGACACAAACGTAGCTGTTAGATATGTGAGCTGACCGATTGCGCCGAACAGTTGCGATGAACCTACCTGAGGACCCTGTCTCCATAACCCACTTATCCTAATTCCGCCCAAACATCCTCCGCATCACGCTCACGAATTGCTTGAGCAGCACGTGGCATATCCGACATCCTCTCCGGCTGTGCATCCTCTTGTGTATCAAACAACGCTGGCTCACCCACAAGCGGCTGGCCGAGTTCCGCGTCCGCGTCCGCGTCTGCGTCTTCGTCTTCGTCTTCGAGATCAAGATCAAGGCTACGATACCCTGCACGACGAATCGTAGATATGTCGATAGGCTTCGGTTGCGAAAATATAGACTGGCCAGATCTGCCAGCCTGTCAATCCTTGCAACACGTCACAGAATTTTGACGCACTGCCTCATCACCGCAGCTAGGCGGCCAAACTGTAACACGTTACGAGCTATCAGCAGCAAGGTGTCGAGCAACTCTTCCTCCTTGCTTGTAGCATCGCAGTCCGAGAATGCCAGAACTAGAAGTGTGATTGCGCAAAATAATGTGAGGATCAGATCTAATGTATTGTAGGGTGATCTCCAGAATTGCTGGGCTCAAAATTAGTTTTTCTCAATGTGAATTATTTACCATGAGCTCACCCTTCCAAAGGCAACGAAACGAACACCCACTTCAAGAATCATTGAAGTGTTGATGACGACTTCGAGAACGTAGAACGCAGGGCCTGGACAGCCGTCTGACAAACTGAGTGCGACCGTCGTGACTGACAGTGCGGCCATCACTAGATAGAGAACAATATATGTTCGTGAATACACAAAACGATTGGCGATTCCACGCGTTATTTCTTTGCGGGTGAGTGCGTATATCGAACGTGGAGGTCTGTAGTCGTAGGGTATACGTCAATGGAGTTCGAGCGCCTGGATAACAGACACGAACGTCGACTCCGAGGGCAGCATACCCGCTGCATCATCATAGGCATCGAGTGTCTCAGGCATTCCGAGTACGAGGCAAATGGCGGCTATGGGCTTGCTGTAGTTTGTGTCATGCTGAGCTTGGCACGCCGCAACCTGCCTTGAGCTTGGCACGTAGGTCAGAGACAAACAAGCGCAAACAGACCTCGCACTTTCTGGGGAAATAAAATATGCGGTTCACGTCCAGCCTGAGCGTTATTCGTAGGTCGAGGAGATGCCTCAGCGATATCCAGCACACCAGTAGCTCAGTACGATAGAACAGTATAACCCAATGAATAACCCCAGGTGGACGCATCGGAGTCTGAAATGCCTGAGACGACTCAGATCACGTAATGCACTGTACGACCGAGGCCAATCCTTGACCATCCCCACAACTCTCTGATTTTCACCATCCACGTAGAATTTAGCCAAGATGGGTGGCGGAGACTTGAACATGAAGAAATCCTGGCACCCGCTCCTCCTGAAGAACCAGGAGCGGGTCTGGTTGGAAGAAAAGAAAGCCGTAAGTGTTCTCATCCTCTATTGCTCGTCATCCAACCAACGCTCGCCCCCTCCAGCTTGAGGAGAAGAAGAAGCTTGACCAGCTCCGAAAGGAGAAGGAGGAGGAACGCCAGCTGCAGGAACTTCAACGCCTCCAGGAGGAGCAAACAGGAAAGAAAAGAACAGAGAAACTAGAATGGATGTATACCACTCCAGCGACAGGTAGCAATCAGAACCCTAACGACCTGGAGGACTATCTCCTTGGGAAGAAACGAGTGGACAAAATCTTGACTGCGGATGACAACGCAAAGGTACGCCCCGTCTCGGTTCTTGCTTTTTTTTACCCTAACGTGTTGTCCAGTTGGGAGCTTCGCACAAGAATTTCATTGCCATCCAAAATGCCAACACTGCCCGAGACATCTCCTCGAAAATTCGCGAGGATCCATTACTTATGATGAAGCAACAAGAACAAGCTGCCTACCAAGCATTGATGTCTAATCCCCTTCGTTTTCGTGATTTGCAAGAACGAAATGGTATCAAACCGAAAAAGAGCAAGCAGAAGGAGAAGAAGCGAGATAGGAAGGAAAGGAAGGGTAAGGAAAAATCAATGGACGCCGAACCTCGTACAAGGGGACGTACACCCTCGCGGAGTCCTAGTCCAATGGACGACTATCGGAGGCGCCGCTCTCGTTCGTACGGTCACTGCGACCGTGATTATGCAAGGCGTTCACCCAGTCCCTATACTCGTCGTTCTCGATCCCCTATCCGCTCTCATCGCGACAGCCGCAGGAATGAATACAGCTCACGAAGAAGTCAGAGTCGCAGTCCTGATCCTTATCACAGGCGCCGAGACGACCGCGTTCGTGCGTGGCCTCGCTCGGATGAATCTGACGATCACAAGCGCAACTATTTGAGAGGTGAGAAACATGAGAGTCGATATGCCGATGACTTGAGGAAGCGCCGACGAAGTCCCAGTCCTGTAAATGACAAAGCGAAGCGTTCCCGGATCTCACCCCCTCCACGACAGTCTCGTCCTCATCCAGCGGACTCAGCCTCGAAGCCTTCCGACGATACTCAGGACCGTGCGGCGCGGTTAGCTACCATGCAATCGAGTGCCTCCACTATGGAGGCTGATCGGCAAAAACGTTTGCTGGAGCTTTTAGCAAAGGAAAAGGCAGAGTTGGAAGCCGAAAACGAAGCAAGGTTGAAGTCAAGAGGTGTGGGGGGTTTCTTGAGCCAGGAGCAGAAGAAAGTGTTTGGTGGTGAAGGAGGTCTAGAAGACCGGATCAGGAGGGGGCGCGGTGGCCTTGTCGTTGATGCGGACTGAGCATTATTGCGGTATTGTCCCTCGTTTACTTTCTTGTGTGTACGTTTGTTACATTAGCATCCCAATCACAGCTGATATCCCAGACCCTGGGTTTCATAATCCTGAAGAACTTCAAGTCCACCCATTAACTAAACTATCAGCCCAACGTGATGTATCGATAGTGGCGGATTTATGATCTCGAAGAGGCACCGTCTGTGGGAACGGTTGCGGGCGTTTAAGAATGTCTTGCAGTGGCAGCCGAAGTGTTTCCCGCCAGGCTCGTTTGCAGGTGGCCCGCGAGAGAGCGCCAAGTCCAAAGCCTGCGAAGTCCAACTTCCTTTGACGCATGTCTTGCGGGACTCCCCCGGAAACGCTAAACAAGGCGGCGCAGTCTCTTGCCTCCAGCACAGCTAGAGACTTCCACACCATATTATCTATGAGACCCACTGGCTACAATGTGGTTGATGACATACCTCAGTTGCTAAACGCTTCGACTGGTGTTGTTGGCGTCCTTCCTGGCCATGTGGGACCGAGGAGAGTCTGTCCCATTGCCAGAACAGGTCGAACGAAGACTGGCGTTCGGAATGTCCCTTCTCCTGAGCAACTTTTGGGTAAAAGGAATAATTCTGACCAGTGGGTGTTAGGTTATGAGTTGATGTTAGGGACTTGCGAACGACAGGGTCTATGACAGTGGCGTCTACTTACCTTCCTCAGTCGGTCCGCCGGCGGCACCGTCAGTTCGGAAGCAAAACGAACGTGGGGTTGTTTGGCAGACCGAGAGGCCATCGATGCCGGATCGAGGTCGAGGTATGGAAGAAAGTGGATTGCAGTTCCAACCGCCTTTTAAACTAAATCTCCAGACCGCGAGACTGATTTGAAACAAATCGCCCAACTGCTTAGCAATGGTAACGCATCGATCACAAGAAATTCAATTACGACGGATGCGTGGACATATGGGGATACGCAGATCAAGTCCACTAGGATCTACTACATGGACAGCCCTGTCGTGGTGAGAGGGAGAGACATCGCAGCTTCCTTGTGGACCGCCGCGCGGCTCTTGCGAAGACGACCGCGTAGGATAAGAGCAAAGTCCTGGGTGTCACAATGAGCCAACGTGACGATGCAAATAAAGATAGTCCTTACAATGACCAGATGTACGGAGCCAAGCCGCATGTGCGCGTTGTCTCGACCAATCATTTGAGAAACTACTGTACGGAGGCCAGCCAAGTAATCATCTTCGAGGAGCGTTGGCTATATTCCACAGTCAGTTGGACAGAGAGGCCATGTGTTGCGTTCTGACCAGAGAGAATGAGTCAGGAATTGGATTCATGCGAGCTAGTAACATGTCAGCTTCGAAATCAGCATCCTCGGCAGGTTCCTTTAGTCACGAAATGAGACCTCTTCTCTGTACTAACTGAGGCTCCGTACCATCATGTCCATAGAACTATGCAAGGACTGGGTGCGGGTTGTGTTATAAGGATGGTACCTTCGACGACGCAGAGATTTATAGCTCGGGAGCCTCATATACGGTGACGCTGGGACGGTATTCCCGGATGAGTATAACTGGTCGTAAGGAACGGACATTTAGTGCGTGCGCGAAAGGGGAGACGTGGGGCCGAAGGGTTGAAAGGAGAGAGGGGATAAGTCGAACAACCATCCAAAACCAGTTCTGACTCTCTGTGCACGTTTTAGAGGCATGCAAAGCATATTTCGTCAATTTTAAAGACCGCGTTGTGTTGGGGGCCTGGTAGGATCTTCGCTGTCTGGTTTTGGCTGGTAGATCACTTGTCTGTCAATGGTGTAAGCTAAGTTCAGAGTGGTCAGTTCTTGGAGTCACCAGATATTTGATTGGCTAAGATGTTGGTTCCATTCACCGTCGTGGAGTTCCATCTGTGGCCACTCAGTACGGAAATGAGGTCTGATGGTATGAAGAGAAATTTCCGTTACCTTGAGTTTCGAGTGTCCACCGTGACCCCAGGCGACGAGTAAGCAACATGTCCGGAGGCTTTTTCGGAGGCTTTTCTGAGTGCAGCATGGTGAAGCTCTGACTCATGCTCAGGTATTGCCTTGTCCAGCCGTTTTCAGACAGTTCATATAGTCGGTTAGCAAGTCTCACCTTGCATTGCGTCCTTACTGATCCCCGGATATCAATTAAAGTGATTACCGGCCACGTGACCCATGACGGTGACCATATACATAGTACGTCGAGAAGCTCTTATACCTGTCATCAAATAAATTAGTTCGTGGATATCATCTCTGAAGGGGGGGGGTGCAAAGAACATGCCGCTTTTGTCGCTTATGTTCGACATAAGTGCACCATGTGGCAATCCCATCTAGTCCAACCCTGTTTTCCAAGAAATTTGCAATTCCTCGGGGTGGAGGAAGAGCATCATCAAGCTCATAATTGACAGACATAGTGATCTTCTCGTATCAGGGAGCATGATCGTTTGGCAGCATGAGCACGCTTGCGCCTTTTGCAGCTGAGAGAGTAGCACAGAATTAGTAAATTGCATAGCAATACAGCAAGGAGTGAACACCGTGCAAGGTGAAAAGGCAGACCAGTGCCATGCACCTTTTTTTGTCCGGGCTCAACCTTCACAAGCTGCAGTGCTTTCACAAGAACCAATCTGAGTTCATCTTTACTGCTCAAATCTATTAGTGGAACTGTACCTTGTATGGGCCTCGGTGCTGCCAGTGAGACTCAATTGGGGTAGTCCTGCTTCATGATCTTCTCCATCAGTTTTGGCTCCATCTCACCCAATTTCCGAAGGAGTGCCTGATCTTCCGCATTTTACACTTTGTCTTACAGGCTGGCAGCGAACCGACACTGGCAGGTGAAGTGAGAACAGAATCCAAGAACAACACACAGTACTCACGTATATACTCCCTCATGCTAGTAAGTGCATTTTCTTTCATGAAATATACAAGTAGCTTACATTGAGCTGGATTGTGGTCTTTTTGGTGTTCGGTCCAGGTTGACAAGAACAAGAAGCCATTTCACACTGCCACATCATATTGTGTAGCCTCTGTCTGAGATCCTGACATTCACTATAGGTCTCTGTTTTGTGAGTCATAAGAATCAGATTCTATCTTTTCCACTCACAATGACAACACAATGATATGAGGTGGTTGTATTCATTCCCTGCAACTCTAACACTTGTTTTTTGGTTCCTTCCCAACTCCAGTGTGCCTGGTGTAACAGGTAGCATTGGATGGCTGAAATTTAACACAGATGATACACCAATTACGTCATGAGTTAGCTCCCCATTGAATTGCCAGAAGATCGTAGACATCCTGTGCACCGCGTACAAGGCTTGTAGATCTTCATGTACATTATACTGTAAGGAAAGAAATGTCCCAGAAGGTAGTAATCTGCGGGGCCGGCTTTCTGGGTTTGTCCCCTCAGTTATTTACCATTCTCCAGACGCTCATCCTCGCTTGGGTTTCGCTAGGGTTCAACATCACCAAAGCCTTGCTAACTGCAGTGGTGGGCAACCTGCCACGACAAATATCCTGTGTTCAGATCTCCTCTCATTCTCCAGAGGAAGTCCAAGAAGCATTGAAGACCACACAAGACTTAGATCACACCTGCCTTCTTCCACCACACCCTGTGGATGTCACAGACCCCCAGTCGCTGGATACCACCTTCAAGGACGCTGATGTCGTAGTATCCCTTGTAGGTTTACTAAGAGGAACTCAAGGACAATTTGAATCTTTGCAGTGGAGGGGCGCAGAGAATGTTGCGAAAGCCACATCTAGTGTAGGTGCAAAACTCATCCACTTCAGCGCCATAGGTGCAGACGTCGACAGCGCCATTCCTATTGGAGGACTAAAGCCCTTGGGGAGAGAGCTATTTACTCTCACTGTCCGGATGCTACTGTCTTTCACCCAAGTATAGTGTTTGGTCTGGGAGACAGCTTCTTCATGGTAAGGTCTACTAGCATTCTAAATCGCAGGACTACAGAGTTCACCTCAGAGCCCCAGAGACTCGCCAAGCTGGCAAGTGTCCTTCCCTTCATGCCTGTGTTTGGCAGGGGGACTACTCGCTTTCAGCCTGTGTTTGCCAGTGACTTGGCCCATGCAGTTCAAGGAATAGTTGAGCTTTCGGAGACAAGGGGACAGGTTGGTGGAAAGATCATTGAGGTAGGGGGACTGGATAGTTAGTCAGAATACTTCTCACCTTTGCGTCTCAACTGACTCTGACCTGCAGTCTTCACCTACAAGGAAATCATCAACTTGGTGCTGCGTTACACACATCGGTGGTGCCCCACTGTATCTATCCCATATAGCATAGGCATGTTACAGGGTGCAGTCCTTGAACATCTACCTGACAACATATTCACTGTAACCCAGGATCAGGTATTAGAGCAACCCTTTACTTTGGTCCTCACTACTGCTTACCTCCAAGTCTGAGTAGATTCTTCAACTGAAGAAAGATAACATCATGACCAAATCTAGCAAACCAGCGTTTTCAGATCTACTCGTCCGAGAAATAGGTTTACCATTAACGTCTGTGCATGCAGTTTTACCCACCTATCTCCACAAGCGAGTGTAAGTTATGCCTGTACAATCAGCTTTTGTATATGTAGCAGGCTCAAGTTGTAGCAACGATGATTCTGTGTTGTGTTTGTTTGTGTGTACATTATTAGTGTTGGCCTGTTGCACGCTTGTTCGCAAATGACATGATAGCTTTCTTGTAAGCTGTTTAATTACTGTAATACTAGCTCATGCTTGACTGTAATGACTCCTGTTGTGTGCCGCTTGGGTGACGAATCCCCTGATATAAAAAGGCACTGGCTAAAATGATATGGCTCAGACACCACAGACTGGTTCTTGTCCCGTTCCTCCAACCGAATATGTGCAATGAACTGGATTTTTCCCTCGTATGGCAGTTAGACAAGTTGAACCTGAGACTGCTTGTCTATCTCATCCCGGGCCTGGCTCAGAAGTGATTGACAAGGATGACACGGAACTCATCCCTCCCAAAGAGCTCAACGCTGTCATCAAACAGGAAGCAGAGAAGCCGTATAGTATATACATGCTCTCTGAAAAATGGTACATCGTGTCCCTGGCATCTTTGGCAGCACTATTCAGGTAAGGTCACTGAACTGGTCTGGTTCTGCCAAGAGAAGTACCCCACTCAAATGGTGCAATTCTCCAGTCCATTGACAGCCAATATATATCTCCCAGCAATTCCCACTATAGCTACCGCCTTTAACAAGTCCATTGAGCTCATTAACTTGACTGTTACAGTGTACATGGTCCTGCAGGGTGTCTGTAAGCCACGTCGCCTTCCTGGATTGCAATGCTTTCTAGTCTGACAATTCCTGCACATTTAGCTCCTATGTTCTGGGGTTTGTTAGCAGATCGCTTGGGACAACACCCAATATTTCTTGCATGTTTGCTGGTGCTAAGTGCAGCTTGCGTCAGCCTTGCCTTGGTTCCAACTTCGGACTACTGGTTATTGATGTTACTCCGTTGCATTCAAGCCACTGGATCTGTGAGCACGGTTGCACTTGGTGGGTTTCATATCTGATGTAGGCATTGCAAAGCTATCATGATGTTGACCCAAGACAGGTGCTGGAGTCATTGGGGATATCGCGACTCATGCTGAGTGTGGAGGTTTCTTTGGGTTGTTCGGTCTCGGCCCACTTGTATGTCATTCTGTATGAGTCACAATAGGGACTCACTGATGGAGACCAGTTTGGACCCACAATTGGATCTGTCATAGGAGGCACCCTAGCTCAAAATGTAGGTTGGTGGTGAGTCTATTACCTGCAGAGAAACTTCACTTACTCACTACTCTTTGCTCGATACAGGTGGATATTCTGGTTGCTTTGCATTCTCTCTGCAGGGTGCTTCCTTGCTGTGATGACGTGTGTTCTCCGTTGTCATCTGCACCTTCTAGGAATTTGACACAATCAATAGTTTTCTACCAGAAACCCTCCAACAAATGGTCGGCAACGGCAGCATAATCCTGTTGAAAATCTATCAACCCCTCGTTTCTGTTGTCAGGGCCGGACGGCAGAACAGGACGGCAGAGATGCCCCCTCCCCCACCCTTTTCCAACCTGCTTCAGATCCTGATGTACCTCAATGTGATGAACCTCTTGATTTTCAATGGGATTGTGTATGCAATCTTTTATGCTGTGACTACCACCATTTCCACACTATTCCAATCGATGTATCCATTCTTGAATGAAACCAATATTGGATTATGCTTCTTAGCCATTGGTGGAGGAACAGTCATTGGTAGCTTGATCACAGGGAAACTCCTGGAGAGCGATTACAGGAAACTGGAGGAAAGGATTGCACGGAATGTGTCATTGGATCCTGAAAACTCAGTCCCGCAGGACAGGTCGCAAGGGACGAAACCTTCCCGATTGAACAAGCAAGGATGCGAATGGCTCCATTCCACTTGATTGTATACACTGCATGTTGTGCTGGTTATGGTTGGTGTCTCGAGAAAGAGGTCAACATCGCGGCACCGCTAATGCTACAGATGATATGTAAGTTTTTTCGAACGATTTCCAGACATGCGAACGCTGAGCAGTTGCATAAATGTTTGTTTCCCTAGTGGCCATTACAGGAATAGCGCTGATGAACACTATACAAACTCTTTTGGTTGACTTGTTGCCGGCGCACGGCTCTTCTGTGACCGCATGCGTAAGTCTTCGTCCTGCTTGTCATTTGGTGACTCCTACTAATAACATCTAGTAAGATGTTCATTGGGTGCCGCCATGGTGTCAGTCATCGACCTTCTAATGAAAGCCCTTGGAACGGGATGGACCTACATCCTGCTTGCTGGCATAAGCCTTTCCATCTCGCCGATGATTTGGTTTGCAATGTGGGTGGGGCCTCGATGCCGAGCCAAACGCCGTGCAAAACAACATAAAACACCCTAGTCTCTTTCATTTGACACAACAACACAATTGTATGCACAGGAGACAACACGTAGAAAACAAGTTTAGCTAGAGTCAAACTGGTCATTTATGAGAATGTGCAATTAGGTAAAGATGCATACCCGGTACTATGAAAATGGGCAGCTATGCGGTCTCCAATAGCCTGGAGCTCCTTGCTTCCTTCCAGAAGTATTCGAGTACTCTCTGCAATATCTTTTCGCATGTACTCGACTTCCTCATCAGGAAGTAGTGTGCTGATGAAATCAGATCGTCTCAGGTCCTCGATGATACGACGGGTCTTGTCACCCCGAATGAAATCGTCCCTCAGGCAGCTGATGAGCTGGGTCTTTACAGCTGGCGTGTATGTGGGTGAGGTACGGATAAGCTGCTCCAATCTCTGGCATGTAGAGGTGCGGCTCTCCACAGCAGCCTGAAAACGCTCGATGACAAGGACGTTGGCATAGTTGAGTGTAGCCGCGGTGGGGACCACCTTTTTGGTCGACTCTGAGCTAGAGCTCGGCTCTCCTTGAGAACCCGATGAGGTGCCTGGATCGGGGAGTATGGCTTCACGAATTAAACGCGCAAAGTGGTCCTTGCTGGCGAGAGACCTCCGCTTCTGTTTCCGTGGCGTCCGGGTCTTCGCCATTGCTTTAAGAAATGAGCAGAAAAACAGATCATATTCATGAGAGCATACTATCAAAATCCTCACGTAGTCTTGAATTTCTGGCAACCTACTCAGAGCAAGCTGAGATGGTCTGGTCCTGTACAGGGAGACCTGGCTCACACTCACCTTGTAGATCTCGCCAAGAAACGCGACGGCTTCGCAGTCTCGTGGGACGAAGCTCCTCCAGACGCGATAAGATTCGGTTTCTGATATGAAAAACACCAAACCCTTTTCCTTTATGCACTACTACGTTATGCGAGCGAGAATATGACGTACCAGGCCGACCCAGTACTCAACAAACTATGGTTTCTGTTGCGGGAACCACGATAACAGTCCTTTGGTGGATGTTGTACGTTGAATATATATCGGCGGGGGACGTGAGCAACAATAGAAAGTGCATTGGCGTTCCAAGCGGGTGACTTGGTGAAGGGCAAGCAGAGTGACCACGTGATAGTACCACCGTTGGGTACCACACTGCAAAGCTTCAAGCTTTACTTCAGCTTTGAGACCTCGCAATCAAAGCTGCATTTACGGGGTTCACAAGACTGCGCGAAGCAGCCTTTCGGGTGCTCGTGGTCTCGCGGTCTGACGTCCTGACCAACGTGTAGCCGCTGCTGCCAGGAGGTCGTTTGGCGCCGACTCTGTAACTCAGCAACTTGTACAGTTATGTTCTTTCGATGGTACATTTCACTCTCTCCTCCCCTTAGATCGTTTCACGCGCTCTCAATACCCAAAGGGGTCAGCACTGCGACCCGTCGCACTTTCACTACTGCCAACAAGAACCAGCATTCTCGGTTCGTCTCACCTCCGCGAATCTACAGGCTACATACTCGTCCTTGGACATGGCGGACACTCTGGCTTGTACCTATCATCGGCGGGGTGGCTGTCTACCTCTCTCCCGGTCCTCGGCTACATTTACCTTCCGTCTTCTCGTCCCCAACCCTGATTCCTTGTCCAGAAAGTCGGGATAATGCTCGTCGATTCACTGACCAAGACATGATCGGCTCACCAGCAGAACCTCAACGCTCACTTTGCTTTCGGATAATCGGGCTTCTGGAAGACTACGTCTGGGAACCCATTTTAACCGCCAGACGGTTCATACACCTATTCTATCTGTTTGTACCTGTCATAATCACTATGCCGATGCTACTGGTCGGAGGTCCGGATGTGCAACTACAAGGTGATCGATGGGGTGCTGTGTGGTGGTATGATTTTCTTGTGAAAAGAATGCAAGCCGCTGGTCCGACATTCATCAAGGTAAATAATATCTCGTCGATTCGCATATCCTTTCATCAATCATATCTAGCTCGCCCAATGGGCCGCATCTCGCGCCGATATCTTCCCGTCTTTACTCTGTGACAGATTGGGGACGACACATTCGCGAGGAACACCTCATTCCTTAGCATACACGAAGGAGGTTATAGAAAGAGTCTTCCAGAGACCATTCCAGAATGTATTTGAAGAATTCGACGAAAACCCGATCGGAACGGGTGCCATTGCACAGGTAGGTTCCTGGCGTTTCTTTCGTCCTCGTATACTTTCATTTTGTCCCCATAGGTATATAAGGCTATCCTCAAACAAGATCTCCTCCCGCCATCATATCTTGGACCCAAGCGTCATTCCTGGTCCGCTGCCGGGTCTCTGGCTCCGGTCATACTGCAGGACCCTCCACCCTCGGTTCCCACCGCATCGGTTGCAATAAAGGTCCTCCATCCTCGAGTTGCGAAGACGATCGAACGTGATCTCGCGATCATGTCCTTTTTGTCCAGCATTATTACTCTCTTTCCCGGAATGCGGTGGATATCTCTTCCCGAAGAGGTCACCGTATTCGGTCAAATGATGTATCAACAACTTGATCTTCGCAATGAGGCCGAAAATCTCCTCATCTTTGAGCATAACTTCGCATCGCGGAACGTGCCAGTAACTTTTCCTCGTCCCCTCAAAGTCTTCTCTACATCCGATATCTTGGTGGAGGAATTTGAACATGCCGTACCATTGGAACTTTTCTTGAAAAACGGAGGTCTTTTCGACGGACAAGTTGCAACCATTGGCCTCGATGCATTTCTGGTGTGTAGAGAACACAAGCTGGGCTATCATCCCGATAACATTCACCAGAACATGCTGCTGTTGGACAATTTTGTCCATTCTGATCTTCACCCAGGAAATATTATGATCAAGTTCACGCGGCCACTCGCCACGCGCGATTTTGTACGCCACATGTTTAATACTCTCATTTCCAGACACAACAAGAGTGACACGGTTGCTCAACCTCCAGCCGAGTCAGATGCGATAGTATCAAAACTCAAGCAACTCAACATCTCACCTGAAGCATGGCGAGACGAGTTACAGCACATCTCGGACAAAGGGTACATTCCGGAAGTTGTTTTTATCGACGCCGGCTTGGTCACAACGCTGAACTCTACAAACCGGAAAAACTTTCTTGATCTTTTCCGCGCCGTTGCAGAATTTGACGGTTATCGTACTGGTCAACTGATGGTAGAACGTTGCCGGAGTCCCGAGTTGGCCATTGACACGGAAACATTTGCTCTGAAGATGCAACATATCGTGTTAACCGTAAAACGGAAGACATTCTCTCTTGGTCAAATCAAGATATCGGATATCTTAAATGACGTGCTGAGGGCGGTTCGGCAACACCATGTGAAGATGGAAGGTGACTTCATCAACACAGTGATATCCATCCTTTTACTTGAAGGGATTGGACGTCAGCTGGATCCGAGTCTGGATCTGTTCAAGAGCGCGTTACCTATTCTGAGACAGCTTGGGAGGCAGATGACTAGTCAGGAATCAATGACGCACATACCTTCGGGTAACTTTGGAGCATTACTGAAGGTTAGTTCTGTCATGCACACTTGTCAACAGCTAAACATGCTTTCTTGCAGGTTTGGGTGTGGCTGGAGGCAAGGCAACTGGCTTCTGCTGCCCTCGTGAATATCGACGACCTAGTAAAGTATGATTTGTACGTGTGCACCTCTCGAGGTGGTGAAGCGGCTCTCACTTCCTTACAAGGTTGGTTCCAAGCATTTAACGTTCAGTACTTGGCGCAGGACAGCACGACACGTAGATTATTGCAGGTTCAACGGTTGATATAGACCATTTTGTAGCATAGGCAAGGAATTTGTCGGACATGATCCACTTAAGTAGCGTGTCTTTCCGATGTGGTATTTAGAACATTTAGATTTAATCCTCGATCTTCATCACGCTGTGGTCTACCCACCAAATGGCGTCCGCGCTGCTCACCACCAACTTGCCCGACCTCACGTTAATTTCGAGAGGGAAAGTACGCGACATCTACGCTACTTCATCTGAAGACCGCCTTCTGTTCGTTGCAACCGACAGAATATCAGTGTACGATGTCATCCTAAAGAACGTTCGTGACTGTCCTCCCCCGGTTAGCTCAAAGACCGACCTATCCCACAGGGCATCCCAGGAAAAGGGAAGCTGCTGACGGGCATATCCTTGTTCTGGTTTCGAAAACTCCGGCATATCGTCCCGAACCACCTCATCACAGTCGACATCGACGAGATGCCGGAAGAGGTGAAGCAATACAGGGACCAGCTCGAGGGACGTACGATGCTCGTGGAGAAAGCGAAAGTCATCCCCATAGAAGTCATCGTCAGGGGGTATCTCACTGGTGCGATATGTATTTGGGTGCTCGTCCGTGCCTTGCATCTCACAGCACGGCCGGGTTAGGCTCAGCATGGGGAGAGTACAAGAAATTTGGCACGATGCATGGAATCCGTCTAAGAGAGGGTATGGTGGAGTCCGAGAAGTTGGACGAGCCCGTCGTTACGCCATCAACCAAGGCTGAGCAGGGGGCCCATGATGAAAACATATCTCCACAAAAAGGTATTGGGGTGCCTCCGGCTATCGTATGAATGTCGCTGATGGCCACTTCAGCCGCTCAACTGATTGGTGAAGAACTGTACACACGGGTTGCCGGAATTGCGCTTGACCTATACATGACGGCCGCGACGCACGCTCTGTTGTGCGGTCTGATTCTCGCGGATACTAAATTTGAGTTTGGCCTCGTTCCCTCGTCGAACGGACCAGAGGAACTTATCCTCGTGGACGAAATGCTCACTCCAGACTCGTCGCGGTACTGGCCTCTCGCTGGTTATTCCCCAGGGAAACCACAGCCAAGTTTCGACAAGCAGTATGTGCGGGATCATCTGACAGCAGCCGGATACCGGAAAGGCTTTGAGACTGGACCGGACGAAAATGGGGAGGGCTGGGGTATTAGTGAGACTGTCATTGCGGAAACTCAGACGAAGTACAGGGCTGCTAAAGAAATGCTGGAATGCTCCTTGTGAAGACATCTAAGGGTAGACACGTATGGAATATGCCCTCGACGTAACATGTGGAAGTCACTCATGAAACATTGCTTTACTTCCCAGCCGGTGCCAACATGTCTGTCAAAGCTCGTTCGTGTTGCACTGCAGGCTTTACGGCGACTGCAAGAGCGCGTGCTGCACTCAAAGCCCAGTGAGGATTTCTCTGGCGAGAAGAACCACGTCCGACTTCCTTTCTTCAATTGAGGTATGATTCGGTTTCCGCGGAGTCCGTGAACAAGCCGACTGCACCCACAAGGAGATCGGGATGTGCAACTTTCAATTCCGCGGCAAATGGAACCTTGAACGTGAAACACGTTAGCTGAGACACAATGACCACCAGAAAAATGTGCACTTGGTCACCGGCCGTGTTTCAATGGGATCTTTTGCTGGATCCGATTGCTACCGCTGCTCGTATCAACAAGATCGACTCTGAGACTCTTCAATTCACCGGCGAAGAGTTTGTTCTGCTCGACACCACACCGCTTCCATTCTCCATCGTCACCCTTCTCAACTCCTCCGGCTTAATCCGTCGCGCTTATCTTGACTAAGAATGGTTTGTCCGCCGAAACTTCACGCACTCGTTTGACAAGGCACAACAGGAATCGCATCCAGTTTGGGAGGTCCCCGCCGTATAAGTCAACACGCTTGTTTGACAAGGGAGAGACGAATTCGTGTACAAGATAGCCGTGAGCGCCGTGAATTTCAATGAAGTTGACTTGATATCCAAGCCAGTCTGAGTCGGCCATTGAAAAGCATCCAAAATCCTACATCCGACTGTCTTGCAGCTGTTTGCGGCTGCGACAAATGCATCCTCAACATATTTGATGTGCTGACATGGCTTTGGGACGGGGAAATGAATCGGAGAATGGCACATCGGAGGGGCCGTAGGCTGAAATAACGTGTCAATCAAATGAACGGATAGCTTGTATGCGACTCGCCTTCATCCGGCCATCCATTTTCTTCCTTGTGAGTAATATACTCGTCGTCCTGTGGGTTCCAGCTGCATTTGAGATCCATGGGGTGTAAGTGGATGGTTTTCGGTCAGCGTATGCAAGCTGTAGTTCGATTGCAGTGCCTTGCGCGTGCGCAAAGTTTACGATACGCTTGAAAGGTTCTTTGTGGTGGTCAGCCCAGATCCTTTGGATGACGATGAGATCGACCGGGAATCAATGCGAGTCATACCCACCATATCCTCTGAGGGTGTGGTAGCTTCGATTATGATGGCTCCGACACCGCGGGAGGCAAAGCCCTGGGAGAACGAAGATAAAAGTTGATACAGGGGGGAGCGCCAGATGTACGAACACCGAGATGCCAGTCAGTGGCATATTAACACATGGGAGACTTATGGAAAATCATTGGCCTGTCAACGAAGAAGGTACGGGTGAACGTACCACCCAGATCTTGTTATTGAAACTGACATTTCTGAAATTCTGATAGTAAGTGGCTGGAACAATACCGAGAGTTCCTTGTTTTGTGTGAAAACGTCCTCGGAGACACCGGTATTCAACCCAAGAATGCTGTTGACCAAGGGGGGTGAATAAACCGTGTTGGTATAAGCCAAGCCTACAGCCGGCTCGTTGATGGGGAAGAAACCCTTGACGGCGGGGCCTTGTTCAGGTTTAGCGGTGCCTGGTCTACAGGGGCGGTCTTCTGCTCAGTGGCTAGCGCGTCGGGGGCGGTTGAGAGCGTAGATAGCAGACAAAGGTCGCCAGGCTCGCTTTCGGAACATGTCGAGGACGGATCTATGAGTAAACAGTTACGACCGCCAGCCGTCCCATCGTGGGCTTATCTGGACTGCCAGTGGAATATGTTCAGGATGAACATATGAGAGATGGGCGGAATTTCGTCAAGTCAGACTTAGCGCCAGCTGACTCTTCTCCATCATGCTAGACATCCCCAGCGTCATATTTCTTCCGCAGCTTCAGAACATAGAGCCCGACGCACAATTCACTTTCAGCCTGCCCAGCGTTATTTCCTCCGCAGGGAACAAATACTACGCAAAGCTCGGCAGCGTTGCTGAATCGGATCAATACATTGGAGAGGCAGAGTCACTCAAAGCCATTCATGACGCTGCTCCAGGACTGGCACCCAAGGGTTTTTGCATCCGGAGTAGTCGATGGCGATTCAAACAAGGGGGTCGGCAGACCCTACTTCCTCTCCGAGTACAAGGAGATGGGATCATTGTCAGGGAAATCCGCGGAGCTCCTGGGTCAAAGAATCGCGACTGAACTCCACGCCGTCAAGAGCAGCAAAGGCTACGGATTCCACGTTCCAACCTACTGCGGAGAAACGAGACAAGAGAACGGATGGTTTGAAACCTGGGAGGAGTGTTACAGTTCCATGATCGAGAATCTCTTACTCAAGCTCGAGGGTAGACGTGGGAGCACGGAGTTGATCGCCAAGGGCGAGGAGGTAAGGTCGAGGTGAGTTTTGCCTAGCAACCATTTGTCTGGTGGTGCGCTCATTGCGAAGGGTCATACCGTGGCTGCTCCGTACATTGAGGATAGAGCCAGTCCTCCTACATGGTGACCTTTGGGTATGTTGTGGATATAAGCTTCTTGCTCACTTGACGACTTTGAGCTGGGCAGAGCGGAAATACGGGAGTTGATCGCGTCAACGGACGGCCAGTCATATTCGACCCTTCTTCATATTTCGGCCACAATGAAGCCGAGTGAGTGGAATATGCGTGGATTAGAGTCGCCCAATCTGAAACTTTGCAAAGCCTTGCCATTGGTCGTATATTTGGGGGGATTCCGAGTACATTCTTCTCCAACTACCACAAGCATATGCCGAAAAGCGAACCTGCGGAGCAGTACGATCTACGATCTGACCTGTACGAGCTCTACCATTACCTCAACCACACGGTGCTCTTTGGCGTAAGTAAACACGACAATCGGAGTGAATGTATTGATGATGGTCGACACAGGGAGGATATGCCAGTAGTGCACTTGGAAAGATGAACAGACTCTTGAGCGAGTGTCCTTTGTAGCTTTTGGAAAAATTGATTAGTCATCTACGGCAAAGCGGAGATTGAGTTCCAAAGGGCACTAACAAGTATCAACAAGGCTTACCACTCGTGCTCGTCGACGCCGACGACGCGCTCAATCTTGTCTTCATCACTGTCGCCGAAATTCTCCAGACCACTTTGAAGAAGCGCTGTGTGCTGATACCACTCGAAAGACTTGATCTCGCTCTCGTTTCTAACGTCCCAAATCCCTCCATTCTCTCACCATGAACGAAGGTATCTATAACCATAACTCTGCTACTGACGCTTTCTGAAGCATTTCTTGGAGATGCTAATCCTTCTCAAAATCCATTTGCATACGACGACCCAAGCTACGGGATGGATGACGAAGAAGAGGAGTACGAGGAGATAACACAGGAAGACTGTTGGACTGTTATTACCAGTTTCTTCGAACAGAAAGGCCTCGTTCGGCAACAACTAGACTCGTTCGACGAGTTTGTCCAAAACACCATGCAAGAGCTGGTCGATGAAAATGCTGACCTCATACTCGATCAAGCCGACCAACATACTGGTCACGAATCGGATATGACGCGACGCTACGAGATAAAGTTTGGGCAAATATACCTATCGCGACCAACTGTCACAGAAGCAGACGGCTCCGTAGTTCCCGTTTTCCCCCAGGAAGCGCGTTTGCGGAACTTGACATACTCCGCCCCGCTCTACATCGAGATGAGGAAGAGGGTGTTGCTAGGTCGCGAAGATCCAGATGGCGTTCCTGGAGACGTGATTTGGGAGTCAGAGGGACAGGAGACTCCTGAGGATGCGACAAAAGTCTGGATTGGCAAGGCAGGTGCTTCTGGATGTGAGCGCGCCACTAGAAGTAATGTGTTTTGTAGGTTCCCATCATGCTACGGTCCACGTTTTGCATCCTCAGAGGTCTACAAGACCAAGATTTGTACGACCTCAACGAGTGCCCGTACGATTCTGGGGGATATTTCATCATAAATGGATCCGAAAAGGTTCTTATTGCACAGGAACGCATGGCGACGAATCATGTCTATGTCTTCGCAAAAGCCCAACCTTCTCCAATTAACTTCCTTGCCGAAATACGGAGTGCCGTTGAGAAAGGTGGAAAAACAATTAGTCAATTTCAAGTGAAAATGTTCCACCGTAACCAAGAACGATCTGTAGGTGTCAACTCGCTTCAACGAACGTGCGTTTACACTCGTCTAGCTTGGAAATGTTATGAAGGCCACAATCCCGTACATTCGCGTCGATATTCCCGTTTGGGTTGTCTTCCGTGCACTTGGCGTAATTTCAGACCGCGATATCCTCGAGCATATTTGTTATGATATGCAAGATTCACAAATGCTCGAGATGTTGAAGCCTTGTATTGATGAGGGTTTCGTCATTCAGGACCGTGAAGTGGCCCTCGACTTTATTGGGACCCGAGGTACTACCACTGGTCTTTCCAGAGAACGTCGTATTCGTTATGCCCAAGAGATCCTCCAGAAGGAAATGCTGCCGCATGTTTCTATGGCAGAAGGTTCGGAATCAAAGAAAGCATATTTCTTTGGTTATATGATCCATCGGCTATTGCTCGCTGCTCTGGAACGGAGAGAGCTCGATGATCGTGATCACTTCGGCAAGAAGCGCCTCGACCTAGCTGGACCCTTACTTGCCAACCTTTTCCGGATGCTCTTCAAGAAGTTGACAAGGGATGTTTATCGATACCTTCAGAAGGTATGTCCAAACGCGCACAGTGCCGTCCTGTATTCAAATTATTTGTAGTGCGTCGAGACCCACAAAGAGTTCAACCTTTCGTTGGCCGTCAAACACCAAACTATTACCAATGGCCTTAAGTACTCGCTGGCCACCGGTAACTGGGGCGATCAGAAGAAATCCATGGCTTCGAAAGCTGGTGTATCCCAGGTGCTCAATCGATACACCTACGCCTCCACCCTCTCCCATCTTCGTCGTTGTAACACCCCGCTAGGACGGGAAGGGAAGATTGCGAAGCCTCGTCAGTTGCACAATACGCACTGGGGCATGGTTTGCCCCGCAGAAACCCCAGAAGGACAAGCTTGTGGTCTCGTCAAGAACTTGGCGTTGATGGCTTGTATTTCCGTCGGTTCATATTCTGCTCCCGTCATCGAATTCTTGGAAGAATGGGGTCTCGAATCACTGGAAGAGAATGCACATTCGTCGACCCCATGCACAAAGGTCTTTGTAAACGGTGTCTGGATGGGGGTGCATCGTGATCCCGCTAACCTTGTCAAGACGATCAAAAAACTTCGCCGAAAGGATGATATTAGTCCCGAAGTTTCTGTAGTCCGCGATATTCGTGAGAGGGAGCTCCGTCTCTACACTGATGCAGGGCGAGTTTGTCGACCGCTCTTCATTGTCGAAAACCAGCAGCTTGCCCTCCAGAAGAAACATATCAAATGGCTTAATCAGGGCTACCGCGAGGATGGCGAAGAGTTCAAATGGGAACAGCTGGTAAAGACAGGGATAATTGAGTTGTTGGATGCCGAGGAGGAGGAAACGGTGATGATTTCCATGACGCCGGAAGACTTGGAAAATTCCAGGTTACAATCTGCAGGCATTAACCCCCACGAGAATGATGGAGAGTTTGACCCTGCGGCGCGACTAAAGGCTGGAATCAATGCGCACACATGGACTCACTGCGAGATCCATCCTAGTATGATTCTTGGTGTCTGTGCTAGTATCATTCCATTCCCCGATCACAACCAGGTGCGTACTGCTTCGACGTGGATTGATAATGGCCTTATACCTCTACAGTCCCCACGTAACACTTACCAATCCGCCATGGGTAAGCAAGCTATGGGTATTTACCTCACGAACTTCTTGGTTCGAATGGACACGATGGCCAACATCCTGTACTACCCGCAAAAACCTCTTGCTACCACGCGTTCTATGGAGTATCTCAAATTCCGCGAACTTCCTGCTGGTCAGAACGCCATTGTCGCTATCCTCTGCTACAGTGGTTATAACCAAGAAGATTCCGTCATCATGAACCAAAGTTCTATTGATCGAGGTCTCTTCCGGAGTATATACTACCGCAGCTACATGGATCTTGAGAAAAAAAGCGGAGTCCAACAACTGGAAGAGTTCGAGAAGCCAACCCGCGACACAACCCTTCGCATGAAGCATGGGACCTACGATAAACTGGAAGATGACGGCCTCATCGCACCAGGAACAAATGTCAGGGGTGAGGATATTATCATCGGAAAGACAGCACCAATCCCTCCAGACAGCGAGGAGTTAGGACAGCGGACACGGACACACACACGACGGGATGTCTCGACACCTTTAAAGAGTACCGAAAATGGTATCGTTGATCAAGTACTGATCACTACCAATTCCGAGGGGCACAAGTTCGTCAAAGTTCGTGTGCGCTCTACACGTATCCCACAGATCGGAGACAAGTTTGCCTCCCGTCACGGTCAGAAGGGTACGATTGGTATCACGTACCGTCAGGAGGATATGCCGTTTACTGCAGAGGGTATCGTACCGGACCTGGTCATCAATCCCCATGCTATTCCGTCTCGTATGACTATCGGCCACTTGGTCGAGTGCCTTTTGTCAAAGGTTGCCACTCTCATTGGCAATGAGGGCGACGCCACTCCTTTCACGGACCTCACGGTTGAGTCAGTCTCGACTTTCCTTCGCCAGAAAGGCTACCAATCTCGTGGCCTTGAGGTCATGTACCATGGTCACACAGGCAAGAAGCTTCAAGCCCAAATATACCTTGGTCCGACGTACTATCAGCGTCTCAAGCACATGGTAGACGACAAGATCCACTCTCGCGCCAGAGGACCTGTGCAAATCCTGACGAGGCAACCTGTGGAGGGTCGTAGTCGTGATGGTGGTCTCCGTTTCGGAGAGATGGAACGTGATTGTATGATTTCCCATGGTGTTGCAGCGTTCTTGAAGGAGCGCTTGTTCGAAGCGAGCGATGCTTATCGGTTGCATGTTTGTGACATGTAAGTGTTCCATGTCGCTTTCACTGTTCAGAAACTGAACTCGCTCGTTAGTTGCGGTCTCACCGCCATTGCCAACTTGGTGAGTGTTATTTAGCTGAACGATTGGTTTCATATTACTGATATCGTCACAGAAAAAACAAACCTTTGAGGTATGGTGATCCACTCTGGAAATGTTGCGATGTAACTGAGATTTGTAACAGTGCCGTGCCTGTAAGAACAAAACTGCATGTTCTCAGCTGTACATTCCGTATGCGGCGAAGCTGCTATTCCAGGTTTGTTGAAAGTGTCTTGGTATCTCAACTTGCTCATTCGATGCCCTCTTTCAGGAACTTCAAAGTATGAACATTGCGGCTCGTCTCTATACGGTGTCCACAGGTCGTGTGAGAGATTCCTCTTAGGATGGCATCTCGGAGTTGGGAGGGCAGAGAGTGACAGAGAGTGACAGAGTCCATGTATTCTACAGATCCTAATCAGAGATTATGAAAAGAGTGAGAATTTAGTCGCTTCCATCCTTGTATTATCTTCCCTCTATGAGACCTGCTCGCTCGTCCGCTGTCTCGTTCTCGTCAACGGACTTGCGTTCCCCACGTCGTTTTTTAGCTGCACTCTCGGTTTCATCGTCGCTTCCAGCATCCTCGTCGCCAATCTCAAAAACGACATGGTCTTCCGCGAGCACCTCAGGTCCCCTACGGTTATTGACAAGGGTAATTTCATCGTCTTCCCGGGTTGCAATCCGGCGTTGAAGGGCTTCAAGATCATAGTCTTCAGCGTCTTCGTCTTCCTGAGCGATCTCATCCGACATAGCGAGCGTAGATATCGGATTTGCGGGTAAGTATGATGCTGTTCAAAAAGGGGGGAGGACTTATCTCCGGTTGTTCTCGGTCGGGCGCCAAAGGTACGCTATTGACCAGAACGAAATGAAGTAGAGTATTGCAAGGTACCCGTCAAGTAGCCACCACCGTATGCGCCAAGACTTAGCGGCATAATCTATCAAGTAATCGGCCGTCAAGGGGAACTGATCCATCATCGAACGAACGGACCTTCGGCCAACCGGTCGGAGAACGCCATGGATGACACGACAAAAAAGATGGCAATCACAACAACCGTCGCAAGCAGGATGTGGTACAACCGCTTGAACATAGTCAACTTGTACCGTTGTTTACGGATGGTCAATTGCGTCATCGTGCCTAGAAACGCGGGTTAATAATTCCGGTGAGCAGCGAGAGGACACTCTACCGTTGAGAGAATATAGGATCCACATGAGGAAACCACTCAGTGTAAATGCTAATGGTATGATGAACAGAAGGAGGACCAAGGCTGAGGTTGACTCCAGTTCAAGTTCAACGATGCCAACAGCGTATAATACTTGAACGACCATAAGTAGGGGGATTCTAGCACTCCGGATGACGCACCTCCAAAGATGAAATGTGCTCCAGCCATGATTTTGCATTTCAGCATTGTCTTACCCAGGGATTCTCGTACGACACTAAGACCAAGCGACACGACTAGCAGCATAAAAAATGACAATGCATTCCTGCCCGCATCGAGTATAGCGACTGCGAAGAAAGGTCAGTGGGGGCTGATTCAATTAAGCAAAATGCACCGACCCACAAAAAGGAAAAAAGTTGATGCCATGTTCTTGCCGTGTGCGTTGAGATACCTATAGTACACTGCCAGTTTTGTTAATCAAACAACCCGTTCCAAAGTAAGGGCAGTAATTTACCCCAATTTGCCACCATCTCTATGACAAGAAACCCGATCAGACCTGATAGATAATACTGCATAGCATATACGTGATGAGCTGATCGATATTCCTTTATTTATGAGACTGCATACCTGAATAGGTAGGAGTTCCGTAAGATGCCTGTAGCAAATATACGCCCAGGCTAAGCCGACTAGCGTATATGCAAAGAACATAATGAGGTAGAACTACAGAGTATCTGCAAGTGTGTTTATGGAGGTGAGAAGGAGAACTTACGTTGACTTTTGGGTAATCACCCGCAGGAAGTTCACCGTCAAAGGTATTTTTAAAAAGAACGACACCGTTGTATGTTGGATGGAGAGGGACATCAGTCGAGGCCTGGCGAGCGGCAGTTGGAGTCATCATTGTAACAGGTACAATAGCTGTAGGGAAGGGGCATGATACAATTGTCATCATATTAGAAATGAACAACTTGCCTATGCAATAATATCCTGTCTTGCGGACCTGGTATTGTATGGGGGATGTGTAATATAGGGTCCCCGAGGGACTTGGGTTTAGGGGATCATTATCACGCCGAGAGACATGACCCATGACTGGTGCAACATCCCTTGCGAGCCAGGGTGACGTGTTATCTTCTGAGGGAGGGGTTGGATTCCCTTGGGGGTCATCCCAAAGGGAAGGGGGAGTGCTTTCTGTGACACTTGTCGGGCTGAGTGCAACACTCGCAGTCCAGAAGCTGGTCTGTGTTATGAGTGTTTGGTCATTTGGGTCCTCGGTGTTAAGAATGAATTTCCCAATGTCCTCGTAGGAGCACAAGCCAGATTTCACAACATCTGTTGTGCAGACATAGGTTTTCTGCTGATACGAGGTCGTCGTGAGTGGGCTGTGACCGCAGCAACGCGGGCGTCACTCACGGGGAGAGAATCGTCTGTTTCTGACGTGACTCTGCCTAGGTACTTGACGTCTTTCCACTCGTATATGACCATGGCTACCTGGCCCTGAGACGAGCCAGCATCGAACGTGACTGGTGTTAAGTTGAGTATTTGTGACCGTTATCAGGGACACAAAAGCGCGCATACCGTTGATGTAGGTCTCTGGGCCACCCCACATGCCCGAGCACACCTGCCTGGAGTAGTCCGAGTCCGAGAATGGGGCTTCATAGGCGATGGCGAGCGAGACTGCGCTGAGCAACGCCAACAGCGACCACGCCATGTCGCAGAGATATTGGAAGTGTTTGTTGCGGTTTGTTGTACAACGCCTTAGACTCCTTCCGCAGTCTTAATGCGGGACAGTCACGTGGTCACCACCCACTTACTGCTGAGCGGTGACATTCGACGCTCATCGTGGTACTGAACGATACTCGAGTCCCACCTATACTGCCACTGAGATCACAGCGCATTCGAGGGCAACACGCAAACCATGCACGGCGAGGAGGAGGATGTCTTTGACAGCGTAACTTGGGAGTCCGCCTCAGCACCCTATGATGTCGATCCCAGGGTACATCCCTCGGGACCTGGGTTCAAGCAGAGCACGGCTGGAGTAGAGGAGCCGCGCGGACCTCACGATCCAAAGTGGGAAGGATACCTCATCACGATGGTCAAGGATCCCGTGAAAGAGCTCGCAGAGACAAAGGATGCATACGTATCCTACCTGGTCACAGCGAAGGTCTGCGACGCCCCTCATTTCGTGTGCTTTCCGTACTTACTCGGGCGAAAGACAAATCTTCCCATATTCTCTTCCCCCAATCCATCGTCCCGTCGACGGTTCACAGATTTCGTCTTCCTGCGGGATCATCTAGTAAAGGATTTCCCGGCATGCGTGGTACCAGCACTCCCGGACAAGCACCGGCTTGGTATGTTTCGCCATAGATTGTGCAGCATAGTATTCAATCACCCTCAGAGTATATCACTGGCGATAGATTCAGCCCCGAATTTATGGAACGCCGTCGATTAGAGTATGTCCACTCAGGAGCTGTCAAGTCTCTTGAACTGACCCGAAGAAGTCTTCATCGGTTTTTGCAGCGGATAGTACGGCATCCTACTCTGCAACGCAGCACGCTTGTTCGCGCCTTCTTCGAGTCTACAGAATGGGTATGGTATTCGTTCGCTTCCTAACCGTACTCACCACGATTCTGCAACAGCATGTCTTCATGCATCAGCACCTTGCTCACCCTCCTGGTCCTGAACCCACGCCGGGAATTATTGACAACATCTCAGACACCCTCTTGAACGCTTTTGCCCGAGTCCGCAAGCCCGACGAGCGCTTCCTACACATGCGCGAGTCAGTTGACAAATTTGAGGACGGTCTTGTCCTTAGTGAGCGCCTTTGGAATCGTATTCGTGGGCGGACGAATGGTAAGTCGGTGGGGTTTACATTTTTCATGGGGAATTCTGAGGCTAAACGAGAGGCAAACTGGAATCCGGTGAAGACCTTACGGCCGACTATCATGATTTCGCTGTCGCCGTTCAGGGCCTCGGATTTCTGGAGTCAGGAATTACAGATCCGCTCAATCACTTCTCGAACACCCTCCTCGAGTTTTCCGCGCTCCTTCGTCATAAGGTATTTACCTTCTCATCTTTCTTTAGCCCTGTCATGACATCACTTCCCTTGCCAGACGCAGACGACCACTGACCCATTTCTCGTACATCTTCACTCGCTGCTTACTTATTCTCATGCGAATCGAGCCGTTTTGAAGCTTCGTGATCAGAAGCAGCTCGACTTTGAGGAACTTTCTGACTACTTGTCTGGTGTTACGCTCGAACGCGACCGCCTATCGGCGGTAATATCCGGCCATGCAGGAAGTTCGGGATTAGGACTGAGCGCTTACCTTAAGGATAAGGTAGACGCGATGCGCGGTGCAGATGACGACCGAAGTCGGGTGGAGAAGATGCGGAAATTAGACCTCAAGATCAAAGAGGTATGTAGTTCCTCCCTCCCATTTCGATGTTAAAATTACCATGGAAAATAGCTCCAAGATGCGGTTACCACTGCGCATGAAACATCTGATGCCTTCAGCGACGAGACGTTGAGGGAGCAAACCATTTTCCAGTATTCAAAGGAAGCGGAGATGAAAGAGATGCTAAGCAACCTTGCTGACGGGGAGATTGAATTTTACCAATCTGTAAGACAAATCATGTCCTTTTGATGTTGGGCTGACTTCGACATTCATTTGTAGGCGATGGAAGAGTGGGAGCGAATTATACCTATTATCCAACGTATACGAGTGGACGTTTAGTACTGATCTGTCATGTTTCTTTTACTGCTGCACACGTCGCTGGTATATTTTACATGGACTCCAATGGTCATCCGCGATTAAGGTAGTGCTTCAAGGTACTGCAGGGTTCAGTCGGTGGACATCACCAACATACAGGCAGAGCGATTTCTAATTTACACAGGTTTCTCGCTTTCTTTCCCTTTTTGATCGGAATTGATTCTGTTGTGCGGTTTTTTCAGCCTTTTATGTTTCTCATCTGATTCCTGTACAGCGAAAGAGAGCTATGACATTCGTCAAGGAAGGAGTCCCCGAGGCTGAGTACCATGAGACTCACGTTGATTATACCCGTTTCAACAGCTCGCAGGAAATGAAGCTGGGCATCATCTGGTGTTCCTGCAGTGGTGTACTGCTTGTCGGCGGGTACCCATGGGGGTGGATCCTGATTCACCTCATCTTGAGGCCCAACCGGCGCATCTTTATCATCATGAAGCTCCGATACGATTGCAAACGAGGCTTCGTCTGTAACATAGTTGGCATAAATCGCTTGAATTGACAGCGCAAGGCAAGTACCTTGGGATTCAAGCGCGCCCAGCTGAGACTCGATCATACTTAGTTTGACTAAAAATGCGCGGAAATATCGACTGAGAGTCGCGGACGACATCGCTTCTTGGACACTTACATGAAGCAAGGGTCAACTCAATCCATGGGATACTGGTCTGTCTTACCTGACGTCCCTGTTGTAAGCCTCGACCTCTATCATGTTTTGTACAGAAAAAATGAATCGTTCAAGGGCAACTTGGTCCTTGTCTTTTATCACGACTACCACTTTTTGGATGTTCCCCTGCGCAGGGAAGTCCAGAGCCGCTCTGCTATCGACGGGGTTTACGTTGCTGACTCACCAAAGCGAGCTCGTCGGCGATGGCCTTGACTGCGCCGGAGATGTATTCATTAAGAGCAGGGTGACGCGACTGAAACACTGGCATATCATACTTCTTTCTTCTCACAAATAGATCTGGTGGGTATATCTGGCGAACGTATAGGATAGTATGGATAGCGACTTCAACTGAGGGTGGATAAGGAACCAACACGAAGGTGAAGCTTTTGTAGGCTCACGGAACTCGGTAATCCCTTGGACGGCTTCTAGCTTATGATTTCAGCAGATTGCATTCTTTTCGCGGTTGTGGGACGGGTGCGTACGGTTAAAGCTGAGCGAGATGTCTAGCATGGAGATTACCTCTGAGGTGTCCTTGGAACTGAAGCAGGTGTGCACGTTGGACTGAAATTGGCGGCGATAAACTTGATTTGGTATGTCAACCTCAGTTGACGCATGTTTGCTCGACTGATAGAATATGTTTTATGTTTTGGGTTGGACATGACCATCGCTGGCAGCGTTTCTCTCTTGCTCGTCTTTATTCTAACTTATATCTCTTTACAGGTCGCGCCTTAGCCCTCCCCACTCACCATGTCCATTCGTTATGCTTTCGTCACGCTGCTCACCTCCGACGCCTACCTGCCAGGCGCACTCACCATCGCTGGCGCACTGAAGGATGTTCATCGTCTCCTCCCATCAGATCAAACGATAGAATACGAGACCGTTTGTCTTGTTACACCAGAGACGGTCGATGTCACCACCATCAGGGTCCTCAGGAGGGCATTCGACGTGGTTGTCGGTGTCGAAATAATCGTTCCACCTGATACCGAATCCCTGACTTTACTTGGTGCGTGTTCTTCCCTTGCATTTTATACATCACGAGTCCACACGCAGGGGCGTCATCGGATCACTTCCGCGTGGTACAATCAATTCAATCGTCCACGTGTGTCTGCCTGCTTCCAACCCACATCCGGAGCATGCATTCATGCAACGTTGTTTCCTGCCGTTTTATCACACTCTCGACATTTCTTTCAACCTGACATTGCTTTTCTGGTTCTTTAGGGCGCCCAGACCTAGATACGGCTCTGACAAAATTGCACGTCTTCCGTCTCACGCAATACTCCAAGGTAATATTTCTGGATGCGGACGTACTTCCTCTCCACCCTCTATCCCACCTCTTCCATCTCGATCATGAGTTCTCTGCCGTCCCGGATGTTGGATGGCCAGATATATTCAACTCCGGTGTGATGGTGTTATCACCCGGCACGGACAAGTTCGAAGAGCTTCGCGAACTCTTAAACACCAAAGGTACCTGGGATGGGGCAGATCAGGGTCTCCTGAACGAGTGGAGAGGCAACAATTGGAACAGACTCAGTTTCACGTACAACACCACGCCAACAGCCATCTATACGTCAGTCGTATCGGCCTTGCTGTTTTAATGGTCATCTGACTGTATCGATTTTAGCTATGCCCCGGCATATCAGCGCTTTGGATCTCAAATATCAGTCATCCACTTCATAGGCCCTCATAAACCTTGGCACTCGATCCCTGACCGTGCGCTGAGTTCTTCTGCACAGTCCACCGACATGGTCGTGGAGTCTTCCACTGAAATTCCTGCTACCCAGCAGCATACATATAACTACGGTTCACTTGTTGACCGTTGGTACAGCGTATACGATCGGCATTACCGGTCCCAGACTACCGAACCTGTTTTTCAACCTACCAGATATACTTCTGCATGGAATGAATGGGGCCATCGTCGTGCCGTAATCGCAGGCGGAGCACTGGGACTTGAAGAGCTACGTCGCGCGGCACTTGAAGGTATGGGGGCGTCGGGAATATCGGCGCCTCGGGCCCACGGTGAAGGGGAATATCGGACCATGCCCCTTGAGGGGCGTTTTGATTTGATCCGTCCTCAAACGCGTGCGGAAAGGAAGCAGGTGCAGGCGCCGATAGGCAGCACGGAAACACCCGATTCTACCCAGGTCCCAGCGGAACACCGCACAACCACACCAGAGCCATCTACGCCTCCCGGACAAATTCTGACACTACCACCAGGCTCTCCTGTCAGATGGACGACGCTACCTACTCCAGGAGTCAACGATATTCCACCTGCTCCCCATGCACGGTTTGTATCTCTTCCTCCGACACCTCTCCGTTATGTCTCTGCTCCATATAAGCCTCATCGCAACACTCGAGAAGCGGGGGCTCAGACTCTTCCCATTCATTCACAACAGCGAGAATCAGGAAGGGAAGACTTGTCTATAATGCCTCTGATGCGGAACTCTGCTGTCGAGACGCCTCCCAATGTTGTTACACCCGTCCCAATGGACACCTACTTTCCCAAAGTATGGGACGTCGACCAAAATTGGTCATCGATCTCACCTTCGTCTTCTGAAACATCGTTGAGTACGATGGAGCCCAGCCCCTCCAAGCCACAGCCGACTCCAAATGCATTTTTCACACCGTCTCTTGTGCCTGCTACTCCCGAGATGCTGCGCCCTCAAGGGCAATATCGCAACATCATCGGAGAGGAAAATGGGTCTCCCACTCCGGATCCCATAAAGGTGAAGCGCATTTTTCCGTGGGAGGAACGAGCGCGTCACGCTCCGGGGCGGGTGTTTCCCGATGAGGGGTTACCAATGACCGCTCCCTCTCATCTTCCTGCTTCTGCTACCCCCGAAAAGAAGGCTATTTTCCGTTCCCCGATCCCATCCCCCTTAGTCGGCTTTCCACCATCACTCCAGTCACATTACCCATCGGATGGCCCTCTCATACGGAGATATGCTGGCAAGATTCCGTGGTCCGTGCCCTCTTCAAGCCCCCTTGGTCCTGAGAGTGAATCAAGCCGGGTAGAGACCAGTAGCCGAGATGGAGATGTTGAGGATGAGGTGGACTCCGAGGAAGAAACAGTGATGAGATTGCGAACGCGGAGTTCTAGCATCGGGATGGCGAGACGCACTCTGAAGTATCGTTCGGTCGGCGTGCAAACGGATCCTAGGGAAGTGCGTGAGGAGGGTATCCAAGTCACGACATTCGTACCCGTGACCGAGATTGCGGAAAAGTTGATCTTGATGAACAAACGCTTGAGGCGTAACTGGTCAACATCTACTGGCACTACCAGTCCCCCCACTGTTACGGCAGCACATGTTTTGACTCCGTCGTTATCTCCGCCCACGCTCGATTCTTATCATTCGCTGTTGCCTTCTAACTCGCGCGACCCCAGAGCACCAACCATGTTGGCATCAAAAGCAGCCGGCGACCCAGACCCTTCCTCCGCATCCTCACCTGTTGTCTCATCCGTGGTTCTACCCTCACGTATCCGCCAAGGAGCCCGCGTATGGGATCCAGCTCGTGGTGTTGAAGCCTTTAAGCGAGGATCCGAAGAGGTTCTTACAAAGTTTATGAATATAGGTTCTCGGGGAGAACGGGCGTGAATCGCGCTGTGTTATGTTTACATGTACTCTAGCTCCTGGACGTCTTGTGTCTGTTTTCTTGATCTCTATCTGCATGATGGCACAATACCAACCTCATCGTCGTTTTCAAGAACATTTTCCTTTGTAATTTTCACTGTTCTCCAGCGCATTTCTGTCGCAAACGTCGTCATGGACTTGTTTCCCCAGAACTTGATCGATCTCCAAAGCCTTTCTAGAACAACCAGCGCATTTAGTCGTCAACAGTGAAGCCTACAAGCCCGCCTACAAGCCCTGTTGACGACTTGATATGATACGATTCCACGAGATCACGAATAAGTCAAACGATTTTGATCGTCACACTAACATCGTAAACCTCTGTATTCAACGCCTAGGAGGATAAGTTGCTAGTTCCGATGGACTTGTCCACAACTAACCTGATTTTCTGGTTCCTACCAGGCGGCTGCCCCTGCCGTAGTCGAAGCACCAATGTTCTGAACCGCGTGGGCTACAGGTAGAAGAACTACCAAAAAGCCACAGAGAAAGCGGGTCAAGTGGTTCAGGTACGTAACTTGCATGGGGAGAAAAGTCCCAAATTGCTACGCCGATTCTTTCAGAAAGTTGGGGATCATCCAGAACGATCTCGCACACTCTCTTTTCAACTACCAGTGGAGGGACACACAAGAGTGGTGTCTGACCTTGTCTGCTGGGTTCCTGCTTTATGGCACCGCTTGAAAAGTCCTTTCTGCCACGTCGGATATTTGAACGTGCGCTGAGTGGATGTACAATACACTACATGAGAGTGGCTTGAGCGCTATTCGGCTAGTCCATATCAGCTGTCAGCCCGTCTTGTCACCCCAGAATGGAATATCATGATGCAGTGCGCTCTGGGCACTATAATAGCGGGATGTCATGACAATGTTCGGTTGCTGATAGTGATACTACCATGGTGGGTCGAAACGCACATCCGCTTCTCGCTTGTTAACTCGTGTCTAGTCGTCCCTTTTCGGTCTCGCTGAGCAAGTCCTCTCTGTTGCTACGGGTGGAGATTCTTCAGAGTCCCAGCCTCAGCGTAAGTCCCTGCTTATAATTGCCTCGGCTGATCGATCATCTGCGATCAGATACCGTTCACAAGACTGGCGGACAGGAATACAATACACCTCACCACAGGCAGCAACCACAGGGCGGTTGTGAGTAGTCCCTTTCACCTCAAGGATCACAGCCGATAACAACGATACTCATAGTCAACACACAAGAGGTGCTGTCCCACGCAGGTGACGTCGACGAAGAGGACCAAGGATACATTGCAAACGCTATCCGGCACGTCCACAGTAATCCCGTGCGGACGCCGATTTCTTATCTGACACGAGGCTGATCTGAACGCATCGGAACTCCCACAGCAACAACATCACGAGGAGGTGGATGAGGGTGATTTGTCCAAGTATGGCCCCATGGTCCTCAGCGTACTGCAACAAATATTGTTCCATGACTTTAGCTAAAGTGTTGAATAGGCTCTCTCTTCTGTCAGCTCGAAATCTGGAATTGACGTCGGCTCCCTCATGTCGGGTGGCCTGGGGGAAGGTGGAGGAAACCAGCTCATGGGTCTGGTCATGAAAAAAGCGGGGAATGCCTTTGTCGGGGGAAGTGGCGGGGACAAACAAAGCGCTATGAATGGCGCTGCGATGACTCTTGCGAAGCTCGTGGCTCAGAAGCAACTTTCCGCATTCATTGGGGGATCGAACAGCGGAGGACTTAGTATGATGGAAGTCGGGAAAACGGTGAGCGTGTACCGCCTTTTTTTTTGCGTCCCTCACGTTGATGGATTCCGTATAGTTGATCAAGAGCCGATTCGCGTGACATGGACATGTTCTGATATTTCTGCTTTCTTTGTGAAGTGAACCAGTAGTAGGAATTAAGCAAATTACAAGCTAGATCTGGCCCTTGAAATTGAAATCGAGATGCCACATTCGAAGTAAGCTCGATCGCACGCCAATTAAAATGACAGTACAAGTTCTTCCGTGATGGAAAGTGGTAGAAATCAAGAGTGTCGCCGTGCATCATCAACATTGAGAGTTGGTAAATGACACAAAGTTTGTCTCGGCTGTTGTGCATACTATGGCAGTACCGAGCCTATGTAATTGCAGCGAAACGTGGCAAATGGGAACTCTAGTAGCGATGCAGCCCAGAGAAGGTCGAAACGAGGCCTAAGTCAGCGAAAAAATTGTACAAGCCGACAGAAGTAGCCAGATGGATGTCCTGAGCAATGTATCACCGCGATTTTCCGCGAGTGACATAGGCCAGCTCTGGGTCCCGTACCGGGGATCGAGAATCATAAAGACTGGCCTGAATAGAGTCTATGGCCTTGAAGGGAGTTCCTGAATAGCTGGACAGGGTGGTTGTGGTGACAATGAATGAGAGGTGAGTGAGCCAGGGCATGGCACTGGAGATAATGCCTCTCTTCCGTGATCGAAAGAATCCGACAAGGAACGCAAGGAAGAGCAAGGAGACGGTGTGGAAGACGATACATCCGACGTAGCTGGTGTCACATTGCGACATGTGAGAGATCGACGAGGATGCCGTTTGGGCAGAGGAGAAACCTTCCGCCGATAAGAGACGTCGTTTTCTGAGTGGGGGGGCGGTGAAGTAGGAATGGATGATCCCGTAGACTTGATGAAAACTTGTGAAGTCGGCTGCGATGCCCGAACTATGGGGAACGGCGACCGACGCGCGAAAAAAGACACGTCTTTGGTCGGCTTAACCAAGGCTGGATGTGGTGCCGGAGGAGGCGAGACAGCAACGAAGCACGTGGCAGAAACTGAGTCCTGAATTCCCCCACGATTTCTTCGAGATCGCTTGGAGTATATGTCTCTCACGCTAAGGAGAGCAAACCGATCCACTAAATCGTTGATGTCGGTCTTGGCAGTTTGCAAGGAGGTATTGTGATTCGGATGCCTCTTCCATTGAAATGCCGGAAATTTTTGATCACGCGATTCGAGAGGGAATGGTTGATAAGCGCAAGCTGGAGGGTATGGAGACGGGAAGGCATGTAGTGGTGCAGTACACCTATCAAGTACGTTATTATCTTCTGTTGAGGAAGTCATGCAATCCAACACTGTTTCGGAAGAACATTTCTATGGAATCTTTGAGTGTGTGGGACTTGGACTAAATGGAGTTGCGTACCATCGACATTGACTGACGATCATCGGAGTGGTTCGATCGAGAAGCTTCATGAGGCGGAGAAGAGTTTTGTTCAGTGCGAACAGTATACTTTCCCATGCGCTCGCGTAGGCTATCAAGCGGGAGAGTTGCGCCTTCACAGGCGGGTTTTTTTCTCCAAGTTCCGTTCGGTTTCTTTGTACGATTCCTCCGGTTCTGGAACTGCGGGACATGAGTATAAATTCCTCAATCAACATCACGCATACCCAAACATGGATCTGTCGGTATGTCATGCCAGACTTCTTCGCGAGAAAGACTTTGTCCGCATGAGTAGGAAACTGGTTTTCGTTAAAGAAGTGTTCCAGAAAGGGAACATAATCCTATGTTGACATCCTTGAGCCTTAGCACAACGGAATAAAGATGGGACAAACTGTGTTGAAAGCTGGTCGGAGGTTAGTACTCCTTGAAGCATGATCATTGCTAGCCACCTGTTTCGCTGGCTTCTGGCGACTTTGATATGCAGCCACACCATCTTCTATCCATGACTTGACTTTCGTCAAGTACAGACTTGCAAATTTGTCCAAGATCCGCTTCTCCACATCGTGAGGGAAAGTGAAATCATTGAGTGCAACAAAAGCATTGTTAATGGAGCTTTCGTAGTATGACCGAAGTTCCAGAGCACGAGCATTGTAAGCACGATCCATTTCTTTCGCAACCATTTTTTCTGCTCCGATAGCAATAAGAGAGGGGTATAGAGAGGGGGGATCTGGTAAGCAAACTCGTGGTAGTTGTACACTGGCATGTTGGAAAGTATCGCGAACAATGTTTCCTAATGTTGGAAGGTCGGCAGCGATAGCCATGGCGTTGGATGTAGAGAAGGTTTGTGAAACAAAGCTGCCCTGTACTGAGCGCTGTGACTATTTTGATGTGTTTGCCGGCAAAATGTTACCATTGTGCTTAGTCATCCTCACTGAAAATACTGTAGCCGTCTGTATGGAAGCAACCGGGTGGGAGTGCGTTACGCTTACCCCTGACTCCGTGCTTAGCAACCGGACCCCCATTATGCGTTATGTTGCCATTGTTAGCAACCTGGTGGCCGGTGCTGGCGTTATGGGGGAACCTTTAGCAACCAGACTCAGACTTGGACTCGGAGTAACAGTATATGGTTATATAGGAATGGACATTCTATGTCATTATTGTAAACAGAATGATAGTACAGCCATGAGCGAAATTTTCAGAAAATTTGTACCAGCACTTCGTACTGCTATGGACTTGTAGCTCAACTATGACCTCTCCGACTCACAAAGGCCCATCCTCAGAACTCATCTCACGGATCCATCATCTACAGAGTTTGCTTGAACACCTTCCGAATATCGCACTCACTCCACACTCCACAAAGAGATCGAAGATCGGATGGGTGTTGTCCATGGACTCAACGACTCTGTGGACTGTGATGATGACGATGATGACGCCAATGTCCCATCGAGTGCGGTGATTCACGATGCCCTTGGCTTAGATGTGGCTCAGATTCCTGCCGAGGTGGACAGTGCCCCACTTTGTGTTCAAAGCACAGTAAAAGGTCCTAACAATTCATTGGAGGCTGCAGGGGAGTACAAGGACATCTGGGCTTTTATTAACTTCAATGAATGCTTGTAACTACCTTTTATCCACTGTTATGCGTTACGTTGCTATCGTTAGCAACCAAGCTGGCCAAGTTGCGTGACGCCAGAAAATTTTAGCAACCAGCACACCGTTATGCGTTATTTTTAGCGACGCAACCACCTAGCGTTACGCGTTACGGTTGCTTCCATACAGACGGCTACAGTAGCACGTAAACAGAGAAAAGTTAATCGTTACAGTACGTCGTATAATGCTACAGAGGTTGAGTCAAGTAATTGGCTTTTCGTCGACGTATGAGTTCGTCCAAGTGGCACTGTGACAGTCTTTGAAAGGTATTTAGATCCACGGATTCTCCTGTTGCCCTGACTAAGCACTGAAGTAGATGGTTTTGAGGTCCGCATTGTCTTCGAGCGCTACAGCAGTAACTTAGTGACTCGTGCACCTTTCAACTGTGCTCTCACAATCATGGACGCCAAACTACTTGGAAAACTCTCTCGCGCCGAAGAAGATCTCGTATCTGCAATGCTGACCGGAGACGTGGGGCTTGTGGCTTATGATATCGCCTGGACATCACTTTTGGACGAGATCTCTCAAGCATCAGCTTCCGGAGAGATCAACAGTACTACACTTGCTGTCGCGGACGACGTAGTGGCTCGGGTCTCAACACTCGTAGAGTGTTGCCTCACGTTATATTCCGTACCTCCTCCCTCACTCCCCATCCTCAACCTAAATACATGCTCACCCTCACTCTTCCACTCCGCCTCTTTCATCCCTGATGCGTATTCTTGGCTCCTGGAGAACGTCGCAAATCCCTATCCGTCATCGGAGTTCAAAGTATCTCTAGCTCAACGATACAACACCCCCGTCTCCGCGGTCAGCTCATGGTTCGCTAATGCACGACGGCGAATTGGCTGGACAACGTTGTGTCGCGATTTCTTCCGTAATTGCCGAGCGGATGCTGTGGATGCTGCGTACCGCGTGCTAGTGATGGGAGATCCAAATCACCAGGGCCCCGAAATTACTCATGCTTTTGTGGCCATGAAAGTCACGGCAGAAGAGCTCTATGCGACTTCTACGAAGAGTGCTCTTGCTGGCGATATCGATACTGTTCTGAAGGACATGCTACCTGAAGACAAAGCATTTGCAGGGGACGGCGGGCGCGGTGGGATCAGAAAAATAGTGTGTTTGAAGACGCGAAAGCATTCAACACCCACGCTGGACATATCGTCACAGAAAAACTTGGCGAGGCAAAATCCCCCATCCGACCTCTCGTATGCTTCAGTGCCAGTACCCGGTTTCGATGACTTTCTCACAGACGAGAATGAGGATGAAGAAGATACATCGCCCCCATTATTAGCTAGTCGCAAACGGCGTTTGTCGCTTTTTGAGCCAGTGAGCGTCGCTAGTTACGGGGTAGCCACAGGATCCGTGAAGCGTCCGCGGTACGTCGCTGTCCTCATTGTCTTTGCGTTCCCTAACCATTTTGCCCATCCTACCCTAGCCTCTCTTCGTCACCCAACGCTTGTCTACCATCCACATCGACAAGCACAGAGGATCCATTAGAAAATGGCTCCCAAGGTCAGATATCGCGGTCTGTTCCAATCACCGAGGATTTGACAAATCCCAATACGCACAAACGACGCCTATCCAATGTAGACGCGATTGGGTTGCCAAAACACCCGCGAGGTTCGACGGCTGGACCACGCTCTCATGCCGTTTCGGATCCTCTTCCACTTTCCACCCTGGAAAGTGAAATTTCTATCGACGAATGGTTTAAAACCAATTTTGATGCTCTATTCACCCTCCCACCGCCAGTTGACGTCGCCGAACCTGACCTTTCGACGCAGTGGGAAGTTGAGTTATTTAATAACTACAGTATACCTGAAAACCCACAGAAGGTTCTTACCCCTCGTGAGTCCGTGTCTTCCTTTCTGGGATGCTGTAGCCAACGTTTGACATCTTGCTAGCTATCGAAGACAATCAACTATCGTCGTCTACTGATTTGACTGCACTTGACGACCTTTTACAATCTCTTGAAAGGGGTGGATTTGTCGCACCTCCAGAGATAATGCAACCGCCCACAATGGCTTCAGTCTCTGACCCTGTGTCCCAAAGCATGCCGCTACTGCTGGATCTTTCGCAGACCATAGATTGGACTGCATTCCTCAACGAAGACCCTCCTCAACCTACCCGCGATCCCATATTTCCTCAATCCTATGTCAACTCTGCGCTTCCGGACATTGATCTCTCTGTTCTACATCCTCCTCATGTTTGGACTACGGTCAGTTCGTGAGCCACATCAGGGCGTTATTACTGGGGCATTGAAACTGTGTCAGTGTCACGTGTTTAATTTTGCAACAGACAGACGAACATTATCCTGTATCATATATCTTTATTGCTATACCTATTTCGCTCATCACACGCTTGTACTCTATCATGATCACATTGCGTTGGCTTGGAGATTCTGTCATTGATGTCGTGCTGATACTGAGCGTCCTGTCAATTACAAAATACTTAAACAAGTTTCACGGAGGATACACATCGGCATGATGAGGCATAAAAAGCATAATGCCCATTATCAAAAAAATAAAATACAGCTCAGGCGGATATCATGTACGCCATGACACAGAGCGCTCAAGTGGGCGACACCCGAGTCCTACTTCCATGTGCTGCCACGGATCGCTCGCCAAACTGGGGCCACGGCAGGGAGCAACCATCGTGGACGGTTCACAGTTCAGTTTTCGCGTTTCCGGTCAACTTCGCGTGCCGTGTGTGACCCCCGTGTTTCAGTCTCCTTATGTAACCGGACCTGAGGGGGGTGGTAACCGGGAACACAAGTGCGAGGCATTTACCACGCTGGGAATCGACAGAAAAGAGCTATCGCGTGCTGGTCACGAAACGGACGAGGAGATTGCAACCATATCTCCCAGACCACGGAGATGAATTGGACTGTCAGAAGGCGAGCGACATGGAGACCCGAATGACTGCGGTAGTTCCTGAATGCTTGCTACGTCTGATGGCGTGGACAATGAACTGACACTTGAAAGAGAACAGCTACTACTTTCAGGGTTCGTAGAGAACAAGCAAGGCGAGGAGGAAGACGTCGAGGAGCTATCTGACGGTGTGGCATCTCGGCGACTGTTCCGCACTCGGCCGGGAAAGCGTTGCGGTAACGGAGCAGTCTTCCGCTTCCTAACGAGCTCGCTCCTGTTGGGTGGGACCAAGAGGGGTATCAATGTAACAGGTTTCAAGGTAGGGCTGGGACTTTGGAATCCTTTCGAACAGGAGATAGGTGCGCGGACTAATGGGTGAAGGTGAACGATATTCGTTGGTTGGATATACTTGCGGACTATCAGGGACGGATGAGGTGCACGAGACGGTATAACAGTAATTGCGACTGTCGCAGCATGTGATTGCAGCTTGGGAGATCCCCTAGAGCGTGTTTCATCTCGAACATTTAAATGAGAAAACGCCTCGGCTAGGTCGTCGATGCTGGTCGGGTGAGAAAGTGGGGATTTCCCGCACGACACGCGCCTCCATTCTGGCTTGCTGAAACGAACAGGGCCACTTTTACAGGGGAATGGATCGTAATGGCAGGTAGGTGGATAAGACGACGGAAATGCGTGGGATGGCGAAGATGATGTAAAGGCACCCTCCGACACGTTAATCCGCGCGGTTTCTATCTACCGGGAAATGAGAACACAGATTTGTAGGGTAGATGAGACAGAGCATACCCCAGTTGCTCCCTCCGATGAACCCCCTTTGGAGGGTTTTGAAACTTGAGAATTAGAGTCGACCATGTAACCTTTCATGCGATCGCGGAGTTTGTCCAGGGGTTTCGTTGCCCCCTCGTATACCGGTTTCTTTCTCATCGTTTTGCCCTCCTTTTTGGAGCGACTACGGCGATTCTGAAACTAAATAGAAACATTATTAATTAAGGACATGAACGACATTTAAACGAGACACTCACCCATACATGAATTTGCCTATATTCCATGTTCGACTTCTTAGCGAGGAATACTTTGTCTGCGTGTGTCGGAAAAGGGTTTTCTTCAAAGAAGTGCTCCAACAGTGGAATATACTCCTGTCGAATGTTGTCAGAAAATGCAGTAACAGAATGATCGTAGCGTTTACTTGGTTAAAGGAACGGGAACTCTTTGGAGCTGTCTTAGTAGGTGTCTTCGGCGCTTGCTTGACGCGCTGAATGACCTCTTCTCTCCACAGTGCAAGACGGCGGAGATATATTTCCGTGAACGTGGATACCACCTTGCTCACTAGCGGGTCTGGTGATGAAACCGATGCACCAGGGAACGGTGCCATCTGGAGACACGCTGTGGTGACAGTCTGTTCAATATGTTGTTTAAACTCTCCCGCACGTTGCTGATATATTTTATTAGCTGCAGTTGCGATTTCATGACTAACGCCTGCCTCGAGAAGTGAGGGCAGTAGCGGATGTGGGCTTGGCAAGCTGATCGAGTCGACTATGGTGAGAGGGTCACTGGATGTAATGGTTTGATGGCAGGATGAGTATGATGCGGTCGCCTTTTTCAATTCGTTCGCTATGCGCAAGATAGATTGCACATGAGCAACCGCTACGTTGTTCGAGTTGTGATCCATATTCGGGGTGTGGGTGTGAGTAGTAGGTGAACAGAATCTAACAAAGGCGAGGATATGCATCTCAGGCTTCAGACTCCATTGTGCTTATGTAACAAAATATTTCGATGTCCGACCTGTGCCCTACTCAAGATACTTTTGGTCTCTGTTACGCTACTAGTAGTATTTTTTCAATGAAGCCAACAATATTAATATGTCGTTCATGAAGAAAGGTGTCTACTCAGCATGACGCCCCTAGTGTCTTTCTGATACAGGCCCATCCTCTACTCGCCATCTCCCAACCTCTCGCATCGCCTCCTCGTCGCCCACCTGAAGACGTGGTGCGTTTAACAATGCACCAAGCATCTGCCAAGGGTCCTTGCCACCACCGTATCGTAGAATTTCTGCTTTATACTTTTCTCCCAGTTCGCGATTCAGCGGTTCGGCCGAAAAAACCTTTCGCCAGACACGCGATGCGATCGCGCGGTCAAACAAATATGAGTAGTACGTTGCCCCGTACCCGTACAAGTGACCAAATTGGGTCTGGAAGGATGTTCCTGCGGCGTGAGGGATGAGGCCGCGCGTGTTGCACAGGTTCGCCAGGGCAGCCGTTGAATCGAACCCTGGTTCGAGAACGGCGGGGGAGTGATACATCTGATCTAGTACAGAGAGCAAGATAGTGCCATGCGTGTCGATAAACGTGCACGGATCTTCGTGGTGGTTGCCAGTCTGACTTGAGATCGAGGAACCGTCCGCTTCGAAGAGGGAGAGGACTTTGGGCGAATTGAGAAAGTATTCCATGAGGATAGATGGCAACTCCACAAAATCAGTCGCGCAGCGGGTGCCGGCAACGTTGTGATACTCTGTTCGACCGATCATAGCTACGGCGTCATCATCAGCGCCACCGATGAGAGCTATGTGACGAAAATGACTCACAATGCATGGCGTGGCCCATTTCGTGAAATAGGGTCTGCACCTCGTGCCATTCTAGAAATGTGGGCCCCCGGGCGATCGTGGGGCGAGTGAATTCACACAAGAGGACGACCAAAGGAAGCTGGTACTCTCCACGCACACCGCGGAGCTTGTGCCGTTTGATAGCCTCGAAACTTTGTGAAGGAGCAAGAAAGTCCTCGGACCCTTCGACAGTGAGATCACCGCTTTCGTCGTCGTCGTCGGTCCGCCGGGAACAGCGGACTGTGTAGTGGGCTGCGCCGCACGACTTCCCGTTCCGAGCGAAAAGGTCCGCATATACCCATCCAATGACGCCAGAGTCCTCGTCCACTACTTCAAGCTTGTGGACATCAGAGTGCCAGACCTCGCCAGAGGCTACTTCGGCCGGCCGCAACGATATGCCATAGAGATGCTTGAAGAGCCGTGACAGCCCCATGAAAACGCGTCCGAGAGAAAGTGGGGGTAATGGTACGGGAGGTTCGGGCGGCTCAGGCGGGCAATAGAAGGATCTATCCCAGGCTTGTATGATAGGAAGTGTCCGAGTGTGAAGGTGTGATTGTTTTCGTAATCTGAGTGTATGCAAAGCACTGCGAGCATGAATAGCTGTTTGATCTAGGAATGTATCCAAAAACTGTCGGACATTCTCTGGGATTCATCAATACGTGTCAGGGAGTGCTACACAAAGTACTCGTCAGAAACTGCTCACCCGGTGTTTTTGCCATCTTGTCGTTGAGAGTCATACCGGCATAACTATCCCATCCAACAAGTCGGGCAAGTTCAGCGCGTGCATGTAATAGTCGCTCTAAGCATTCTATTTGTCGTTGACTACTGGCATGTGCAGCCATATAGAGCTTTTGTCGTGGAGATTCGTTGGGAGCAGATGTCACAATCATATATGCTTGGTGAGAGCCAGGATATACAAGAAGACTCTTCTGAGTAGACCATGCCTGCCGACGGAGCCGCGCACCCATCCCCTCGTCCTTCAAACCATCTAATTCCGACGGTTCGATGACGGCTGGGGGACGCGGGGCAGACGCCTGAGTGACGAACTCGTGGCCAAGGGTGAGAATTTCGGAAGACAAGGAAACAAATCGCTCTCTCTGTTCGGGAGGCAACTTGATGGCGGATTTTTCAAAGTCTCTCCAGAAAATCAAGGCTGTCTGAAAAGCCTCCTGACTAAGAGACCGGACGACTTCGGGGTCATGGAGAACCGTGCGCAGAACCTATGACGACATTAGCAACCACTGGTGAGAGAAGACATCGACTCGCCTCGTAGAGACCAACATGGGTGTTGAGTACATTCATGTACTCGCAGAGTTTCTCGTAGCTGTTGTTGGCGCACTGAACCCATCGAGGGTCGGGGTGGGCGTTTCGGAGAAGCTCTGCAAGGTCGATAACGCCACACAGCAGGTCGCTGAGCCTGTCTAGGTTCTTGACCACCTTGAAGAGCTCGCACCGTGATTGGTTGGCGCGTAAGATGCGCTCGGTCAACAGCTGTGCGCGTACGAGGGTAGACTCGGCTAAGGCGTCGAAGGCTGCAGGGGTGGACAACTCTGGGTGTCGGAAGATGCCTGAGACGGACAGTGGTTGGGACTGCCTGCCGTTCTGAGGTTGATCGAAAAGAGAGACGAGTTCTGCATCGTCCGACGAGGGAGGGATCGTCAACAAGGTGGTTGCTTGGCGGTGGAGGGACCGAGGACGACCACGAAAGCTGCGAGGCGGACAGGGTATTTTTCGCAAGACATTTTCAGTGATTCGGGGAATCATCACGGCCGCACACAACCACGCTCGGAAACTCTGCCAACTTCGTCCAATCACAGTGGACCAATTAGGAAAATCCCGCTGGTACTGTGCAAGCCCGTATACAAATATTCAGATCAGATTCGCTGGTACGATATATAAATGCCGACGATAAATGCAATGAGTAGACTATGCTGCTTCAACCAAAAATGCTAGTGGGTGGTATGAAATATAAACTGCCATCCTGACAATGTTGAAAATACGACTCATCCATCAATCGCCGCCAGACTGCAGCGGATGCTGCCCTTGTTCCGTGAATGAAGGCCGAGTTTCATGCACACGTCTATCCACATCCATCCCATCATTGGCTTCGCGCCCCAAAGGCGGCCAACCGTTACTAGTGCTGTTGTGTCCATGCCCGTTCGTAGTCGCCAGAAATTTGCTACCGAGTATGGATGACCGAGCGGGTCCGGCGATGGGCTCCACCGCATAGTACCAAAATTTGCTTTTCTTCTTCCCGCGTACTTGTTCCATAGGGATCTCGTTGGGTTTTATTGCGGCAGCGCCTTCGTTTCTAACCTTTTGCTCTTTCTCTGGTGGTGCTACCTCGGAGCCAGGCAACCCCACGGAACCAGAACTTGTCGTGCTATCCTCCGTCCGCGCACGTTTCGGTGGATGGTCCAGTTGCATGTCTTCCGAAGCTCCTAGGCGACTCGACCGTCTTTCCCCCCGCCATTCTTGCAGCGATAAATCAGGTGAGCCACGTTTACCTCTCGTGACTCTCGTGGATCTCCGTTGGGGAGGTATGCCAGCTGCTCGACGCCTACCCCGCGTCTCCGGGCGGAAATCAAGGAAACCATCTTGGTCAAAAGGGTCATCGTCATCGTTCTCGTCCTCCATCTTGTATTCATCAGTATCGTCCTTGCGAAGCAAAATCAAATCAGCAATGAGGTTGATATGAACCTAGAACAAAGTGACCAACCTCGCCGCTCTCCATGTCATTGTACACGTAGTCTGGACGCCGTGTCTGGCGTCGTGTCCGTGTCTCCCTGATCTCAGCCTGAGCCATGAGGATCTGCTTTTGCTCAATCTTTCGGCGGACCCTTTGCACGCGCTGCACGCCAAGTCAGCGATCAGGTCACACGTTCCCTTCACTGTCTACCTCCTTCTATCCACGGAGCGGAAAGGAGGGGCAACTCACCGCTAGTTCGGCGCTTATAGCATCGACTCGACTTTCAAGCGCTTCAATCAATCCCAAGTGAGCCTGTTCTATCTTACTCTTTTTGTCAGTCCGAGGAGCGGTTGCCTTGAGTGATTCAATGACTCCCAGGTATTCCTCGCGTGTAGAGGAAATGGTCTGGAACGTCGCGGTGATTTTCCAGGGATTACTCGACACATATATCCGCGGTGAATCTGAGATAGATCAGAACGGGAGTCAGCGGGAATCCATGAAAGACGGCTAATGCCGGATATCAAAGGGGCCCCAAAAATGCGGCTTCACACCAAATACACGCAAATACGATGTGGGGCGAGGACAACGAAATGAAACACACGGACCATCCGCAATCCAGTAGCGCTTTCTTGAACTGTCTTGTCCCAGCGGAACGAGTTGCAGCCTTTCTTGGCTCTTGGCATCGGATGCATCTGGTGGGGCATTTACGGGGTCTCTTTTCTTATGCTTATGTTGCGTCACGCCCCAAGCGCGATCGATAATGTTCTTTACCTCGGTAGAATGCGCGAGCTGCACGTCCACAAGTAAGCGCAGGATTTTGAGCTGTTCCGACCAAGTGTTACGCGTTCAGGGGGTATTTGGCATGATTACGAGAACAGACCCACTTTCAGGACCCAATCAGCGGCAAAAAAGCCACCTTCCAAGTTGGCAAAGGGGTCCACGTTCGCCCCGCGTTCATCATCCCAAAAAGCGGTCCTCTCCGAGGTCTTGAAAGTATCCGCAAGGACGCTGGAGAGAGTTGACGATATTTGATCCACACTAGCGGAACCCCGGAACGTTATTCACGGTCTGCACAAACTATAAAAGCATACACACCTCAAATTACGCGTTTGCGGACGCAGGTTTAGTATAAACTGCTGGAGTATCTTGGAAAGCACAGGGTCCGCTCCTGGCATCAAGAGGGCGTTTTCGAAACTGTCATCGGGTGAAATCGAGAGTTGTGGCAATGGGAACTTGATACACATTGAGTAAACGGACACTCACTCCATCGGTGTGTCAAACCCCTCGACCTTTGAGCGGAGACCGGTGAACTTGCAAATAAATGAATATACGTAGAGAGACTCCCATCTATCTGCTGGATGGTGAGCATCGGGGGATGGGCAGATGTGGCCTTTCTTCTCAGTCAGTTGTGCAACAGACATGGTGCAGCTGAGTGGAAGGTGAAGGAAAAGGGTCAAGAGAAGTCGCGGACTTATGAGCCGTGCGTCCGTAACTACTTATATCAAAAGGTAGCACAATAAATATTCCACAATACATGACCCCTGGAGCTTTCCGAACATTCTACATTCCTTGTCGGATACAGTGCACAAGTACACGAATTCGCGAAGCGAGGATATACCACACAGCAACCGCCACAGCTTGGCACAATAAAGCACTGCGGAACCACACGTCTCAGAGGGCTCGGCGCTCGACGCGATTTACGCGGGTTTTATCCCGGACCAACCTGCGGAAATGGCGTGAGAGCCTGCACGGACCACAAATTTCACAAACGGACCTTTGGAATATCATGGTGCTCGCTGAGCAATTCCAGCTTGGCGTTAAATTCATTGACGCGATCCTTGTGTGTTTTGTGTGCTATCCTGCCTACTTTTCCCAGGAGCTGCGGATGTGGTTAGTGAATGAGGAAGAACATCGGTCTGAAGCTCACTCTGCGGCGCTGTGCTTCCTCAAACCGCCTCTCGGCATCTGTTTTCCTTTCGTTTCCGTTGGAGGGCGAGGGGGAAGCGCGGTTACTTCCGGATGCGGAACCTGGAGTGGAACCGATGTCTTCACTCAACATGAGCTCCTTGACTCGTTCGCGATCCCGTTCCTTTACGTCGTCAAGTTTCGATTTCGACTTTGATTTCTTCTTCCTGATGAGCTGAGACTCTGTCGGAAAGGACGACCAGCGAGAGGGACATACTTCTTGACGATGCCTCCGTCCGCGACACCCCCCTTGAGCTTGAGCGAACCTCCGGGACGGAAGTCGTAGTCGGCCATAAGATGATGACGGAGTGAAAGAGAGAGGGTCAGCTGACGTAACCCAACCCTTGAGCGCTTTGAAACAAACACGACCAAACAAGTCATTTGGCCAAGTGAGCTTGCAGCGGTGCCATGACCCATTAGCGCTTTAGCCTCGAATGGCCATTCTATCCACACCACTCCAATATCTTACTTCAACTCCCCCAGTCACACGCGGCTTTGCAGCTGCGACCATCTCCGCTACTTCATTGTACTTCTGGATCTGGTGGTCCACAGGATCCGTCTACATACCATGGCTAACCCTCGTGCCAGGCTCTAGTCTCTTCTACCCATGGACCTTTGCCACCTCCGCCTTGGTCGAGCTCACCATCATCGAGGTGTGTTGCTCTCCACCACCTCGCTTTCCCTACGCGCTTATGCTTGACAGCTACTCGTGACGATGGCTGTCATACCAGCCTCGTTACGTTACTTTGAGCGGTTATGGGGCACACTGGAGACGTTCAAGTTTATCGTCGTCTGCGTCACAGTGCCAAATCTCATCGCGTTTGCCTTTAATTGGATCGAGTTCTTCGCCACCAGAAATGCAGACTTGTTCCTGTAAGAGATCATGACTACTTCGTTGATCACCCTCTGAGCCTCGTCAGGTATGGCATGCAGTATCATGGCCAAATGGCACTCTTCACCGGCGTATTGGTTGCATTCACGCAACTGATACCAGAACACCAAGTACAGATCCTCGGTTTTTTAAAAGTGCGCGTCAAGGTATGTATCATTTTCTGTGTTCCACGTGCTTCGTTGATCTGTACCCTTCTGTAGACTTTACCAATGGCGTATCTGACTTTCTCCACTATCATGACAATCATTGGTTTCCAGTGTCCGTATATCGTCATCCAGTTTGGTTGGTTCGTCTCGTGGATATATCTGCGCTTTTATAAGCGCAACGCAGACATTGGCAGTGGCACAACCACCTATGGAGATAGCAGCGAAACATTCGCCCTCACGAGTTGGTTCCCACCTTTCCTCCAGTGAGTCTCGAAATCTCTCCAAGGTCGTTGTATGATGACATATCGTCTCTAGTCCCGCTTTATCGGCTCTTGGAAATGCCGTCCACAAAATAGCAACGCGATTTCATCTGATTCCAGCGTCTGTACCTCACGATATCGAGTCTGGGTACAGCCAACTTCCTGGTGGTGCTCGGGCAGAGGCTGAGCGGCGGCGGTATGCACACTGACTGTCAAGGAATGGCAATGTGTCTGATCTAAATCTCAGCGCACTCGCTCTCAAGGCACTCGATCAGCGGCTAGCTAACTCGGCTACCAACTCGCCCATCCAAAATGGACCTTCGACTTCGCAATCGTCCCGCACGTCGTCCGCAACGCCAGCGCCACCCCCAGTCGACCGAAAACCCAGTCCAGTTGAGATAGATGGCGCAGAAACAGCAAGCATTGAAACAGAGGGAAGATAGTGTATACTTGACGAGAGCGTTGTTGAGTATCTGCATTGCACTACTTTCACAAAAACCAGCTGCACGGTACAACTCAACTCTCTCATAACACATACCTCTCGGGAGACTTCCAACACACGAACCACTAGATGAAACGTAGTGGGAAGTATTGTAGTATGACCTCTCAGTAATCCATGTTCGCTATAAGACGTACAGTACCCTTGAGTCGATATCTTTGGGTGTAGGTTGACTGTACCCGAAATTCGAGCATTATGTAACCAATACCTCCTTGACTTTAAGTCAGTAACGCTCGTTACAAACGTATCATCTTGAACGTTGCATGGCTCGGCGACCGTCGACGGTGTCGGTAGCCTCCTTGGCTTCATCCAGAGTGCCGTTGGAATCCTTACGGTCACCAAGTGCAGCATCCGTTCTTTCTCCACCTGCAACCAAATTATCACGAGCGATTTCACAATTCAGCAGTCTTACTTCCAGCAAATCGCAGGACGATATTGTAGACATCGAACCAGATGAGCTCTTTGCAAAATACACCATATTCGAGGTCAAGGCGAGGCAAGCCCAGCTGAGGTACAACGTGTCTCATTCATACTGGACCTGTTGACCGAATTTGCGACTAGGGCTGATGCCGAGGCAAAGCAGGAAGACCTTCGAATCATGGTTGGGTGCGTGGAGGTGTTTTTAACGTGTCCCGTTTCCTGACGGTACTTGGAAAGCGCAGGGAACGATACCGTGATCTACTCCAAGCCTCCTCTTCCATCATCTCCATTGCAACGTCTGCGAAGCGCGTACAAGAAGCGCTAAAGGAAACTACAACTGCGATTCGGTCCCAAAGGGTGCCTAGCATCCAGAATCATGTCTCACAAAGCGGCAAGGACGGTGAGTTAACGCGACCTTCTTCGCTCGCGTGTCTTAACCGCTCTAGCATCTAGATTCGCACTTGCAGATGCTGCAGGTACTTTCGGCGCATATAAAACTACTTTTGGATGCACCGGAGCATTTATGGCGGTTGATTGAACGTGAAAAGTACTTTCAAGCTGCTTGGCTGTTTCTTCTCGCGCGCGTCGTTCATCGAGCCTTGATTCGTGACGACGCTCAGGATGATGAAAGCTGGACACAACGCGGCATTGATGTACTGGTCAGCTACAAACCCAAGTTGCTAAACATTTCTGACAAGTTTTGCCGCAGGAGCGATTCTCTTTAATTCAGCGACAGTGGGAGACCGTATCCCATTTCCGTACTCAGATCATACATAGGGCAACGTTGTCACTGAGGCAGTATGATAGAACATGCGAAGTTCGTCATCTATTTTTTTCTTGTGTTATATTTATGTAGAATATAACATCCTTTGTTTCAGGAAACCTGTGCTACCCTTCTAACGTTTCATATTCTCGACTCTCGACCACTTACGGAGACTTTGACGATTTACCTTTCCCAACGGACACGAACTCTGAATGCTCTACTTGCCAAGGGTCTTGATATTCGCGAACAACTCAGCAACGGCCTGCTGGTGAACGGTGGTCCCCCAGAAGCTCGGAAGATTTCTGAAAGCGCAACAAATCTTCCTGCGAAGGCCGTTGCGATTGCTGTCAAGAATTTGACAAGAACGACTTTAGAGGCGATCTCACGCACAATTTACACCGCCCGCGCGGTCTTCGGTACCTCTGCCTCGGCACGCTCTCTGGCTGCAAGTGTGCTCGACAGCATACAGTCCGAACCTTCATCTGCCCCCTCAGCTACCCTTCCTCCTGAGCTGCTCTTAAACACTCAAGCAGTTTTGAACTCGCTTCCCTCGTCTACTTATGTTTCTCTCCTGCCTGTGAATATCCGAGCATACCGACCCTTTGTTGACCTGTCATCTGTTTCATCTTCACTTCCACAGGATGTGTTGTGTGATAAACTGGGAGGTTGGTTTGATCAATCCACAGCAAACCTCCGCGGCGCATTTGACAAGTGGCTTGCATCGCTCGATGTAGTGGGTGCCGTTTGGATGGTCCGATCATCATTGCGGAGGTGGATAGCACATTCGGGCCTCGAGGCACCTGAAATAGTCTATCTCACCGAGCTCCTGGATGAAGTATTCGGCACGCGGATCACGGGCATTTGGAAGGCGGTACTTGTGCGTGCAGAAAAAGAGTTCTTGAAAACACTCGGGTCTCTAGGATCTGACGAGGAGGGTGCGGAAACCATCTAGAACTTGTGGATGACTCTATACTCACGTCGCTCAGACATGTTCTCGCCCCTTTGCTGCCTGTATCGTTCCCCGCCGGTTATTCAGCCTACGCCCGGAAGTGGAACTTCATCCTTCGACCCTAGCTTTAACACGTACAAGGCGGTATTGACGCAGCGCCTCGAGGGGAGGACCCCACGGCTGCACGAAACCTTGCGAACCCTGGAGGATGCTGCTGCTTCGTTGCAGAAGGATCTGTCTAGAATAATTGCAGATGGTGATGGTGAAAGCAGCCAGTACGTCGTGATAGTTGTGACTTTGCCATAACTCTCATATTTCCTGTGCTACAGGAGGTTGGTCGTAGACCTTACTGGAGTGTATCGTCCAGAGGCGCAAGCAATGTGTGCCAGGGTGGTGTCAGCACTTAAAGCCTCTTCTCAGGAGCTCATGGCTAATCCTAATCCTGGTAAGTTGGACGTTTTACGACATGCCTTAATCTAAACCCTGCGAAGACATCAATACGAAGATGAACAGATTGGTTTTTTATGCTCACGTAGCGAAAGAACTCTCTACTTCACCTTTCGTTTGCAATATTGGGTGCGATCAGGCCGTAGTAACCAGTGAGTGGCTGGTATATATTTGCTCTGTGAAGTATTCACGCCGTGTCCTCGAGGCTTCCGAGAGGAAATGAACGCGCTGTTTGAACGAATCATGTCACGTTGGGAAGAATATATCGTCTCCAAGTTGGTGTCGTATTATGCCCACAACGCAATCATTTGGCAGACACACCCTGGTATGTTACTTGTTCGTCGTTGGATCCCCCGGTATGTTAATTCTTGTATAGGATTCACGTGTATGCACCCATCTCCGCCGATGATGGAATGTCTATACTTGCTGTCTTCTTCCATACATAACCTGGGCATGAGTCATCACCAGCCATACCTGATGACTATCCCTCAAAGGATGATCACCAAGTTTTCAGCCGCATTCGTCCGGAGCATCGGTGACGGAGACTCTCTGGACCTGCTCCAAGTTCTGTATGACGTTTCGTTCCTACGCCACCTTGGCTCCAAGTGGAAAAATGCAGAAGTGGCAACGTTGGAACCCGCAATCGACCGATTACGTTCACACGTGTGTCTGTCTCATTTTGCTCTGTGGAATGGTCCGCTAATGTCCTAGCGTTGTCATAGTTGACTGATCCTTCTAAATACGACCCGGACGGCAGTGCGTCGGAGTGCCTCTCGAGGACGCAGATGCTTATATCGGCTCTCCTGCCACCCGTACCTGAGGCGGCTGAAGTTGTACCCAAAGAGAACGGCGACAAAATGGCTGGGGTGCTGACATATGGTGTGCCTGTGGTGGATTCCCATTTTGTTCCCGCAGTCGAACTTGCACCGCCATCATCGCGGTTTCCCCTTTTACTCGTTGATGCTCGATGATCGATGAAGAGGAGCAAATTCATCGTGTACGGCAGCATGTTCCTTCTGTTTATCTTGCTTCGCGCTATCACTCATTTATCTGAGCTTGAAACACCGAATGCACATTCTTGCGGTCGAATATCCCCCTATTCTAAGGTCAAGCCTCTGTTTATTTCCGGTCAATATGGCTACATCGATGTTGGATCTACGAGGATCTGCGTGGCGACCCGGTGAATTGATACCAGGCGATATCCTATCAGGGCGAGCCTCCTTCGAGCGCGCTCTTGTGTGGGCCCATCCGGGACTTGACCTTTGCTCTCCATGACACGTCTGCACAGGGTACTATAACGCGAGACACCGGGTGATCGTAATCCCTTTCCCTGGTCGATGCCATATATTTGCTAGTTCTACCGCTTCGATCTGCTACCCTTGCCTTCAAGATCCGCTGTCAGTGAAAAATAATGCCAGGTACGCGCTTCCAAGCATCCTGGTTGTATGATCAAGTTATGACAGTTTGAGGCAGACAATCTGTATTCGCCTGATCTCCAGCATTTAACCCCCGTGTATCTTGCTCTGCTCATTAGCGGGGGTCAGGTTGGCCTCCCAATCGTAGTTTTGACTGCTTCGACGTACAGGAAGGTGTCCTGGCACCCGACCATCATCAATTTTTGCGTCACCTGGATTGTATACTCGATCATCTACTGTCTGTAGTAAGTGACGGGATCACTTGCGCATGCGACACGACTCATCGCTGCGATAGCCTATATGCTGGGGCCGGTGAAGATGATCACCTCAGAATATGTATGGTACAAGCTAGCATGATCCAGGGTGCGGCCCCAATGTATGTGGCGTCTTTTGGAGAACAGTGGCAACCTTCTAAGCTTGGGGCACTATTGTCAGGGCAGTTGTCGCTGGACTAGCGGTCGTTCTTCACGTGAGGCTCCAGTCAACCGCCCCTGCAGTCCACTGATGAGTTGCCTTGCAGACGTGGACGACGTTGCAGTGTTTGGAGTGTACCGTCCTTGACCGCATTCCTCGAACGCTGTATTTACTTCTGGTATTTGGCGGTTCCTGTGGGAACTTCGCATCATGATTTTGACGACTCGTGCCAGATGTTCGGCACGCCTTACCTGGTCTTCGTCATCTTTTCGTTGGGCGCTGGGACTGTGAGTGCCAACTTGAATTTTTGGACTGCCCTCATTAAACCTTGATTGGGGACTTAGCTTGTTATGTCACAGCCGCAGTCGGTGAGTTCAAACGGGCTATATTGTATCATTCGAATCGGGCACCCGTCAGTTGACCCGTGAATCATATAGTGTAGTTCCGTACTGACCGCTATTACATGCAGGGCCGTCGTTCCGTCCTTTTGCGCCGCAGTGATGGCCATAATCCTCACTTTGGAAGGTATGATTAATCAATGATAGCACGTTCAAATCATTCTCTTCACGGATTATGCAAGGTGTCATAACGGTCCAATACTACCGTCATTGGCAGGTTATCAAGACGTCCTTCCCACTCGCTGCTCGGCCGCCGTCACGCTCGCTCTGCTTTCGGGTTGGCCTCTTCTGCCTCTACTCATGCGTTACTTTCACGTAAGTCTGCCTCGCCTCAAGTGCCTGCCCCTAATAAATAGAATCAAGCTCTGCGATACTTTTCTTGAGCGACATGCAAACAGAGGTGACATATATGCTGCCAGCTGCTCGTAGGGTCCGTTTATCGTCACTCCGCTTGCGCTGCTCACTTTGATTCCAGTTCCACTAGGCGCGCTCATCGTCTTCGGCTTGCGGGAGGCACGTTGTCCTTGATGAAATGTTATTCATATTCTTAGTACCGTGATACAGGGCGTAACATCTTTATGGACGACCGTTTTGCGCAGGCGAAAGCACTCGAGCTCGTCATTTGATTTGGAGGTACCAAGCGCGAGAGCCGCTTCAAGATCTGATCCCGCGCTGTTGCCAATCCAACTCTCCGAGGAAACACCAAGAGCACCCAGCGTGCCAGTGTGACGAGGCTGATTGATGTGCCGCTCCTTTGCTCGCACAATCAGACACGCATCATTTGTTACACTCATTGACCCACAACACAGACGACGAGCGACATTGCACCACCGAGGCAGGTGCAGAATCAAGCAACAGCGGTCGTTGTTGACGTAGGGAAGGAGTGAAGTACAAGGGATCGAAGGACTCGGAGTAAGAGGCACGAGATGATATAAGGTGGAGGGGAGATAGACTATGCACCACCACTGTCACCATCAACTCAATATGATACAAACGTGGATATTGATAGAGTACGCACACAAGTATGTTGTTTCTGCGAATATTTAAGACCGGCACGAGGCAAGAGGACAGTGTAGGACTTACATTGGGATGTGAACGAGTTTGACAAAGTAACCAATGAATCCCATAACAGCAAAACCAATTGCGACCGCTCTGCAAATCTGGGTGAACTCTGGAAACAAGGCTTGAATAATTGGCTCGGGGAGGGAAGTTAGACCGAATACCTTTTTGCGAAGGCTTTGTGCAACGTGTCAAGAACTAGATAACCAGTGAGCGAGTGTTTCCTGTAAGCGCAGAGTGCATGACAGACCTGGTTCCCATCCTTGATGAATTGTTGGGGAACTTCAAAGAACTCCTTGAGTTTTTCAGACATGGTGGTGTTTGTGGTCCAGGAAATGTCAAACGAAGCAGACGTGTCCACACGAGCACACCATTTCCCACGAATTCACTCTTTTCCAAGGTATCTGGCAAGCCTACTCCGAGTCGTAAAGCGCTGGAAGGTATCGTCTCTATTGATCTGGCTATGCGCTTTATCCACTAAAAGATTCGCCAGAGAACTACAGGACGCGTAGACGACCTTTGGGCGCATGAATGTCCTTTAGCCGCGCTTCTTCTCAGTTAGAACGGATCGCAATCAACGTTCACCGCTCGGTCAGTCGCCGCACTACCAAGCAACGGACTGTGGTCACGCCAGACATCAGAAGATGGCTGACCACAACTCATACGAGGTTTACACACTGTTCTGCTACTCCCATCAGCCCTTCTGGTGATGTATCACGAGCGCCATCGAACAAGCTAACCGCGATTCATTTCCACATCAACCAAGTGCTCAACACTCTACCGGAGAGCTCTACCGACAAGGCTGCGTTGTCGGCGGATGAAGTTATGCGCATTCTCGGCACGCTCGCCGCCTCTGCTAGGCAACAGGATTTGGCCTTGATCGAAATCATACTTGGCCAGTTGACGCCTCTATGCGGTCTTCGCGTCGATGCTGACGTTCACAACCATATCCTGCAAGGGTTGATGAAGAACGGTAATGTCCAGACCCTCCTCAACTGGCTTAGCCAAATGCACGAGAAGCCAGGGAACGTCCGACCTTTTCTCGAGCACTGGCACGCGTTTCTCAACTACTGCGCGGACAGTGGCCAACCCAAAATCATACGACATGCCATGTCGAAGATGGCTCACTCGGGACGCAAACCCAATAACAATACCTTTAGGATATTCTTCAGGGCGTTGTTTAACTCGGGCGCTCCCGTCAGCGAGTTCTACAGTGCTTTCGATCGAATAGAGAACTATTCCTTTCGCTATGACGAAAGCCTCGCAGAAATGCTTTTCGAAGGCTTTATGAAGTTCAACGAGCCCCAACAAGCCGTCGAGGTGAAGGAAGAGTTCCAGAATCGATTTAGCAAACGCGTCGTCAAATCAAATGCTATCCAAGCGGAATGGGAGGAAAGTTTAGAAAACGAGGTTGAAAAGTGTGGTATCGAATCAGCGGTCAGGCTATGCGAGGATTTCCGGAGGGAAGGGTACAAGGTTGCATCGCATAGCCTTACCGTAATGCTACGCTCCAGTCGCCAGGTCGCCGATCTGGAGTACGCGGAAGCGGCCTTGGGGATGAAAGCTGGTCCATTGCAATGGTCGATTCTGGTCGGCAATGCCGTCCAGGCAGGTGACCTCCCCGGTGCTGACTCAATCTACCGTCAATTCGGGTTGCGCGGATTGACGCCGGATGCCCCCCTTATCCAACCTCTTGTTGCTGCTCTTTGCGAATCTGCCTTCCGGAGCCACGACGACGGACCAGTAGACCAAGCACTAGAACTTTATCGGGAACTTTCCCTTGCGAACCCACCATCATCTTCCAATGCTACCACGACACGACAGTTCGGTCGTCAGCGTTCACTGGGGCCCGATGCCTACATGTACGGGACTCTCCTCCGTGCCATGGCGAACTCGGTCGACGTGCAAAAGTATTCCCAACTCGCCGTAGATCTTCTTGCGGATATGGAAGCCAGAGAGATCAAGCCCGATGGCCATGTCGCCGTCGCCTCACTTATCGTCATGGCCATGCGCTCTTCGTCCAGTTTTGACGACGCTCTCACGGCGTACAGAAAGGTGATGGGAAATGAAAACCCAAAGAATGTCGGCGTCAAAGGATACCGGTGGATCCTCTACGTTCTTTCCCGCCTCTCCTTTGACCACGAACATGCCTTCCCGCCCATCTGGCACTACTTTGAGATCGTCAAAGACATGAGTCGGTCAGGGGTCGAGATTACCCCATACGTCTACGCATCACTTCTAAGGCGGCTCGCCAAGCTCGCAGAAGGCACTTCCGGAGAAGATAGCCGCAGACTCGCTGCGTCCGTCCGCAGAGTACACGACCACCTCACCCTCGATCCCTCCATTACTCCCGATACCCTACTCTGGAATCAGCTAATGGACGCATACCAGCGCGTCGGTCTCTTTGTCGAAGCGTACAGAGTCTGGGAGGTACTCCTGATCAGTGAGACGTACGATCACGCGAGCGTCTCGATCATCTTGGATGCATGCGGGTACGCCAACGCATGGCCGCTCGCAGAACAAGTGATCAAGAAGCTCTCCGAACGATCCTTTCCCCTCAACCAGGGCAATTGGAACGCATATGTAGAGTGCATGTGTCGGAATGGGATGTTGAATGATGCTGTCAAGATGGTCTGTCTGGAGATGGGGAAGAACCAAAAAGACGTCAAGCCGAACTCGGCGACTGCTCAGGTACTCCTGACATTTGCGACGAGGACGAACCAGCAGGACGAGGTCGCTATGCGCCTACAGCGGTATCTTCCCGAGCTGTGGGAGAGCCTCCCTGCTGATCTTGGAGGGTTCGTTATCAAGCCAGGGGCGTAGAGTTGGTAGACACGAAAGTAATATAATCATTAAACGTTTGGATGTCATCGGATTGGTTGTGTAGTGGTAGGTACAATATTTGCGAGTGATATCATACAGGGCGTGTGGTTGAACATGACGCGTGCGACGACGAGAAACCCACTATAAGACCTAACGCTGTCGTCTAGGATGATGTCTAAAAAGATAATAAATGTACTCAGGATGATGCTAGTTCTTCCACTGAGGAGCAGTCACACTTGAGGAAAACATCCAATCAGCAATGAAAACTTGACAACACCGAAACCCTTGAACTTACGACAAGGTTGAGGTCACCGTAAAGCTTCAGCCACATCGATCAGCTCAGAGAACGAGAGTGCGTATTAGGTACCCACCATCATCAACACGGGAGACCGTCGGCCAGAATTTCTTCTCTCGCAGCCAGGGCATTGGGTAAGCAGCCTCTTCTCGAGAGTATGGACTGCGGCAAGTTATGAACATTGTTCATCACGGTAAAGAGGCGAAGACCCACCGATTCCATTCCTTGTCGGACAGAACAATAGCGGAGAGCGGATGAGGAGCATTTCTAAGGAGGTTGTTGTCCCTGGGCTGTTTCCCTGAAATAATGTCATCGACCTCCTTGCGAATTTGAATCATGGCGTCACAAAATCTACGTGAAATAGGCAAGATTATGATTCACGGATACGACCTCCAGACGATGCAACCAACCTGTCTATTTCCTCAAGAGTCTCCGACTCGGTAGGTTCAATGAGCATACATGTCGAAATGGGCCACGAGCAAGTTGGTGGATGGAATCCATAATCCTTTCAACAACATATGATTCAGCTTCATCGTTACACTCAGCAGGTCTGATTTACTCACCTGCAGTCTCTTGGCGAAATCTGTGACCTTCAAACCAGCAGCTTTATCAAACTCTGCAAGGTCAATCAACAACTCATGTGCAACATGGCCGTTGGCATTCTTAAACCGAATGGTGTAATGTGTTGCGAGTCTTTGGGCCATGTAATTTGCATTGAGGAGCGCAACGTTGGTTGATTGAGATAGACCATTGCCGCCTAGCATTTTGATATAGGCCCAGGAGATTAAAAGGATGGAAGCGCTTCCAAAGGGCCCGGCGGAGACCGCACTTATTGCATTGTCTCCACCAATTTCGACGAGCGGGTGAGAAGGCAGGAATGGAGCGAGATGCTCAGCAACGCAGATGGGGCTAAAAAAGGATGTTGAGAGACATTGAGTATTGGTTTGAATGCTGTCACTCACCCGACCCCGGGTCCTCCACCGCCATGGGGACTGGTGAAATGGTCAGACTCGCCTCTGCAAAGGTGATGATACACGCATACATCGCAAAAGTTTTGTGGAGGTTGAGGTGGCACACATCTCCACCGCAAACGGCGGGATTCGTCAACCCAACTTGAGCATTTAGATTTGCACCATCCAAGTACACCTGTCCGCCGTTTTCATGGATGATCTTGCATGCATATGCAACGCCATCTTCGAACACACCGAATGTCGAAGGGTACGTGATCTACGGGTCCTCCAGATAAGGCAGGCGGTAGGTGTGGGAAAATAGGACCTACCATGCATGCGGCCAGGTTATCCTTGTGCTTCTCAGCTTTAGCCTTGAGATCAACGAGATCAAGGTTTCCATCTGCATGGGTTTTGACGGGGACAACTTTTAAACCAGCCATGACAGCGGACTACAGCGATAATGTAAGCTTGACAATGCCTTTTTGCACAAGGATCCAACGTACAGCGGGGTTGGTACCATGAGCGCTTAAAGGGATCAGGCATACATCACGATGACCCTCACCACGCGACCGGTGGTACGCGCGAATGACGGTTAAACCAGTGTACTCGCCAGCAGCACCTGAATTTGGTTGGACGGAGCACGAGTGGAATCCGGTGATCTTGCAGAGGTCTGCCTCGAGTTCCTATGCGCACCATCAGTCTCACAAACAACACGTGTCACAGATTTGAAAGTACCTTGATGATCTGCCTATACCCCCCCTACCTGGTCAACTGGAGCAAATGGGTGCACACCACCAAATTCTGGCCAAGTCAGAGGGATCATGCTGGAGGTACTGTTTAGTTTCATTGTACAGCTGCCGAGGGGAATCATGGTATGGACGAGTGACAGGTCCTTGGATGCAAGATGGAAGATGTAGCGGAGCATCTCGGTCTCGGAGTGGTGTGAGTTAAACACACGATGGGGAAGGAACTCGGAGGTGCGGACAAACGACGAAGGAATGGCAGCGGTGGTTGGCTCGGGAATGCTGGAAAGAACTCCTGTAGGTCCCGAGGCGGCCGTAGCAAATATGCTAACTAGGGTTTGAAGGTCTTCATGAACGACGGACTCGTCAAGGGTGATGCCAACGTGTGTACTATCCACCCTCCGAAGGTTGATGAACTCGAGAGCAGCTGCAGCGTGGACAACTTCTGCATTCTTGCAGACGGGGGATACGTCGATCGTCAAGGTGTCAAAGTAGGCGCCATTGATGACTTTGAACCCTAGACGCTCGACGCTGGCATGAAGAAGCTGGGTGAACAGATGAACTTTCTTCGCGATGCGTGTCAGACTGGCTGGACCGTGATAGATGGCATACATGGCAGCCATGTTTGCGAGAAGGGCCTGGCTAGTACAGATGTTGCTGGTCGCCTTCTCTCGACGGATGTGTTGCTCTCGGGCTAATTATAAAGGTGAGATTTCATTCAATGTGGGGGTCAAATCACTGACTCTGCAAAGCCAGCCTGTATGCTAGGTTGCCCATCGTATCCTTGCTACGCCCAATTAAACGACCGGGCATCTTCCTCTTCAGACTGTCCGTGACGGCAAAGAACGCGCCGTGGGGACCTCCGTAGCCTGCCGGTACACCAAAGCGCGCCGAATTGCCCAAGACGATGTCAGCACCCCATTCGCCAGGTGGAGTGAGCAAAGTCAAGGCAAGAAGATCGGTGGCGCAGACGACCAGTGCACCGCTGGCATGAACCTGGTTTACAAGTTCCCGATGGTCGGAAATTTGGCCATTGACATCAGGGGTATTGAAGGAGGACACCTGCGAGGTCGGCGCGTAGCTCTGGGTCGTTGATTGCTGTGGTGACATCACCAACGAGGAGACGGATACCGAAGCCCTCGGCGCGAATGCGAAGGACGGCGATGGTCTGGGGAAGAACGGCATTATCGACCAAAAAAGACATGCGCTTCTGGCCGGAATGAACGTAGGCCATGACCATGCCTTCGGCTGCGGCGGTTGCCTCGTCCAAAAGGGAAGCATTTGCAATATCCATGGCGGTCAACGACATGATCATCGTCTGATAGTTGACAAGGGACTCGAGACGGCCTGTTGCCGAAATTAGACCTGAGAAGGGAAGGGGTCGCGAGACCTGACCTTGTGCTATCTCTGGCTGGTACGGAGTGTATGGAGTATACCAGGCAGGATTTTCCATGACCTGTAGCAGTTTTAGGCAATGTGGAGACGATGTGCGGAAGACTCACGTTTCGGAGGATGACGGGAGGGACGACGGCATTATGGTAACCCATGCCAATATAGCTCTTGAACTGGCTGTTCTGCTTTCCGAGGGCCTTTGCGCGGGCGTGGAGTTCAGACTCGCTGAGGGCAGGCATGGAGGCATCGCTGATAGTGGTGGCGGGGATACGGATGGTTGCGGGGACGGTGGCGGACAAGAAGGCATCGAGGGAATGATAACCGAGCTTGGAGAGCATGAAGGAGGTCTCCTGGTCGTCCGGACCGACGTGCCTGTCGGTGAAGGTGTCGAGGGAGTCGAAGAGCGAGGAAGGGGACTTGGCCGTCGCGAGACACCGCGCGTGGAGGTGTGTGTGCCTTGGGATGGCGGAGAGGCGGGCAAATCTGAGAGCAGATGCGGAGCGCAGGGCTGCCATGGGGGGTGAAAAGAGAGAGGGAGAGAAGGGAGGGACCGGGCAAGAGGTAAGATATAGGTGGACGATATTCACCGAGCCAGGTTCCGACACCGAGTCGATTACGCTTTTGTATCTTTGTGTGTGGTCTGCGAATCACGTCGATATGAAGTGACTCGGCCATGCCCGTCGCTTTGGTCGTGAACGCGGCGCGTTTCGCAGTTCGTCGTCGTCGTTGTCGACGGTGAGGACGAGGAGGTGAACGAGTCTCAAGATCTTCATCCATGCTCGGGGTCGATGTCGGTGGACTATGATAAAACTACGAAAAAATCTTTTTTTATCAGAGACTTCCTTTTATGGTATATCAGTCCTGCCACGCGAGCGACACAAATTTTGATTAGCGTTTATCTAAGCTGTGCAGTTGGCGTGTCGTTTGGACAGGCAGATTCATTCATTTCAGAGTCCAACGGGCAAGCCATCCTCTCCTCGAGCTCGGGCGCGACGGGAAATGCACTCTTTAACGCAGCGTACTGAATGAGGCTAACACTGCGGAAGCGGAGTGCCGATGCCATCACATCTGTCCTGCCCTCCCAAATACTGCAAGCCCAACTTACACGCTCCAGTATCTCGCCTGTTGTCAGGGCATCAGCGCGAGCCCATCGGCGCAACCGTAGCGAATAAATCCGATTACATCCTCCCCCCTGTTCCTGCTCTCCCACAGGGTCAATGCTGTCTGTGATCTGCTGCTGTCCATTCGACTCACCGCGGGTCTTCCTGTTCATCTCGTTCCTGCACAACCTGCACACCGTCCTTGTCCACAAGTCGGGCAACAATTTGCAGTGATTCCTTGGCCGTTTGTGCACCGCTCCCCGATATCTGCTCCTCATAGTAGGATATCACAGACAACACACGCTTGAGCGACCTCGACGCAGACTCTGACCGGAGGGACGTCCTCCGGTCCATGGCTGGCTGCGCCAGGGTCTGCAGAATTTCCGTCTGTTTCTGAATGACATTGGACGATCGAACCAGCTCGTACTGTTACCGAACCGCATCAGCAAGATTTTTCGAGATAACAAAATTATGACGTACAATAAAAACGTAAATGTCGTCCGGCGTTGCCAAAAAGATTTCTGCCTTTGATAATGCAAAATCCACCAATCGGAGCGTCTCCGGCCAATATCAGTCTCGGGCGCCGCTTGAATTTGCTCTCGTGACCCACCTCCTGTATCAAATTCTCGACCCCACCTGTCGTCGTTAGATGGACCAGTTTGCCCGCTAGGAATCCGAGTACAGCAATAATGGCTTTCCAAAGTTCCAACCACTCGTAGTCTGTGACTCGCCCGTTGTTGACACGTTATACACACTGCGGATTCACTCCTACCTATTCGTATTCGCACCTTTTCCAGGTACCAGAGGACACGGTAGCACGTCCAGATACACGTTCTGCTCCAATGTCAGACACTATCTCGCCAAACTAACTCGTTAGAAACCACCCACGTATACGTGTACACTTCGAGGCGTTTATGGAGATTGTGCCGAAGCCATAGTACACAGCAATCGAGCAGCGCACAAACTGGTGGACATGTCGATTCTGGCGTTGGTAACAATGGCAGTCGCTGCATATGCTGAACAAACATGGGAGCTCTTTGCAAGAACAACATACCTGACGACAAAGCCTGATGGCTTGTACAGACTGTCCGCAAAACACATCCATCACTCTCGGGTTCTCGGCCATAATTAACAACGTATTCATCGCGAGATTTGCGTACGCCATCGCACGCGGTGACGCAGACGACGTCCCGTGTGTCAATAGATACGAAGATAATGATAAGATGCTATATGACACAGGTGGAATGCTGGACGTGGTCGTTCCTCCGTTGTCAGTGTGCGCTGTATCCGTGAATACTCGCGTGAAAAGTGGATTGAAAAAAAGAAATTCAAAAAGCGGAAGAAGGGAGACGCTCGCTTCAATGGGCCTGCAAGCCGCGTTCGCAATCAAAGGTCGTGACAAAGGAGTAGTACGCTCACTGGTTTTTGAACATTTCTCGCGGTGGGTCCACAGGTTGCGAGGACAATGCACGATCGGGTCTCAGAGACGTGATCAACGTCCCCACCGTCTTTGCGAACGTCGGTATCGAATCGTCCGAGATCTCTTGGTATGCCCTGATCGCGAGTAACTTCAGTGTCTGTTCCGCCATGAAAGCAACCCCACTGCATACCTAACGGCGGTGTCACAAGCGAAATTCGCAGCCCAACATATCTTCCTCATCAATTCAATGTCGCCAGTGTCCCGGATATGTTGGAGGTACGGATTGAGCTTTGCAGCATCTGACCTATGAAAGTTGGCGAGAAAGGAAAGTAAGAGGGTCGCTTCAAACGTATAACGTTCCGTTTCAGGCGATTTAACGAGCTATGAAACAAATCAGCGAGTCGTTTTAGCCAGGTTAAATCATCAACGTGCATTCACTAGAGAAGGGAAGAGGTCTCTGCGGAGGAGGTACGCGCCGGGGCTCTGCTGGTTGATGCTGCTCGTATATACAATGGCTAACTGAAGGACTCGATGCCGTATACTAGCTTCCCTGTACTGTCAGTATCATGACGCGAACTAGACGTCAAACACAAACGCACCGGGAGCCTTGTCATCCCCCAGAATTTGAGCAATCATTTCGACGAATCCCTGCCAGAACACCCTTGTCAACGTCTCAATCACGCGTATACAGCTAATTACAATTCACCATGAATACCTTGTCGCTTTCATTGATGTCACCGGCAAAAACCACCATGACCTCCCATCCTGCTAGGTTCTTTGCCAGTATGCATCGCAGCACGATTGAGAGCGTCTCGATCGCCTGCAGCCGGACGGTTGAATCCTCTTCGCTCCTAGCTGCAAATTCGACGCATGTTATGAACAGCGAGTTCAGAACCGACTACTAACGGGACGTCGTCCATAGCTTGTCAGCATACATGACTGCCATTCCAATGGTACGGAAGCTTCGGACCTTGTGTACATGTAGACAATCGTCTTTTGGTAGTGAGGTTAAGAACTTGCTCAGGAAGTCGCGGTCAAGATCGAGGGCGAAGAAGGCGCCCCAGAACTGATGTTCCGTATCATTGGGTGATACCTGAGCTGGGCTTAGGCCCTGGATTCAAGTCAGAGCTAGAGCGTATTACTCGTTGTAGAGAGGCTTGCCTGGAAGATCTTGGTCAACGTTGCAGAATACCTTGAGCTTGGTTTCAACGATATCCGCGGGGTATTCATGAAGAGAATGTCGTGGTCACTGGGTGGACGTTACTCCCACCGTGACTGGCACTCAGCCTAAGGCTCACCGCTTCAGCCACAAATTACAATGCAATCTCACTCGTCTGTAAGTACCTCGCCCCAAAGCGTGTCCCAGACCTGCTCAGCATAATCCCCAGCATCCCCGTCTCGCGGAGCTCATCAAAAAATATCCAAAGTCTGCCAGCGCACTCTTTCAGACATTCAACGACGTCACGCTGGGTATGTCTTTCCCCTCGCAAGCCAACGGGATACATCATTATATGCATGTACACAGCACAGAAATGGACAGATATCCAAGTACTCGAACTTCCAAAGTGTGGACGCGGTGCGATCAAAGGGATTCGGCCGTCACTCGTGCGTACCATTTGCCTTGCGAAAAGCTAGTCCGTACAATTGATCGAGCAACTCCTTACCATCTTTCTTTCGATGGTGACAGACTGCGGGCGAGCCACCGTCAACATGTGTCGTCGTGCCATGCGGGCTTACAGAATCCCTCAGCACATCATGGTACGTCCAAACATCCCTCTGGCGTGGCCTACCCTCCACCACTTTGACTCTCACAGGATTCGTGACGCATTCGATGCGTTAGACAACCAGCTTGCAGATGCGCCGGAAACGCTCTTTGTAGCGATCTGTTCCGAAGACTCGTCGATCGTGTACTATAAAATCAGCAAAGGCATAACTAAACCTCAAGTTTAAGAGGAAGCAGTTGATTTCCAAGCCATTGCAATCGGAGGCCTGCCGTTGTTGGTGACGGGGTGGGCATTACTGTCCAAATGCACATCACCTAGAAATAAAAGATGTCCAATTAATGCTGTGGACTTTTATGCTAGCACTCCGACTCCCCAGACATCAATGATGTGTTACTGCAGCAATCCATCGAATCCTGCGTCGACCATCTCTGCAATCCAACTAGCAAGCGCTTCGTCCTTCATCCTAACACCTTCCAACATCCTTCGAACTCCTACAAATGCCCTACGACCTTTCCTTTCCCCTTCCTCTCCACCCACATAGTCCTCACTCATGACCTCTCCGTCGTCCTCTTCCACCAATCCAGGGAATCCAAACCGCTCGCCATCCGGTCGGGGAGCTAGGTCAGTCGCAACGAACGAAGTGTGAAAGAGGATGCGGATTATAAGCAGCGCTGTGAGAGAGCTGGACGGAGGATCAACCACGGGACGAGGGAACTTGACTGATGTAGAACGTGGCGGGGGTGGTGGACGTGAAGTCGGATTCACCAGTGGGTAGGTGTCCTCCGCGGCAACTGTAATGTTATCATCTTGTGATGGATGTCTAGCAGGAGGCTGCGAGCTTGGCATGTGTGTGAGGACATGTAGTCTCAAATACGATTTAGGCATTCGTGCAGCAGCACAAGTGGACCAGAGACAAGGTGGGTGACTAGCTTCGAGATCGCTGACATGTTGAATCAGGTGATCGTACAATTCACCAACACTGGAGGAAGGAACTGCGCTGCACTGGGATCTGTCCCATTGACATTTGAATCGTTGACTTGCTTGCGTTTCCTTCCTCCGGGTAACTCCACGGACAACAAATCGTTGTGGTGGACCAGGAAGCACCATAGCCTGGGCTTGCGGGAATACAACATTGACGTTCTTGATCACATCTGATGCCACAAGCACCGGGAAATGCTCGACGTGTGGTGTAAACGCGTCCTTGTAAAGGTTCCAAAAGTCGACTTGCGTAAGTTCGCCGTCTGGCTCTGCGACGAACATAGCTTTCATCCTGGCACGCGAAGTGAACAGAATGTGCGGAACACAAACAACGGGGACATACCATTCGTAACACCGTGTTGGCTCTGGTATGGGCAGCAGCCGTTCCAACTCTTCGTTTGTCAGATCATGATCTGGTGTAACAAAGGTCGTGTTGGCAGACACTGTGCGCACTTGACCCGTGATATCTACAGAGGCCTCTTCTTCCACTTGCTCCACGAGTAGAAGGCTGACGAGAACCCTCAGAGTACTTGGCATGGATGGATGAAGGAGAAATGCCTTTGCCATCGGCGGATGCGAAAGGTGTGCATACATGTAGCTCAAAGAGGCTTCGACGAGAGGCTTGTCCATGAATAGCGGGAGGTATCGTATTGAGGCTTCGAGGGCTGGCGAGTCGGCTTCAAGCCGCGACACATTCGAGGGGTACATGAACAGCTGTCCGAGAACTGTGAGAGCCGAAATTATGAGGGTGCGATTCGACGAGTGACCTGCGATCCTGAGCAAGGTTTGGAGTGGACTGTTAACCACAGAGTTTGGATTGGGGAGAGTGATACGAAAAGAGATGGCTTGCAAAAGCTCGATGATGTTGAGAATAAACTCGGTATTGGCATCGGACTCTGGATCGAGGTTGCTGAGAGCATTGAAAATAAGAGGTTGCGTTCGCCGGTAGTCGACGAGCTCGAGCGCATTGGGTTCGTTTGCCGCCGAGTTACGAAGGACAAAGAGGGATTCGATGGCATGTCTCCGCTTTCTGTCTGCCTCCGGAGACAAGGAGAAGAAAGAATACTTTTCCGACTCGAGGTAACCTTCCCTGACATACCATTCGGGCCATTCAAACAGCGCGACCGTCAGACCCGGGAGAGACTTTAGAATGAATAGGTCGTTGGTGCATAGCCTGTGAAGTCTGTCGAGTGCCCATCCAATCTCGGCATGGATTGTGGAACGGAGCGAGAGTACCATGCGATTAGTCGCCGTGGGCTCGGTGTACCATCCTAGGGCTATTGTCAACACATCGCTGATGGTCTGGGAGAACGCTCACGTTCGTAATCGTCTGTGACATTTGGTCCTGGTCGTTGCGCAGTCTGTGGTTGAGGATACGCACGATACGCGGTCGTTCCCGCCGCCGCCCCCGTTCTGACTGGCGTTGTGAGCGCCATCGAATAGGGTTTGTCACGCCCCTCCTGCGAGGTACGCGCATTGTCACGCGTTCGTCACATGTCACTCTCCTGCAGTGTCACATGTCACGCTTGTACTCGACAGCGATGGCATTGATTGAAGTGCGTACTCGCAGCTGGCATCGCTCACTTCCCGCTCACCGCTCTGTCTAGGTTATTGCCAACGATCGTTTAGGTCGTAAAGGTCTGCCATTATCTGTTTCCTCGCTCTCTATCTGACCGTCGAGCAGTTCGTGTCAAGTGCAGCCCCGACGATACTGTCGGCGACCTCAAGCGACTCATCGCTGCGCAGATAGGTACGGATTATAGGAAGATTCAGTTGAAGAAATGGTGAGCTATCGGTCCTCCCGCCCTGTCATCCTGTCAACCAATCTCTTCATTGTCTCCAAGGTACACAATTTACAAGGATCACATCACTCTCAGTGACTACGAGATTCACGATGGCATGAGTCTGGAAATGTACTAGGCAGCTCCACTGCATCGTCAACTCAACGCGTTGGGTCTGTCACGCTTTGTTTGCTGCCCCTTCACCTCACAGCACTCCACCATGTATTTTGAATTCATAGCAGTATGTGTTGCAGTTTGAATGGCCCAGTTCGATGATTCTGCGATCGGTCGCACCTTTCGCTTCACAGAAATATACAGGATCCCGAACCATAAGAGAGTTATCATCTAACGAGAGTGGTCAACAACTCCGACTTGGACCTGCTCTTCATTCCCTTTCGGAAATCTTCATCCGTACCAGTCCTTGCCACCAGCATCGAAGCCGCTCGCGTCATATCTGGCTGCCTCCCAACAAAGGGTCTGAAGGTTTCTATGCTCGCTTTCCCCCTCTCCTGTGTGTGGTGTGGCAACGTGTTCGACCTCCGTGGCGTGCTCTCTTCCTGCGGATTCAAGGGAGTAATTGCCTCCGGCAGTGACGCAAGACGTGGGCCACGAGGGCCCCGCAGACCAAGCAGGGAGCCCATAGAGCCCGACCCCGTCAGCTGCCCGGCTTCCGAAACAAAATCGTGTATTCGCGAGTCGGTCCCGATAACACGATCGATCTCGTCCAAAGATGCGGAAACGTTTAGACGCTGTGTGATGGTACCCGTCGAGTCAGAAGGGGGATAGACGGATAACGAGTCCCAACTCTCATCTCTCGCGGAGACTCCAGCCTGGGAGGCAACTGACTTTTGGGTCACACTTGACCCAATTTCACCTTCTTGCGCCACTACCGTCATATCAGTGCTGGAGTACTTCATTCCAGGCACGGTCTCTTCAGCCGAGTCATTGCATCGGGACTTGCGGTACCATGTCTCACTGCGTGCCACGGGCTGCGGCTTGGCGCGGAGTCGCCCGTGCAATTGTGAAATGGCGGATGTTGGAGGGGGATCGATGGAGAGGAAGTTGATGATCCTGATCGGCAAAGTGACTTGGACGTCAGAGGACAGGCTACCTGTGGTAACGTTAACGTTGAGTGTGTATTCCACTTCCAGTAGCCTGACACGAGCCACAGATAAGGCATCAGGCTATCATTCGTCGATCAGAAGAATCCACGCAGATCCAGCGGCAAACAGACTGACCGGCAAGACGATGTGATGCGCAAAATCAGTCGTATCCCCAGGCCTTACCCCCGTCCACCACCCTTTGGCGCTCGCATGCCCTTTGGCGCACTTTTGGCCCATCACAAGCTCGCTCGCGGCGACTACCTTTCTCATCGTCATTGTCTCGCACGCGTCCGGATCAATATCGGTGTCTCCCTTTCGTCCCCCGAGCGGCTTGAACACAGTTGTAGTTCTCAGAAGGGTAATGGATGCTCCCTTCACCGTCTTCTTTGACTCGTTGACGACTCGCAGGTGAATTGTACACCGTTGCCCAGCTACCCAATAAAGTCTGTGCATCGTCACACTCAGCCTTACTTTTCCACTCCCTCCCATGAATACGGCCTTTGCAGCTTCGCTCACCAATGGACGTGGGGCAGGCGAAAGCTTCGCAGTGAGCGATAGGCGAGGCCAGATCTCGCAAGACCGATAAAAATGTGCAACGGATTCTGCCGAGGTTTCTGGGTCTTTAAGCCTGAGTGAAGCCATCGCAAAATATCTGAGCGCCACGCCTGAATGAATGTTCAGTGTGCCCTTGGCAGTCCCATAGGTACCATCTGCGGGGAGAGTCAGCGAGAAGGGTAATACATGAACGCCCTGTTTCGCCTCCGCCCAGCCATCTTCGTTGGGCGGGCATGCTAAGACGGAATCCCAAGCAGGTGCGACGTGGGACAAAAGCGCTGTACATTGATAGAACGTGCATCGTGTGTTTCCGTATGGGATTGCTTCGTATCCTACGACGCGAACCTTTGCTTTGGATAGGAGAATTGGAGTATTTTGCTTCTTGTTGACGTTCTTGCGGACGTGAATTGTGACATGGCCTTTGAGTGCGCTGCCTTGAACACATGTCTCGCTCTCGAGTACGATATCCACCTCGACGCGGGCGCGTGGTTTCGCCTTTTCTAGAGCAAGCGCGTCGGGGTAGAGATCCTCGTTCTCTACGGTAGAGAGTGCCCCAGTGCTCATCGCTCTATGAAAGTATGTGGGTGGGATGACGGAGGCATTGCGCTTGAGCCGAAAAGCGGAGTTGCCGAGGAGGATGCGTAATTCAGATGTGCTCTTATGGGGAGAGGCGGTGATCTGCAACAAGGTGTCGCTCGTAGACAAGCCCACGCCGTGGGGAGTGAGGTTTATCTCATCTTGGGGTTTTCCCTTGCCTTTCGCCGTGCCTCTCCTCCCCCTCCAGGTACCTTTTTGGCTACCTTTACCCTGGGTATCCTCGCGCCAGATTTCCTTGCCCATCTCGAACGCCGCACCGACCACCGTCGGAACTGTGCTTCCACCTGGTGTGAGATAGCCCTGCTCGATCCTCTGTCCGACACGGTATCCTGAACCACCGGGCTGTGCATAGACATCGAGCTCTACCATGGAGTCGCCCATCTCGGCGAGAAGAAGACCCCGCATGGAGGATACGGAGCGGAGGGATGGGAGCCAGTTGGAGGTGACCAGGTCTGAAGGATACTGGTTGGCTGGGCTCGCGGCGGCATCGGAGGAGTTGGGAAGCGTTCCAGAACGATCGACGGGAGGTAAAATGAAAGAGGAAGTGGTGGTGGACGTAACAAGGGTGGAAGAGGGGATTGTAGACAGGTCCGGTGCGAAGAGGATGGAAGGTCTGATTCCGATTGCAAGATTTTCGCGGTGCGCTGTTACGGATTGCAACATTGGTCGACTACGGTCACCCGTTTGGACAATCGACGATGCTGAGATGCTGTGGGACAAGAACAAGAACAAGAAGCATAATTTGTGAACACACGACGGGGTTCATTTGGAAGTGGACCGTTCGTCAGTCAGGAGGCAGAGATCCGTGGTCATCTCGATCCAGTCCAAGGACATGAATCGGTAAACGGTTTTCCAGGCAAGAAAAAGGCGTCATTGTATGTGGGACCACAAGGCAGAGAGCTGTGTTTGGCAGCGTACCACGAAGGCAACACGAGGCCCGGCAAGCCATCCTGTAAAATTGTGGAGTCCTCGTTGGATGTTGGAGGGAGAAAAAGAAAAACATGACGATTTGTCTCGCACCGGATCAGCACAGCGCCAAGTTGCCTCGTGTCTACCACGCGCCCCGCCCCGCTCCTGCCAGCTGCGGTGTCATCGACTCGGATCGCTGGTATATAAACATCCCCACAATCGTCGCATATCTCATACAACAATGTCGCTCGGATTACCACCAGTCTCCACCAGTCTCAAGTCCATCGCTCCCTTTCTTCAGCGCGCCGAAGAGCTCGTAGAGCGCGAACCCATAGTCGCGTATTGGTGTATGTCCCGCCTCGCTTGCTCCGACACTTGCTGACCGCGACGTGCAGGTGCTTACTATGCCGCGCAGCTTGGCATATCCCTCAAAGCCCAAGACTCCAATTCCCGCAATCTTCTCTTGAACCTCCTTGATGCCCTCGAGCGTCTCAAGAGGGAGATCGGCCCAAATGACGCCATCGACATCGAGCCCGCTAGCGCTGCCTACGTCGAAAACTTTGCCTTGAAGGTGTTTCAAATGGCAGACGACGAGGACAGGGCTGGCAACCCATCAAAGTATCTTTTCGCTTTCCGTCGCACGAGCCAACATCTCACCCATACCCTGCCACAGGTCTACCGCAAGGAAGTTCTTGGCAGCTGCCAACTTCTTCGAAGTCCTTCGAGTTTTCCCAAAGGCTGACATCTCCGAATCGGTAGGACCCTCTCCAAACCGTCATCCGCACCCATTAACTCCCTTACAGACAGAAAGCAAGCTAAAGTACGCCAAATGGAAAGCAGCGGATATTGCCAAAGCCTTCCGCGAAGGCAGACGACCAACTCCTGGGCCTGCAGGGTCTCAACTAAACCCTGACCTGGCATCTTCTCTTCCTTCATTGGATCAATTTGTATCGGAGCAGCATCCCCCGACACCACCAAAGCCCGTCCCTCGGGAACCATCTCCCACCAAGTCATCTTCTCGCTCCCCGAAGCGTCAATCCCCACCACCCGCCCTCCCCCCTGCAGATATCGACCGCGCGAACCGTCTCCCCATCCTCCCGGGACCAGGTAATCACGACAATGAAGGCCTTAGCCCTAGGTGCTGGAGCACTACCGCCACACCCGGGCTTGATTTAGCCAGAACCTCAGGACTCGAAAGTGTAGAGAACGCTGGGGGCAGCTCGGATGGCTTGAACAACTGGCACGAACATGTTGTCGAGCGAGCCACAGCCGAGGCCGGAAGCAGCGAGCTTAGGACCGCGTGGGTTAGCACCGAGATGGAAGGCGCACGCAGCGACGTCGAGGCCATCGAGGACACTGGTCTTAATGCGAACAGGGGTCGAGGCAGGGTACGATTCTCCCTCGACACCCCAGGTCAATACTCGCCTCCTAGATACGCATCTGCGTCCCCGCCATTCCATGCGCCGGACCTGTCCTCACCACCTCCCAGACTTTCTGAACTTCCACCGGGGTTCGTACCCACTGGAACACCATCCTATCCACCAGCGGCTAGCTCAGAAACGTTTGGTTCCCCGAGATTAGGTGGTGCTTCATTTGTCGTGCCCCCCCCACCACCTCCTCCACATACGCCGATCGTACTGCAGCCCGCGCTTGACTCCATCCATGTACCTGCATATCCACCTCCACCTCCACGAAAAGTAGAGCTCACGCCGAAAGTCATTGCAAAGGCACAGAAACATTGTAGGTTCGCAATTTCGGCGCTTGATTACGAAGATACACAGCACGCGATCAGAGAGTTGAAAGCTGCGCTAGAGACTTTGGGCGCGTCAGTCTGAGGAGACTCTGCCACTGGTTGGGCTGGCTCCTATCTTAACATCTATATATTTATTTCAATGACCTGCTTCAACATCTGTGATGTGTATGTATGTCTCTTTGATTATTGACTCCTCCACACCAACGTTGTGTATGTGGGAGCACTACGATACGTGTCACTGTTACTTTTTTTCTCAATAGTCATCCAGTGTATAATTGATGTACGATTGGCGGCAGATGCTGCAAAGTGAAATCAGAGTCAAAAGTAGCCGATTGCGAACATGCGGATGCCATTGAGCATTCATCTGCTCAAGATTCGTGTAGGATTCAAATCAGCCGGACTCTCCACATGGGGGGCCCCCGGTATGATCGTCGGCAAAGCCGCCCGGGGTAAAACAGGGGGGACTATATGTTTAATTCCAGATGGGTCACTCGAATGTTCCGATGACATGGGAGGCGCCAGAGTCGATATCGGCGGAATAGGCGGAGAGAGAGATACAGTCGGAGGAGTGATTGAGTAGATAGCTTGGGATGGAGAGATGGACGAAAATGGAGACGATGACCGCCCAGGATACACATGGAGCGGAGCAGGAGAAGATGGCGCTGAAACATTTGATGGTGCGGACGACATGGTGTTTGTGCGGGACGGGGATATTGCAAGGTCGAATAACGGGGGAGGGAGTGCATGGAATGTTTTCAGAGCCGTCGAGAGGTCGTCGAGCTGTTTGGTCGGATGGAGAGCTCATGGTCAGGAGGCAAGATTGGGCGATGAACTCCTGGATGTACGAACCTTGTTCATAATACCACCGATGGCTGCCTTTCGCTGCGCAAACTGCTCCGCGAGTCTAGCAAACTCTTCGTCTCGCCTCTTCTTGCCATACCCGTGGATATCGTCCTCGTCCTCTTCATCATCATCCTCGTCATCAGAGTGGTCGGTGGAAATCTCGGAGACGGTTCCCCCTGTAGCACCACTTTCTGGTTCATGCTCCTCGGGCTCCTCGTCACCGACCGGCAAGGTTTGACCCCTTCTCGATCTCTCCCTGGATCCAGCGTTACCGCCTTCAGCCACGTTCACACTCGCAATCCCACCCGCGTGGGTGTTTCCCGAGCCCTTTCCACCAACACCCTCCATGTCCGCGTGCATCGCAGCTATTTCAGCCTGAAGCTCCAAGATGCGCTCCAGACTGGTCCATAGGTTGCGGTCGTCTGTCGTAGGAAGGGGAGTAGCGGAAGACAGCTCCCCCGGGGTGGCTGTAGAAGATGAGATGGGGGTGTGCTCGCCAAGCTTGGCACCCGAAAAAGGGTCGTAGATCGTCAATGTGGGACCAGGCCGCACGTTCGGCGAGGGAGCGGTCTGCATCGAGGGAGGCGGAGGCAGTGAGTCGGACGTCATCAGCGACACAGATGGTTGCGGCGCGTTCGAGGGCAGTGGTGGGGTAGCATGTACGGGGTCAGTCGCAGGTGGAACAGACATGCCAAATACTTGCGTGATGATGGCGTCCTGGGGCGTGAACAGGGTTCCTTCGGGGCGTTCTGGCGTAGAGACCCGTTTGGTGATCTGGGTGCTGTCAATGTCATGCTTAGCGTCCAGACTGGTTGGGGCGTAAGATGTCCTCGGGGTTCCTGCCTCCTTTTCTGCGCTACGAATCAGGCTGGGAGTGGGTGCGTAGACACTGGGGTCGTTGATATGTGCATGAACTTCGTCGAGTGGCACGCCGGACGCCGAGGTCAAGTTGCGCGGTGTCTGCAAGTGGCTGTCGGTGGACCGGGAGACCGACGAGGCGTGGGCATCGTCGAGGGCTGGCGGTGGATTGGAACGTGTTTGTCGGGGCTGAGAGCGACGGCTCGACGTGCTACCAAACCACGAGTTCAACATCGCCTCCCACTAGACAAGAGAGAACAAGATACAACAAGTTTGGTCAATTCACCCGAGTTTCATTCATCTATTCAATATTCAATGATCATCAATCCTTAGCGCCCCAAACCTTCCAAGATTCCCTCTACGAACAGCAGGCTTCTCCTCCTCCTCGCCCTCCTCCTCCTCCCCCCTATCCGATTCACCCGATGCAACCCTGATCCCGGTGTCCTCTGCTTCGCTCGACATTTCTTCCATCTCACTGTCTTGTTCCTCACTACCCTCTTCCTCGTCTCTGTCTTCGTCGATCTCAAGCTCGTCCCATGCGTGTTGCCGCACCCCGTCCCTGAGCCATATACCGTCATCACCCGAAGCCAGACTGCCAGGAGGCCAGAATCCCCACGGAATCTTTCCTTCCGCGACCAGCCTCAGTACTGCGCAAATACACATCAGGTTGTCAACACGACTCCGACTGGTGGATACCCACTTGCATTCCCAGCTCGATGTATGTCCGGCCTCCCAGCCTTGGCAGTGATCCATCCTTTCTTCTCTGCATAGGCGGTCATGATGTCATTCGCTGTCCATCTTGGCGCATTGAACTGCACTTTGGTCTGTTCGAGGGTGCGCTGCCCTGGTCTCCAAGTGCGCTTATCTTCGACCAAAGTTGCATCGGTGAATGCAGGCTTAGAGGTTGACTTCATCTTCGAGGGAGACTTGCTGGACTGCGGGATTGAACTGTGATCGCTTGGGCGATGCAATCGTAACGGTGGTATTGGATGCTGACGTTGCAAAGACAGGTGAAGTAGACAACGAAGGATGTGACAGTTCTAAAATCTGTTCCAGGGGGAGAAGCTGAGCAAGTTGGTGTACGCAAAAGGGCACTGCAGAGATCCGAGAGATAGGAAGGACGCCTGAAAGGACCTGTTCTTGGATATGCATACGGTGTCACCGGAAACGGAGAATGGTAGACATACTTGTATATCCATTGGTACGAATGAGGGCATCACGAGTCCCGGGCAGTCAACAAGGCGGACATCGGAGGTCCAAAAGAGAGTCTGAAAATGTTTTGTCTAGAGGTGGGACGATCAGAAGTGTGTGCACAAATGACAAACAGTGCGACCACACACCTTTCCAGGAGTTCGCGATGCGCGTACTCGTATCGTTCCAAATATCGCATTCAATAGAGACGATTTCCCTACGTTTGGTTGACCTGTGAAAGCACAAATTGAGTGAATAGCCCTCAATGAAGCGAGGGGTACCGTATACCAACAACTCCAACAGTCAGAAACTCGGGTTCTCTCCATTCGTGGGCGCTGTCCATTTGCTCCTCTTCATTGTCTGAGACCTCGGCATCATATCCTTCGTCAGACTCTGCTTCTTCTGTTTCATGTTTAGCGTCTTGGCCATTTGGGAGTGCAGCGCCACCGATAGCTTTCCCAACCAGCTTCCCTTTGGCTTTGAGGACACCATCCCAGTCGATGACCCTCTTGACTCTAGGTCTCCATTGATCAATCCTCCGTAGTCGTTCTTCCTCACTTTCCCCCGTTCGTGGAGCCGTCACCCACTGAGGAGGCTGGAGCAGCTGTTCGTGCGCCTCCCTGAGTGCACGGACCAGTCTTTCCCTGAAAGAACCCGGTAGATGTGGTTCGTACCGAGTGGGTCCTTGCTCGACTATGAGGGATGGTTTTGGTGCATACGCCTCGACTGGGACAACTGGTACACCGGGATAGTTGGCGTTGAGAAAAGACGTCCAAGACGCAGTACGCGCAGGGCCAGAAATGTCCACCTTGGTTAGGACGATGATGATGTGTGGAGCTTTGAAATTTGAGGATTTTTTCGAGCGCGGACCGGGGTCATTCTGCGAAGACAAAGAGGTGGGAATATTGAGGTATGCGGAGAGTGAAGCAGGGAAATGTAGCGGTGGACAACGGGAGTCAAGCAACATGAGAAGGACCTGGGATATTTCTGTGACGCGCCAGCTGTTGTGTCCGATGGAGGGATGTATCGTGTTCGGGTATCTCAGTCTCTGGGAGATGAGCAGGGTGGATCAGCTTACAACTGTCTCCAAACCTCGATGTTTCTTTCAAAGTGAGTGGGCGGGTGGGGCATCGGGCGAGTCTCGGAATCGTTGACGGGATCGCGCGCGGGATCAGCAGAGGGGATCGTCTGATCAGTCGATGGGGAGGCATTCAATGCGCGTCGCCATTGCTCGACGAGCGCATCCTGCTGGGCGAGCCAGGTGCGGAAGTAAGCCTGTTCGTTTGCGTCGAGCTCGTCCTTGGACATCTGGTACCTCCACTTGGGCCGGTTTGGCACGGAGAGTGGAGGCAGCTGGGACGCTGGTGCGGTTGGCGTGATCCACTCGTGCCTAAGCACTGTGAGGTCACTCGAGATGGGTCTGCTGAGGACGATGGACCCGGCCAATGCTCGGGTGTCATCGAGAAAGCTCTTGTCGAGCTTGACAAACTGGCTCTGGAGGTTGCGTGCGTTCCTTGCGGCCTGGTCCGCTGCGAGTCTGGCGTCTGACGTCTGGCGGGTTCTCTTCTTGCGTTTTTTGGGCTGTTCTGAGGGCAGAGGGGCATCGCCGCGTTTAATTGCGCGCTTGAGCTTGAGCTGGGCCTTTCGTTGTTTTCCCGAGAGCGGCGGCATATGAGTGGACGCTGAGGAGGATATCCCGGTGGCAGTGGGAATTATTACGAGTCTGTATCAGTCAGGCTGTTGGCAGTTCGCCCATTATAATTATAAAAAGTCGACATGTCGCCGTCCTTGAGTCAGTTTAACAAATGTCCTCCAAGAAAAACGTTGTCGTCGTTGGTGCTGGCTACGCCGGAATAGCCGTCGTCACCGCCCTCACCGCCAAGCTTGACTCGTCCAAGTACCATATCGTCCTCATCAACCCCCTTCCATATGCCATACCCCTCCCTGCAACCCTGCGTCTCGTCGTCAGCGAAGCTGCCAAGCTTGAACAGACCGCACTTGTCCCTCTCGACAGGCTCTTCAAGAAAGGCAACGGCGAGACCAGAGTCGGCGTCGTCAAGTCTATCGAGCTCAAGGACGCCCAGTCTGGCGGGCAAGTCGTGCTGGAAAGCGGCGAATGCATCCCATACGAAATCCTCGTCATTGCCTCGGGCTCCAAGTGGAAAGGGCCCATCAACTTCCCTCTGCAGGAAAGCGATGTATTACCCCATATCCACACCTGGCGCAGCAAGTTTGCCAATGCCAAGCACGTCATCATCGCTGGTGGTGGTGCGGTCGGTATCGGTCAGTCGCACATGTTTGTCCGCCTTGTTTCCTTGCTTACTCTTTCCCATAGAACTGGCCGGTGAACTCAAAGACGAGTACCCAGTATGTCTCACTTGTTTCTCACACATATGTCTTCTGATTCGTGTCGTAGGACAAGAAAGTAACCATCGTTCAGGGCGACCGCCAGCTTCTCAACAGTACCTACCCGGCTTCTCTCCGCCAGGGTCTCGCAACCCGTCTCTTTGTCCGTGGCGTCGAGTTGATTTTCAACGAGCATGTAGACTCTCTTCCCGAGGAAGGCAGCGTTGGCCTTGTCACCCGCAAAGGAACGAAGATAGCCGATGCGGACCTCGTTGTACGTGTTCCCCGAGTCTTACGCATTGCATCCAGCTGAGCCTTGCACGAATGCAGATCTCGGCTCGTGGCCCGTCTCCAAACACAGCGTTCGTCGCCTCCCTGGGCTCATCATCGCTGTCTGCGTCTGGCTTCATCAAAGTAAAACCCACCCTCCAGCTGGTCGATTACCCCCGTATCTTTGCGGCAGGCGATGTCATTGAGTGGGCCGAGCAGAAACAGGCGGCCAAGGTCGCCTCCCATGCTGGGGTGGTTGTCCAAAACGTACTGAATGTGCTCGCGGGCAAGAGTGACGCTTTAATGAACTACCAGGGGAGCGCTGAGATGATCGTCATCACGAACGGCAGGGTGAGCAGACATTGCTGGCTGCTCTGGGACTTGCTAACACACGGACTGACTCCAGAACGGTGGGATGGGTTATTTCCCATTCATCGGTGGATTTACGCTGGGAGACTTTTGGACGAAGCTGTTGAAGTCGCGAGGGCTGCTGGTTGGCATGTTTCGGTCGAGTTTGGGATATTAGGAATGTGTTTGTGTTTCACGGTAGTCAATAATAATAGTAATATCTTGTTCGCGACCAGGAACACTTTCCGCCGGTTGTCGCCGCCTGTTGACGCTGAAAGCAAGTTCAAGTCGTCTTAGCACCCTTCGCTTCGACGGCCCCATCCCACGCCGCTGAATCCCTTGGATTCATTTGCTGACGTTTCATATGAGTCTCGGATTTCTTCCCTTCCACCCATTCCCCCTCATGCCCGTCGTAGCACTTCCCCGCCCGCTCGATCCCATCTCGGGCGGTCGGCGTGTGCTCCCCAGGAACAAGGATTTCTTGAACAAGCATGGTCATAGGCACCATTCATTTGACCCAGAAAAGGCCCCATATCCGTTGAGCTACGACAGGCAGGTCCTGGAGCTGTGAGTGAACCTGCTACCACCCTTGTCGAGCAACTCGCTCAGCATATGCCTTTCCATCCCTGGCGTTGCAGCGAGAGCATGGACCTCAGCTTCATCTTGCGCATGACAAAATCAGTCTCGTTTGCCTCCTTTTTGGACGGCTCACCACGACGCTCGCTTGATCTGGGATGTGGTGTATGTTTTTGCTTGCACTCTAGGCGCCCCCCTCCTGTCTTTACCTCACACCTGACGGTATCGTGCCGACCACTCACATCTCTCTTCTTTCTTTGTAGGGCGGCACGTGGGTTCTCGAGGCTGCCAAAGAATGGCCAGATTGCCACTTCGTACGTAGGATTTTCTGAGATCGTGTCCTGAAATTTCATGTGCTATCTTTAGGTTGGATTCGACCTTGTCGATGTGCAAATATCCCTGTCGCTATTAGAACCAGGCATCGCCAGCCGCATAACTTGGGTGCACGGTAACTTGTGAGTATCCCTTCGGGGCATGCATTAAACCAGTCCGAGGTTGCCTGACATGTCACAATTCCTTAGTTTGACGACAAAACTGCCCTTTGACGACGACGAATTCGACCATGTTCATATGCAAGGTCTAGGTAGGGGCATCCCTGAGAACAAGGTGAGTGTCCCCCACCATTAGGCTCTTGCGTTCGTTTGCGTTGTGGGGTACCTTCTGACATGGCATTTTTCTGCGTGCCCTGTCTATCCGTAGTGGGGGGTATTACTTGAAGTAAGTTACACGGTACTCTCCCATAGATCACGGATGCTCATGAGTCTCGCTAATGATAGGAGGTCAACCGAGTTTTGAGTCCAGGTGGTGTCGTGGAGGTGATTGAACATGGTATGTCTTCCCCTCGTCCCTAGTGATGCCCAACAATTATCTCCGTTCAGATATCATGTTTCCCACCCTTCCACGTTGGTTCACAGCACCTCTCCGCGTACGCAATAAACGGTCTGACTCCATCCACCATCCTAACGGCCACCGGGGAGCAACGCCGCCGCCGCCATTGACCGACTCGAGACCACTACCGCACGATCATGTATTGCTTGAAAGCTTGTATTATGGTGTGTTTGAGAATCGATTTATCAATTTACGACCTACTGGTGGGCATCCCCTTTCCTCTGTTGTGACTGGTGTATTAATCAGACACAAGCTATCCTTCCCATCCACTTTACGTCCAACTTTCGACAAGTGATCTCTGCACCCCTCGTGTATTTCCGTATGCCTGCGATTCCACCCCTACCTGCGCTCCCACAACCCTCTACTAGCCAACGCGTTGCTAATGGGCGGAGACGTGGATAAATCAGAGGCAGGCTCCCTGCCGTCAACTTCATCTGACTTGCCGACCCTCCGACCTAACTCTGTTTCCTTTTCCTCAACAGAATCAAGACGAACCAGCCACTCCGAATCAACAGAGAAGTCCTCTCTGTTCGACCAGAGCTATTCCATATCGGACGCGAACACCCAGCTGACGAGTGTTTCTGGTGAACCCCCCTCCCCTAGGTCCCCCAAGACGGTACAGAGCACAAAGTTGCCACTCTATGTTATCGACTGGTCGTCTGCTGAAAGCACCATGGGCAGTGGCTCCAACTCCCGTTTTCTCATACCATTGCAGGAAGTTGACAAGCTGAACGAGACCTCACTTGCAATGCATCTTTACTGGAGCTACCAGAGTGTGCTTGCTTGTCAAGAATCGATGTGGGAAGAACTTGTGGATAGGATGAGAAATCGACCCGACGAGCTGAGGGAATTGGGATGGGAAAGTGATCTTGAGTTGAATGAGTTGGAGAGTAGGACCAAGTTTGAGGTGTTAGTTGAACGGTATACGCAGTGAGTCTGGGATTCCCTGCGTTGACCTTGTGGATGCTGAGAGGAATGCAGAGATATGCAAGCGCGGGTGTCGCTCTGGTGTTCGCTGGCAGAGTTGGGGTGGCCAGTACCTCCACGTGAACCACTATCAAAGGCTGAACTCGTGGAGGAGGAACGGTTACATCATGCCATGCTCGAGGCGAGACGATATGCAAGCGAAGATGACCTACAAACATATTGTCGCTCCGTCCGCTCTTTCGTGGGTTCCAAAAGCTGTTGATCTGACCCCATCGCATCCGTTCTTTCTATCCGCCGGACACCACCTCCCTGCACCACACTGCGAGTCCTTTATGCAGGACCACATACCTTGATGACATGATACCTCACCAAACGAAGTGACTTGATCGGGCGCTTTTGGACTGTAGCAATGCATTTTATTCTCTATGTATTTCCACGTGTTCTGCTTGCTTGTGCTGTTGTCGTATAGATACGATTCAATGAGACGAATTGAACGCCCTTCTCTGTAAGCAAGCACCGAATGTCTTCGGTTCTTGCATATGGAGAAGGTGGGTGTATCGATACCAAAAAAAAAGCAGAAAAAAAACATGTCCTGATTTGAACCGTCGGGGAGTGCCGAGTGAGTGGCTGATGCATTTTTCGTTGGCGGGGAAGGATTTGGCCATATGCCAGCACGCAAGCCAAAGGCGAGCACGTCCAGCGCCGTTGCTGCAGAGACATCGCAGCATGCAACGGACAACACTGCGCACGGACCACCGATGCCCACCAACGAGTCCGGACACCCACCACCCCGACGATGGCGCTGGTCCCCGCTCACTGATTCCAGCACCAGCTCACGCCCTCCCATATTCACTAGAGACGGCAGGTGCGTCTTCTTTCCGTGCGATATCGACCCGTGTGCGACCCCATCTCTAGCCACTTCTTCTCCATCGTTGGCTCCGCTATCAAAATCCATTCGACGACTTCCGGAAAGATCATATCTACGCTACCCGGATCCCGGGATGATGGCCACACGGACGTCATCACCTCCGCAGTCCTGAGCCCTCAGAATGCGTTCCAGCTAATCACTGCATCGTTGGATGGAACTATCAAGATTTGGGACTTCCTTGAAGGCGTGCTTTTGCGAACTATTGGCCTTGATCAGTCTATACATCACGTGTGCACCCACGAGAAAATCAAGGACCATCTTTTCGTGGCCGCAGTTAAGAACAAGAACAGTAAAAGTTTATGTGAGTCTTTCCAAGGGTCTTTTAGCTGGCATTTGTTCATCTTTCTTAGCACAAGACCCCCCACTGGTAGGTCACACCGACAACCCCCAGCACGAGAGCTGCATAGTGCTCCGGGTGTCTCTCAAAACCCAAGGTACGAGTAGCCCCGACAAAGCTCAGAAGCCATCCCAAGTCGTACCGATCGGGAAAGCGAGGTCGACAGCCGGCCTCGCAATCTCTGCCAGTGGTGAACGATTGATCGCCATCGCCGGACACAAAGGCATACGTTGCACAAATCTCAAATCTCAAGTCAGGGTTCACCAAATTTGTATCCCCGGAGCTTCTCACCTGTCTTGCTGTACACCCGTTCGAAGACTACTTTGCAACTGGCGATGCCAAAGGTGTCGTACGACTATGGTATTGTCTAGATCCCAAACTTGTCAAGGTAGTGGGTGTGGAAAAGAAATCTCAGACGTCAACACTTCATTGGCACGCTCATGCGGTCTCTTCTGTCGCTTTTACCACCAATGGGGCATATCTGCTGAGCGGTAGCGAAGAGTCCGTCCTGGTCATATGGCAGCTGCATTCCGGTAAACGCGAATTCGTCCCTCGAGTTGGTTCTCCGATAAAAAACATTGTTGTCTCCCCGCCGAGAGTGACGGAGGAAGAGTATCTTTTGGGGCTCGCGGATGCTAGCTATGCATTTGTAAGCTCGTCCACGCTCAAGCTTTCACGCGTTTTCGCCCGAATAAGATTAGGTATACTTGCATTTTATATATGTCTGAGGTACGACGTCTCACAATATCACAGATCCCTTTGTATCGAATTCCTGGCCATCCTCATCCTCTGCACCCCTCGCCTTCCATCAGCCCTCAGAAACCCTTATCCTTCCCTCTTCTCACCCTTCCTCTCTCCAAACATACTCTCCCTCCAGCTTCACCCTCATAGCTGAACTCGAAGTCTCACCTTCAAATCGCGTCTCCAGACGCGAGGACAAGGTACTCGAACCTTCACGTGTTGAGCGAGCCGTCATTTCTTCCAACGGCGAATGGATGGCTACGATCGACAGGCGTGAAGGCGATGAATCTTTCCGTGGCGAGATATACCTCAAACTCTGGTTCTGGGATAAAAAGACAACATTTTGGATATTGAATACAAGGATTGATCGACCGCATGGATTGGCAAAGGTTACCTCCTTGTCGTTTCGTCCAGGTGTGGAGGATGTACAGGTTGTGACCACTGGGGAAGACGGGAATGTGAAGGCATGGCGAATACGAAGGACGAAGAACAAGAAGGGGAAGTGAAGAAGGTGAGCATTCTCATTGGGCCGCCAAGACTACAAAATAGACCTTGATTACACAACCTGCAGTTTCGTGGACATCAAGATCGAGTTTTAGTCTCAGGTCAGATATCCCTAGACACACGTCGTGGTCGCCCGATGGATCTCTCTTGGCTGTTCCAATTGGCAGCTCCGTCGTACTCTACGATCCCAATACCAATGCTACCCAGCAATCATTTGTTATCCAAGAGTGCCGTCAACCTTCTGAAGCCCACTTCATCGGCTGGAGTGGGCGGTACTTGGCTGTCATGGGAGGGGTAGACTTGGTTGTTTGGGACGTTGTTTCTCAGTCAGGTACTTTCCTGTCCAAACCACTGCTGCACGATATTGACAAACCTTCGTCCAAGTAACCTGGCACCTCAAAAATAGACATCGTTACAACATGGTTATGTCGCATCCCTATCATGATACCTTCATCACTATTCATTCCACTGCCAGAGATTCAACGTCGTCTTTAGTCACACTGTTTCGTGCCACCTCTCCCACTCCGCTAATGGAATACACCCTTCCATTCGGTATTCTCAATATCGCCTTCTTTTACCAACCATCACTCCCATTTTCTAGCGATTTCTCGCTAGTAGCTCTGACGCACAAATATGGCGTTGTTGTCATGGGGGACGACTTCATGCTCCCCGAAGACCCTGGAGCGTCTGCCAAGGCGCTTCGAAGACATCCTCCCGCACCCCGAAGATCGTTATTCGAAGAAATGTTCGGTGTTCCTGCCATCGCGGGTCTGTCGAATTCAAATGAACAGACCCGGGAACCAGCGACGGATCTCGGGTCAGGTGGTGGTGTTGTGGTACCTTGGAGAAGTAGTGACACCACTAGCTTCTTCGATGCGCCCTCGCATCTTATGCCGCCTATAGAGACGTTCTTCGAGCCTCTGATTGATTCCTTCTTGAGACTGCGAACCACGGATGATGAGATCCCTGCTGCACAGACGGAGGACGGGATTGCTGAAATAGAGGACGATATGCCAGTTGATAGTGTTCAGGAGACCGACCCTGTCAACGCGTCAGTGGTGTCTAATGAAGCAGTTCTCGGGGTGTTCGTGCCACTGTTCAAAGAGATGGCAGGTATGTCTATTTGATGCTGTTAGATGCTGCAGTTCTCATTCCCGTTCCAGATGCCCCAGACTACGCCTACGGATCCAACAAAAAGGTTACTCCACCAAAAGCAGTCAATGGGTCAGCAGAAAAGCACACGAAGCCCATCTCGCGTGTTCCCACTAAAAATTCCGTCCGCTCAGCTATCCAACTCCTCTCACCAGTTCAAACTACACCTTTGATAACCACCAAAACTGGTAGAAAACGCAGTAGACCGTCCCTTGATTGATGATGCTTCCAACCACAGGCGCGTAAAAGGGGGCTGAGTTGAAAATATTGTTGAGCATTTCATATATTTACACTACTGCATGCTCCGCTACTAGCACCTTGTCGCAATGCAACACCCTGGAACCATGTCTCGCCACAAATTGTAGCCTAGTCTCTTCTACTTGAGCTCAAATGAAGATGGTATGTAGAAAATGGTCTGTCATCTAGATGTAGTTTCAAATCAAACTTGCTACGCTCTGTGCCAGGAATGTTTGAAACTGAGGAGTAGTGATGCACCCCACATCACGTCCTTTGGCGGTCCCACCTGCGTCGAAGACGCCAGGGAGAGCAACGATAATGCCGAATCCATGCGTGGGTTGTTGGGATCACCATCTTGTATTTCCTCAGATCCAAGTCTAACATACCCTTCTCTGGACAACTTCCGGCGCCTGGCTTGGCGTTCGCAGGCCCATTCGAGTGTTCGTATCCTCTTCCACTTGACAGGTCTTTCCTTGGTCTGTTCCTGCTCGGCTATTTGCTCGTGTCTGTCTAACGCGGCCAAAGCGATTGAGTTTTCCGACTGAGTCCGGGGGCGGTGTGAATCGATATCGATATCCTTGGCGTTCAGCGTCTCGTCCTTTGCTTCCGTGGACCCAGAATGATCTCCTGGCCGTGACGTCAACGCGTTCAGGGAGTCGAGCAGCGGTTTGATCTTGACGATCGCCTTGGATGCCAGTCCATCTCGCGGACCCTTGCTTTCCGAAGAAACATTCGCCGTTGAACCGACCCCCGACGCGTCCAGTGTTGCATTGTGCGACGGAGAGGACACGCTGCGCAGACAAGAGTCCGACCTCGCTCGTTCCGAGCTCCCATCCGAACCTTCGACCGGCAGTTGATTCAGACCTCGTTTCGACGTCTGTCGTTTATTCTGGAACCAGATCGTGACGGTCTTGTAGTCCCTATAAGCGACCCGGACGTTTGACATCGGGGTGTGCTCAGAAGCGCCCACTTCTCGACGAGCGCGAGTGACTTACATTCCCAGCTCGGCTGCGAGGTCCCGCTTTTGCTGGCGGGACGGGTGTGTCTCTTGCCTGAAGACATCTTCGAGTCGAGCGAGCTCTGTGATTGACACGCGGTGTCGGGCCTTCCTGTTTGACATCGTGGTGACAGTCCCTCGCTGGGACGGGCCGCGATTTGTCCGGTTCTCCTTGTCAGCCAAGGGTTGAGCAGCGGTGGTGCGACGGGTGCTTCTGGGGGCGGTACGCATCTGATATCTGTAAAAGAAAGTGGGATAGGCTGTGGAAACTCGCGCTGTGGACAAGTACACTTTCAGAAAACCTCGACGCGCGGCTAACAATATGTTCACGTGAGTAGAGTCACCGAATGGCGGGCAGGAAAAACAAATAAATTGTGGATTTTCTCATAGTAACAGTCAACATGCAACTGAAAATCGTACCAGTGGTATGCAAAGGTTGGAACAACAAACAACAGGTGGGTATGAAACTTGCAACAGAATAAAGATGAATAATTACGATGAATACAACAACAGTTACCGATACCGTGCTTGAACGAGAAAACTGAAGATAATTACGAGCGCGTTTTGAAGTCCAGGAGCGTGATGGCCGCCTCCACGTCTTCAAACTTCGGACGAGAGAATAGGGCATTCTCCCTGTTCGAGGCGTCGCCATGTGGAGAAATGGTGGCGCCGGACACGAGATTAATTGCTTCTGGCTCCGTTGTGTCTCCATCAACATCTCGGCAGCGTGTCAACAAGCCGGGACGCGTGGACAACGCGTCCGCCTCTTCTTCGACCCATTTTTTCTGCCTCGCCTTGAGGCAGGCCCACTCCAGGGGGTAAAGTATCATTTCTGGTGACGATAGAACCGCCAAGCGGGCCTCTTCAGGGTCGGGGGAAGACCGAGGAACGGCTGGGGATGACAGCATGTGCGTCCAGAGCTCCGAAGGGCTGGACGGGTCTTTCTGTTGGACGTTACACTTGCGTGGGGTGAGTGGTAAGCGCGGCGGGTTCAATTGCGAAGTCAAGCTGGGGCGCTCGGAGAGGGCAGCGATACGATCGAGCGAGATTTTAGAACGATCAAGCGGTGTCTTTGAACGCCGATGCGGTTGGTGAGCGGGACTGTGGGGCAAGCGGGACTTTGTGGGATTGTTTTCGTTAAAAGAGTGGGACTTTTTCCTAGAAGTTTGACGTCTGTTCTGAAACCAGTTGGTGACAGACTTGAGCTCCCTAGTGTGGGCGTGGGTCAGGTGAGCGCAGAGGGGGTACAGGGACGTACATGCCAATTTCATTGGCGAGCGCTTGGCGTTGGGCGCGGGTAGGGTGTGGTGTGGTGTCGAACAACTGGTGGAGGGCATGTAGCTGGGCAGGTGTGTTGCGGCGCCTGACATATGGGACGATGGTAGTCATTGTGTTCGAAAACAACATATGGACCCATAGCCGATCATTCACTGTCGCGGTCATGTGACTCTCAGACTCGATCACGTGCAAATGCTATTAGATCTATTAAACTACTAGATATACTCGTCCGTCATGTGTCCCACTCTTCCGCTAGTAACATGTTCTCCTCCTCCGTATTTGCTCCCACAGGGGCAATATAGATTGTTGCTTCCTGCTGCAGCAGCTTGAGATGTTCATGTGTTAAACTCTCCGCCCACGGTGTGTTCAAGTACATCTTCTTCATCGGTACCCCTACACCCTTCCTCAAGCGGCAGAACTCCGCAATCGTCGCAGCTGGTATGGCTTGGACTTCCATACATTGGAATTTCGGACAAAGAACGTGACGAGTAAGGGTGCCCGCCGACCTGCCTTCCAAGGGTATGCGGTAGTTCACAGGGCTCTCCGCAAACATGTTGAGGACCTCTGGTTTTATCCGAGCCAGTCGCGCATACCCGATCTCGGGCATCGTGTCCAGCCATCGGACAAACGTCCGTTTTCCCCCCGCGTTCATCTCCAGTTGGATGTTGTACAGCGTCAAGATCCGCACTTGCATGAATTGCCGTGTCAACATTGCGATCAATGGCACATAGTCATTGCCAGTCATAGTCATTAGGGTCAAGTCACGAACGCGAGGGGCGTGGACCTGCGAAACGATGAAGCACGCGAATGAGAGGTTGAAAGACCCAAGGGTAAAGGTCTTTAGCTTCGGGAGCTCGACAGGGGCGTGGTCGAACCACTTCTCTTCTGGCTGAGGACCACACCCATCCAGTGTGAGCTTGTCTAAATTGGGACAATCCTGAAGAATTTCTCTAAAGCGCATGAGTGTTGGAGACGAGTCTATCGTAATATGTCGAAGGTCGAGCGTCGTCAGATTGGACAGCGGCGTGTCGTTGAAGTCTATATGAATACCCGATAAACAAAGGTACTGTAGGTGGCGGGTCTGGCCACCAAACAAAACGGCAGGGTCGCGATGGCCTTGGGTATCAAACCCAGGCCCGATCCAAACATAGGGCATGCCTGAGCGGTGAATCTCGAGGCGCTCGATATTGATGGGTGTCCCTGCATTTCCGGCGGTTTGCAGTTTCTGAAGGACGGTAAGTGCGGGAGGCCAGTTGTCGACGATGATAACGAGCATACGAATCTGAGAGAGTTTGGTGAAGAGTTTGTCGAGCATGTCAGACATCTGTTCAGCCGTGAATTGTGGAAAGTCTCGTACACCGTTCCGTTTGGAACCAGCTTCATTGATTCGAATATCCAGGCGAGCGGACCCCGCTCGTTTGAACCACTCCCATGATCTCTCGTAAGGAGGAGTGTCATGGAACCAAATGGCGTTCCAGATCATCGGGTCCTCGGTCATTAAGCGACGCCATGCTTTGCAAACCCACGTGAGATGTAAGCGCTGCTTTACGCCTTCCGAGGGATGGTTTGCGGACCACACGACGAGGTGAAAGATATTGGAAATGATTTCTGGTGGTAGGTCCATGAAACGGAACATGCGCCAGTATATGAACGTTCGGTTGAACTGGAATTGGAGGGTTTTCCGGAGAAGTTCAAAGTTGACTCGAGGACCATGTCTTGCAATTTGAGCCTCACCGTACGCTATGGCGTGCGACCATCTTTCGATGAGTTCTTTCATCCTCGGGTGCATTTCCCTCCTCCCGGTTGTGGGATCAGGCATGGCTGCGAGGGTCTCCTTCATGACCTGTAGCTGAAGATTCGCGTAACCCTTCGATCCGGGGATTGGGGAGAGTGGTACATGGGGGCGATGAGGAACGGGGGCAGGGGGTTGTGCAGGTGGAGGGTCGGTGGACATGACGTGCTAGCGCTGGGCGGGTATGGGGTATGGGGGCAAGATGGGGGACGCGGTCTGAGAAGGTGGGTGGATGAGAATGAGTTGAGAGAACGGTGGGCTGGGGAGCTTTATAGAGAGAGTCCACAAAGGCAGCTTGTACTCTTGTGATCATTTGTGATCGATATGTGGCACACTGCCAAAGCGTGCTTGTTTGTCCTTGTGGGCGCTATAATTCTAAATCCTTTATTTGTTGGCTGGGAAACCCACACCTCCTTCTTTCAGCTATCAAAGCGAGCAATCCATCACTTGCCTCGTCGTGTGCTCCACCAGCAAGTCCATAATGCTCGCTGGTACGCGTGTGTTTGCCATCGAGGTGCCCTACATCGTCTTCCAGAGCCACCGGCTTCCATCCATACGTGCTCCTACGACGGCTTTGGCAGGCACATTGTTTCTCTCGAAACCATTTGTGCAACATGGGCCACCGCCGGAGCGCGCCTTCGTGACCATATCAAGGCAGGTAGGTCTCTCTGAAACCTCCAGAAGATAACCACTCGGAAGATTGCGTCCGGTCGAGCGGATACAAGCGAGTATAGCGACAGGGCACGGAGGCGGGGAAAGCCGTTGGTGCTAAATCGACGATGGTCGGCATGAAAAACACACAGTGAGCAGGCCCGAAAGGTGCAAGAGTTGCCAATGGCTTGGAAGACGACAATGCACAAGGGCCGGACCAGATGGTAGGGTAGTGCCCGAAAAGAAAACACGGGATCGTGAAAGCGAAATCCGGGAAGCTGCGAACATGATCCGAAAAAGTGCGTTGTCCTGTGCGTTTGTCGACTGCAGTAAAGCGTGCGTATTGCTGGCAGGGTACATTCAGATACTGACCAAGTAGGACCACGTACCCTGGAGGGTTTACGACGCGGGGGGTGAAATGTCTTGACCCAGTGTGTACCAAATGCTGAATTATGAGGGTCTTCCCGCCAACGAGTCTTTTGGCATGCAGACTAAATCGTAAGTGTGATAAACTGCACGGCAGAAGTGAAGTAAAAGTTGCGCCACTTGGTAGGATGCGGGTAAAAGCCCGACGGGTGTTTGACAAAGGTACGGTTGTGATAAACAGATGGATCTCTCACGATCTCTCACATTTCAGTTTAACACGACGCCTGAAGATCAACTTCAGCACTCTCCAGGGTAATAACGATGTCGTGTCCGAAGAAAATGGCTTTGGAAGTGCGGTTGCGAGTGTCTTGAATCGGTGTAGATTCGGCAGAGCGCGATTCGCATCAGGCTGATGCGGCTGGTTCGCAATCATCATGGCATATACGCGCTACAGCTCTGATATTCCTTGGGGGGTCAGAATCCGGTAGGAGGCGGCGGTTACTTCTGCTTTGTTGAGGTCCGATGTCAAGGGCGAAAATCACCGTACGTGCTTTGTGCGGGTGGGCTTATAAAGTACAGTATCGACTTGCTGGTTGAGCAAGTCTTGCATTGTCCCCATCTCTGCAAACAATGCAAACAGGCCGGCACCGCAATATTCGGTGGATAATGTACATGTTCATAGGATGGCGGCAACGCGGAATTCCACTGCGCATTGTTCCACACATTCCACACGTATAATGGACTTTTTGTTTTTGTTTCGACAACCATGTGCTTGTTAGTACTTTTGGGCTCTCGTAACGCCACGGGGTCTTCCATGTCAGTGCCATGAATGGTTTTCCTTTGGAAACACAGCCTGGTAGTAGAGAGTCTGACTCGTTAGGAGTAACCAGCGTCTGGTATTTTGTTAAAACTAAGCGGCAGACAGCAAGGACTGCCGTTTTTGGAGAATAACACCAGGGGTTGCCGCCTCTCCACGAGGCAGCTAATTTAATGCACTTACAACCGCTAGAAGTTAGTCAAATGCTACATAATGGTAGCTTGTATCATATTATACTCCATGGCAATATTGTTGATTCTGGATGATGATGATGATGTCACACAGCTGTCACGCTGACTAAGATCGTACAAAGTTTGTCGCCGACTCACATTCAATTCACTCGCTGTCAGGCTTGTTAGGCAAAACCCAATTTCTGATCGATTGTAACAAAATACATGGTTTCATCAGCTTACAACACAACCAAAGTAGCTACATGCCATCGGATCCTACAGATAACAAGAACATTTACAAGACATACAAATAATGCACCTTAATGCCAGGCCCCTGGGATGCCTCCAGATCCACCTGCTTGCGCGCCGCCACCACTGGGGATGAGTTCCTCAATCATATTGGTGACAATATCTTCTTCGGCGTCTTTGGTGACAGGTGGATGCGCGAGCAGTTGGTCCATAACCTTGCCAGTCAAGTTGGGGTAAGTACCTTCTGTGAACCCCATCTACAACGTCAAATTTCAGTTGCAGCGCAGTCGCACACAGACAACACGTACGTCTGACAACTTCCGCATGATTCGGTTGAAAGGACGGTTCTCCTTGTTCTCGTGAACTTGTCCACGGTACATGTGACCCATGGCATGACTGCGCCTAGGGACGCTAAACATCTCGAGTTGTGGGTAGGGACCACGTGCGTTGCTGACAATGTGAACCTCCGAGGCAGCTGCGGTGGACTCGGGAACCTGGTGTTCCGGAGTCGGAGTGGGGATAACGGTAGGTCCATCATTGTCCGATGTAACTTGTGTTGGATTATCAGAGGTCTGTCTCGAAATACTGTGACTGAATAAGGGTCAGTGAATTGAAAAGGATGTGCAATGCTGAGCCAACCTCTCAATCGTAGACGTCTGGTCATGACGCCTCTGCTCCGCCATCTTCTTGATGGCCTTCACTTGACGATACCTTTCTTTGCGCGCCTTGTAGTCTGCTTTCGCTTTCTCGACCTCAGCACGAAGCTCTTCAGGTGCAACTTTTGGAGCTGATGACGGCTGATCAGCAGTGCTTTCGGCACGCTCTCCGGCTGCCCGCGCTCGAGTTTCAGCGGCTGTTCCAAGAACTTCTGCCGCGGCGGCCCTTGCATCATGGCTATTGACAGCAGACTCGAGGTATTCAAAGTCACGACCCCAGAAGCGAGGAGGAGGAGGACGGGGCCAGCTTCGAGGGGCAATAGCAGGCGGCGGCGGAGGTGGTGGTGGTGGTGGTGGTGGTGGATGTGCTAACCCGCCAAAAATTGGACCTCCTGGATGGGTAAAAGGTGTTTGACTGAACCACGAGTGGTGGTTACGGCGTGGATGAGGAGGCAAGTGAGGGAATCTAGGAGGGGGCGGTGCCAATCTAGGTGGTGGTCTTGGTATGTCGGATGTTGTTTCAGGAGAGACCGGAGCAGCGTTTCTGGATGCCTGGCTTTCTTGACCAAATTCACCGACTGTGCGGAAAACCCTCCCAAGCGCTTCCGTCACTCGTGCACCAGCCTCTTGTTCAGTGACACGGCGAAGCTCTTCAAGACTTCTACCCGTCTCTTGTATAGCAGTTCTGTGAATATTCTCTGCAGCGCGTGAAATCGCGTCGCGATGAGCGGCCCAGTAAGTGCCATTTGTAGTGTTGATGACAATGTTACGGAGGCGTTCGGACAACTCCGGATGAGTCGCAACGGCAGTGGAAATGGAAGTCAAGAGTGTAGCAATATCATGCACAAGGGAAGGGGGAACGTGATCTGGGTCAGGTAAATCCAGGGACGGAAGGGGGGGATCATCGTCAGGAAGTTCCGTCTTGTGCTCTCCAGTGGAGATGGATACGTTAGCTTTGAGTGTCTGGTCGGTGATCACGGGAGTGCTCTGCGCCTGAGCTGGAGTAGCAGCCCCGCTCCGGGGAAGCTGGACTGTGGATTTAGGAGAGAACCCGGATATATCCTCGGAGCTTACGTCGAAAACGTGAACGGGGGGCTTGGCTGGTGCCTCGTCGCCGATGACAGAGTCGGCGGATGAGACATCGTCTTCCACGGTGACTACACGTCCTTTGCCTTTGTCCTTGTTCTGAGAAGTTGTTGGCGTAAAAGTGAAGTCGGAGCGGGAAGCGTCTCCAGACTCGACTGTCTTGGACTTGGAAAGGCTAATGTCACTCTCCAGGACCTCGACAAAGGCATGAGGACTCTCAGGGGCGTCTCTGGAGAGGAAAAGACTTCCTAAGCTGCCAGGCAGACGCTGCCACTCATCCTCTGAGTCGAAAACTAGGGGTAACACTTCGTGACCACCGAAAGTGTTCCGGAAGTGGGACTGTTGTGGCGTAGCGCTAGGGAGTGAGTGAGATACTATATTAGTGGCCCGAAGGCTGCCAAGATCATGGACGGCGAGCTTGATGGTGCCATCTCCAGCGACAAGGGCCGACATGTAGAAGTCTTGGAGCTCGTCGTCGGAACTAAGAGTCACTTCATCGCCGTCAGAGTCGACGTAGGATACGCCAACGTTCCCAATCGCAATATGGTACAGATTGGCGATCCTGACGGAGAGAACGGGCCACGTTGGCCGCGTCACGAATGTAATGCGGCGAGTTAAACCATTTGCCTTGGTTAGCTTGAACTGGACCGTCATACTGGTTGGGATAATGGGTAAGGAAGAGGGACGGCGGTACAGGGTCGCTCTACTCTAATCTAAGGCTCGTTTAGAACTCCGACATGCTGCGGCTCGACTGCGGCAGTAACTGCGACTCGGATCCGTATCCCAGAATGACTTTGCTACAGTACCTCCATATCATACATACAAACACGTTATACATATTTTCTCCTCAAGCGAAAATAGCCAAACGAGGGTCGATATCCGCAGGGTTGTTCAGCTGCGAAGGGATACTTAAGTGCGATACAGGACTGTGAGACTTATGCCCACCCTATAGTTGACGTTCAAAGCGCTGATACCAGCGATTTCAACATCTGAAAGGTTGAAGCTGTCGCACTGCAAGTTAGCGATTACTCTGTTGAGGTCGTTACTCTTCGGAATGACAGCGATACCGCGCTGTGTCGCCCATCGCAGCAAAACCTGGGCAGTTGCTATGTGACGTAAGAACCATCACTAGTACACGGTGTCAAGAAACGAAAGATAAAAACAACATACACTTCCCGTGAGCTGTGGCGACGCCTTGAACAAGGTTGTGCTGAAGCAGAGAAGTCGAGTCCTTGGCCATGCCAAGCTCGAGATAGCTCTGAGGGCCAAAGGAGGAGTACGCTGTTACAGCGATTCCGAGGGTCTTGCAGAGGTTAATAAGACCTTCCTGGGCCAAGTAGGGGTGTAATTCGACCTGGAGCACCTGCGGCTCATACTTGGCATATCGAAGCACATCAAGGATGAGAGATCCCTGGCAGTTACTGGATCACAATGAGACCAGGAACATCTGGTGAAGCAGTTACATACCTCAAACCAATGTTCTTGACCAATTTTTGGTCGACAAGCTCCTCCATAGCTCCCCATGTCTCCGACAAGGGGGTATTTTCTGTTTTACTTCATGGACTCGACTTCATGAAGAAAAAATATAACACCCACGGAGGTACACCTTGCCATCATCACCAAACCACTCTGGTGGGTAACGGTGGTTTGGATCAACGTATTGGAGGGAGATAGGAAAGTGAACCAGGAAGAGGTCGAAGTAGTCAATACCCCAGAGACCAAGTTGCTTCTTGGTAACTTGTTTCACCTGTCGCCTTCACTGAGTGGTGCATCATTCTGGAAGCAAAAAATCGACCTACATGGTCACGAGCATGGAAGGTGTTCCAAAGCTGTTGTCCCGCCATCAGTAAATCAACCGAGTTTTATGGTCGGGCTCACCTTGGAAGTGATGACTAAAGTAATAAAGTTAGCTTGACCCAATACATGAGGACATGTAGCTCACAGAGATCTTCACGCTTCACGAGCCCATCCGCGATTGCACGGCGGACACCCTCCCCCGCCTCTTTTTCGTTCCCGTAGTCGCAGGCACCGTCGAGAAGACGGTAGCCAGCCTTGATGGCATTATAAACCGTCTTGAATAAACATCAGGGACTACGGCAGCACTCTAGATCTCGGTGGAGAAACTCACGTCTGCACAAGTAGGTTTGGTGACCTGTATTAGGGAGTTGAGCACGAGACGAACTCTTCATAGGAGCATAGTACCTTCCAGAGACCAAACCTTGGATGGGTGTAGGAAAAGCTTAATGTGATGGTTCGGCATAAAGTAAGGTGACATACCCAACCAAGGGCATCTATGATGTATGAATATGCGATCAGCTGGGTATATCAGAAGGATACATGCCTTCTGTCCTGTTCGCTTGAGCACGATGGTAGCCATTCTGTCGGTGATCGATGTCGATAATGGTTGAGGGAGAGGAGAACAGCGAGACTCAGTACAGAGGAATTTTATGTATGATGGAGCGCAGCTTACGGGCCGAGATACAGCAAGGCAGTGTGCTCGCTGACAGGAAATTCGACCTTGTGACCTTGAAAATAGTTGAATATAGACTAGCGCAGGCGGATACGGGAGCCGACACTTACTGAGCAAGGTCAAGTTCGAGTGCCACTGCTTTCTTACGGCAGAGCTCACAACCAAGACGTTTCTAGCTTGCACTACAAACTTTTCAGTTTTACCCGTCTCATTGATATGCGCTTCTATGTCCTAGGTATCGGACCCATTGGCTCCCTCCTTGCCCATCATCTCCGAGCAGCACTCTCACGCGCGCATTCCATCACGCTTATACACAAGTCTGTGAGTCAAGCACGGACCGCGGCTTCCCTTGGCGGCACAATATCTGTGGAGAACCAGGGCATAGTGCAAACTAGCGATGGGTATGATATGGAGGTTTTCGAACAGCGGGACCACTCTGGTGTTGGGATACCTTTCAACTCCACCCTTTCTAGGGATGAGGCCAAACGCTATTCGCCACCCCTCGAGCACCCAAGGACTGACCCCATCGAAACACTCTTCGTCACAACGAAAGCACAAAACACCACGAATGCCATTTCTCGGATGCTTCCCCGTCTCACACCCAGAAGCACGATCGTGTTACTTCAGAATGGTATGGGTGTCTATGAAGACCTCGTGCAAAAGCTTTTTCGCAACCCCGAAAGCAGACCCCACTTTATTCTGGCTTCGAATACTCATGGTGCATGGTTCAAATCACCGTTACACGTCGTACACGCAGGAATTGGCGATATCGAGTTCGGTATCATCCCAGACAATCGTGGACGGGATTTCGAGGCATCACTATCGGAAGAGTGCAAGCCGCAGCACGAACGGGAGCTCAGTCTTGACGATATAGCGCGTCGAGATGAAACATCTTATGCTCCATATTCCACTTTACGGGACACGGTAGCTGCCCTTAACTCGCTTGATGGGCTGGGCTGCAAATGGAAGCGAATGTCAGACGTACAGCTCGGAATGCGCAAAAAGCTAGTCGTGAATGCCGTAGTGAATCCCCTCACAGCAATTCTTGGTTGCCGAAATGGTGCTTTGTTCAAAGATGAGGCATCCAAACGAATGTTACAGGATATTTGCACGGAAGCTGCTACTGCCTTCCAGGCGCAGTTGGAAGCTGACACCCGGGCCTTTCTCGGCTCGCTTGCTCCAGATGTAGAGAGAAGCCAAGCCCCTTTGGGCAGGGTACCACATGATCTCCAAGCCGATGTGCTCGTACAAGAAGTCCAACGAGTCGCCCAACTGACAAGAGGAAACATCTCGTCGACACTGTCCGATATAAGAAAGGGCAGACAAACTGAGATATCCTTCCTAAATGGGTACCTAGTTCGTCTTGGGAAACAATACGGCGTTCCAATGCCCGTGAATTCAGCTCTGCTCAATATGGTCAACATGCGAAGTGCTATCCCCATTGACCAGATATTGTAGCTGGTGCCGATGTCAGGTGTGTCCACTCGTCCACGTAAACTAGGAATCTACTCACCTCCCAAAGTATACAGCCTGCGAGCGAAGTAATTGCTCGATGCAACTATCGACGTGATATGCTACCGACCTCACAGTGTATGTCCCTCCTTGCTCTGCATGACACGGGAACTCATAAACGGTAGACTACGTAAATATTCTGTGATTATAGAAAGGTAGCGTTTTGGGCGACTATGAAATATCATAGGTTCTCCATCGAAACCGAGCACCGGCAGGCGAACGACTTGGATTTCCACACAGTTTGACGTCAGTCGATATTTTCCTTGCTGAAACGGCCCCTGCCCCTAGTTCAACAATATCTAACAACCCTCCTCTCCTTATCTTGGCAATTCGCAACGAGAACTCAAATCTCCCGAAGCCACTATCTTCCGTAATGAATGAATGAACCGAGTAAATGGTATATGAGCGCGTGTATCGATCTATAGGAGTCTGCTCGGCTACAGGACTACAAAAAGTTTGCAAAGAGATACTGGTTTGTGTTGAGGGTGATCCCTGGCACGAATATTAGCGCGAGACCGCACGCAGTACCGTTGAATAAGATGTATGAACTAATCCTGATCATGTCTGACACCAAATCTCACTTGCGTGGTGTGATCGCCCAGTGCTCAGTGCCAGTTCTGGCAGGAATACCTCTACTCAGACCTCTCGTATTCACTGGACCAGGCTGCTACCACCATGACGCTAAAAGCATTGCCCTTCGACGTCTATGTGCAGATTCTCGGGAAACTACCCATATCGGCTCATTCGGATGACGGCCCAAGGACGTTGGGTGCGTGTCTCCATGCGAGTTCCATCCTCCGGAGTGCAGCATCCATCGCTACGCTCTGGGAACCACATTATCATGCACGTTACACGGTCTGCCTCCCTGCGAGTGAGCTTTCGCGAAAACAGGCGTTAGGCGATGATTGGAGGGCGCTTTATATAGAGCGCGTCCGTCTTGACCGACGGGCCACAAAAATCCTGGATGACATTATCATGGAACGTGATGGCCGATTGGAAAGAGCAAGGGAGGTAACATCCACGTTTTCATATGACGTCTGGAATGCATTGGCTGCGGAAGCTCAATGTCCCATCCCCGAATCTTTCTGCGGTGCCTACGAAAGCGATGAAGGTGATGTTCCCCATCACGCCATTCCACGCCGCTTCTGGGCACGGTGCTTGCTGGGTACTATAGCACGTAGTCATGCGGTGCGGACATGGAGTAGGATCAGGAATGAGGAGGATGACGATGCGCGCGCACTAGAAACAGCGATCGCTTGTCTTTCGTCATATTTTGCTCACCCCCCGATGGAGGTAAGTAATGGGCATACTGTATCCTTTTCCAAGACTCATTACACGTTTTCGTGAAGATTTCGTCTCTGCTCGACATCCTCAGTGACTCCTGTCGGTCGTATCTTGCAGATAAAAACCTCCCGACTGTTCCAGTCGAGTTTAATCACAGTGAAGGTGTACTATGCCGTATATCCTCGTCAATCTGCGATTTCCTTTGGGAACGTGGATTTAGAGCCGCAGAACGTGAGTTACAGAACCGGCTTGAGCATTGTGCCCTAATCACCAAGTATCATAGACTCCCGATTCAACGTCTTCAACACGCGATTTCCCCATTGGTTCCTCACCACGCACAAAGACACAATTCCTATTTCACTGGTATACATTTTCGTTTGCCTTGCTCGCCGCCTGGGAATAAGGGCTGCCCCCGTCGACTTTCCTGCCAGAGTTTTAGCTATCGTCTCATCCCCTGAACCCACAGTATCGGATATCATCGTGGATGTCTTCGGATCCCGCAACAAGGCTATACTATCAATTGAAGAGGACATTTCTCGTTTACTCACGGATGCAGGCATTGCCCCCTTACCCGTCATGCGCTACGTCCAGCCTGCCAGCACAGCTTCCATGGTTGTTCGTGCATCGAGGAACATACTCGCCTCTTTCTCGTTCCTTCCACCAATGGAAAGTGTTTCTGAAGGAGATCTTCATACCGCATTCTATGTCGGGCTCACTGTGAATTTGATTTTCATGGACGACAGGAGGTACCTTTTGAACATCTTGAAACATATCAGTCGCTTTCCGCTAGATATCCTCTCCGTATTGACCGACGCTTTAGCGCCGGGTCTCAGCCCACACATCCAAGAACAACTCATGGCTAGTTGTAAAGCAGCGCATGAAGACGAGGACGAGGCCGCAGCTTCCGTCACGTTGCGTTCCAAGTTGTCAATCCCCATTAAACACTTTGTGGGGATGGTTTTCAAACATGCCAAGTATGAATATGTAGGATATATATACGGATGGGAGGTAAGTTTCTCGTTATCCGCGCTAGTGGATGTTGGATCGATGTTTGGGCAGCCGTCCTGTATGGCTTCCGAAGGGTGGATAACGTCGATGAACGTCGATTCACTTCCTCGCGGGCGACATCAGCCCTTCTATCACATCTTCACTCAAAGCGGGTCCGTCCGATGTGAGTCCTTTCGACGCTCTATGAGATTGGTATTGACATATGAGCTCAGATGTGGCAGAAGAAAACATCAAACCAACCATACTAAAACCTTACGCATATCATCAACTATTTGAAAATGCCCCTGATGCAAGTCGATATTTTGAAGGGCTCGTACAAGCGAACGAAAGAGCCAGATTACTTTTAAGTCCAGAACTCCTTTCTGCTTACCCTGAAGATAATGCTGTCGGAGAGAGATGGATCAATGAGGGTACGACGAGTTGACATCCAGAGTAATCCATGGTTTGGGGTATGAGATCAATTCTGGTGTATATGTACGAGTATAATATACCCATCATTCAGCTGTCGGGTAAATAAAGGCTACACAGGGCATGTACGAAGAAGGCAGGCGGTCCGAACAAGTGGTCTAGGTGTAATTGTTCTGACTTGCAGGCTGGAGAAAAGCGTCGACTAGGAGTCTGTGGAAGGGACGATCACCAATAACCCAAAGTGGTGCCCTCAAAGCCTATCTCAACCCATCTTTCCACGTTTTCCACATTCTGTTCTTGCTGTGCATTTAGGCCTTGGAAGCCGACCTTGTGGTAAACTCTGCGCGCAGACGTCAACTCGGTTGAATCTCCGTTCCCGACATAAAGCACGACACGTTCTTTCTCCCGGAGAATTCTACTGGAGAATCAGGATAATGGACAGCACAAAAGTCTCAGACACTCACTCCTGACAGACACGGTGTAGAAGCCGTGCCGCACAACCTCGACCCCTCCAATGCTCTGCTGTAAAAACCTTGGTGACTGCTGTCACGTTTTCTGACTCCCTGGTAGTGGCAACAAGGCATGCAGCCTCCCACCCTGCATCCCCCCTCTTGATCATATGAACCCAAACCTGCTGATTGGTGATCAACGTCCTAGCCTCCAACTCTGCACCTTCGTCGTCAAGTTTATAAGGCGGCTGTCGGCACAAAAAGAATGTATGATTCGTACACCCCACGTAATGTAGGCAGTACCCACCGAAGTGTGGGAAAATCCCTTGCACAGGGCTTTGATCTCTTCCAGATGGGAAATGTCCGCACGACGGAGAGCGATGAGAATGTCCTCGGATTCTGGGAGAGATGAAAATGAAATCGAGGCCTTGTTGAGCGTCTCGCTGGTGCAGAAAGTGAAGATCGCGTCGTAATATGGGACCTCGAGAGCCTTGACTCCGCGCGCTTGCTCTTCGAGTATTTCGGCGAACTTCTCCGCCACCTTCGCGATGGAAAACACGGAAAATACCCTCTGGGGAGGGACCTCCTTCAGAAGACAAAGGACAAGCTGTAACAAAGAGGCGGCCATATCTTTGCCCTGATTTTCCTCCAGGGTGAGTTGAGCGGAAGACTTAGGAGTGAATACAAAGACTGGGTAGTTTCCCAGTGACCCCTTGGTACAAGAAAGCACGAAGTCGACGTTGTTGCTTGTTTCACTATATAGGATGATCCACAACTGGTCGTTGCCATCTTCGCGAGGGTAGTCCAACGCCTTCTTCGCAAATGGGAGAATGATATTTGCAGCCGCTTCATTCTGCATCAACGCATCCCAAAATTCCGTTGGAAGGTCAGAAGCATGGTTGTATGCGCGTGCTCGACAAGGGGGGACACTATGCATGACTGAGGAACTTGGTAGTGTGAGGATGGCCACACCTCCGTTTTATACTTGAGGAAACCACTCAGGAGCCGAATGCAACGGTGAATAGCATCGTTTCCGACTTCTTGGAGCCGCTTGAATTGAGCGTTCGAGCCATGCTGCACAACCAAGCGTAATGATGGAACGTCGGCAATGGTTAGTGGATCCAGCGTTTGGCACGAAGCCCATAAATGGTGGAACAACGAGCAACGTTAAGAGCCACGGATGATGCTCCGGGAGGACGTCCTGTAGCACTGCAAGAAACGGGGAACGGCCGTCTTGCATAGAAACCGACGTCCAGCCGATTCCCAGAGTTACAGCAAAGAGCAAGGACATTACGAAGTGCTGATGCACAGTATATCTATATCTCGCTGTGGAGGGCAATTAAAGCTCGATGATATGACCAAGATTACATTACCTTGAAAGACTCTTGGTGAGCAATGAGAGGAAATAACTGTGCTGTTCTACGACCCAAAACCCAGGGTAGGTTTGGGACGCGCTGTGGGTTTGTTTATCGAAAGCTCGAAATGGTGGATAACTACGGAGAGCCTTGCGCTTGCGAGCCAGGAGCCTTGCTCAGCGCACTTTGGCCATGTCGAACATTAATTGTGGAACGACACTGACATATCAGCTACTGCCTCCTACGTATCAGTGGTATCCATTCGCTCTGTTCGCTCCGTTCACTCCGCCTTTCGCCCAACCGCCGGGGACGTTGGAGGGAACGATATCCTCGATGACCTTCAAAATAGCCAGCAACCGCTCTTCGTTGTGTCTACGGCCAACGAGCTGCAGACTGATGGGGGCATTGTCATACACAGACGGGTCCCATTGTCCGGCGATTCGCTCCTCTATTCCGTTCCTTGGCGCATGCAGGAAAGAATCTAGCGGAGGAAATTGGGAAGCCGAGTACTGGCCCACAGGAAAGACGACAGCTGGGAGGTCCAACAAGTTCCAATGCGATGAATACGCCCACCAGCAAGTTGTGTCATGGGGTGGGGCTAGTGTTGGTGCAACGGGGCATAGGATTGCATCCACTGGACGACCTGTGGGGCCCCTAGTCGCGTTCCAGTGTTCTAAAGCCTTGGCACGGAAGGTCTCCCGCTCACCGTTCAAACGAAATAATTCGTCGACGGCGAAAGGACGAGGATCCTGAATCTGGTCGAGTATCCATTTAGTTTGAGGAACTGGCGGTTCCCCTCCAGCACGAAGAACTTGCCAGTACTCTTCCCCGCCATCGAGAAAGTAAAGCTTCAACTGGACAGTATTGGCGTCAGTCCTGATTGAAGCAGCGGCCCACTGGGGAGATTCTCACGATTAATTCCCACCCTTCCTGATGGTCCAGTGGCTGCCACAAGACGACTTCGTGCCCGGCTTTCCTCAGTTCTGCCTCGTATTTCTTCATTGCCTGCGTGATTGGTGGATGCGGAGCTACTACCCCATCGTCGTAGAGGATGGCTATAGTCAACTTTTCCGGTAGACCTTGACCCCGTGCGACGTCCGCCTTCCATGGCATCTCGAGAAGCGGCGGCTCAACAAGCCACGGCTCTGCATCCAGCATCACCTTGCAGAAAAGTTCAAGGTCTCTCGCTGATCTAGCGAGTGGCCCCACGCAGCCTACGATGGCATCCATACCGTCATGTGAACCAAGGAGCCCAGAATGAGGCAGGCGAGCAACCGAGCCTTTTAGGCCGTACAAGCCGCAATATGCTGCGGGGATCCTGACACTTCCACCAATATCCGTGCCAACCCCCAGAGCGCTTCCGCGGCAAGCAATGAGGGCACCCTCTCCCCCGCTACTGCCTCCAGAAGTCAGCTTTCGGTTGTACGGGTTGAGGGTCCGCCCAAAGATATTATTATTTGTCTCCAACGACTAGGAAGAACGTGAATTCTATGATTGATCGGTCGTACAGGTGATTTGCTTACAAGCAAGGTTTGTGGGTTTTGAGTTTTGACGTATATGATGGCTCCCGATTTCCTCAGAATATTAACCACGAGGGCATCATCATCGGCCACCGTCCTGTACGCCCAAGCTGAACAAATGGTAAGTCACCGTTCTGTGTGCCAAAGATGGTCCTATACTCACCGGTGTAGCCAGCTGATGTGTCCAGACCCTTTACTTTGATATGGTCCTTGATCGAAACCGGTAGACCATGCAGTGGTCCGACGACTTGTCCAGTCTCCCTTAGACACCGATCCAGTTCAGCAGCTCTTTCAAAAGCGTTCTTGAGGCAAGATTCCGTCAGACAATTGGTCACATCGTTGGCGCGGATCGCGACTGTAACAACTGCTGTCAAGACTTCGGTTGAAGTGTAGACGCCTTTGCGGATAAGTTCGACGATGGTTGTGGCATCGCAGTTTACGATGGCCCTCTGCTTGTCGGTGAGTGTCGCCTGGGGGTATACTTGAACGTTGACAACGTCGACATGAGGGTTGGGGTCATGATCAGCAGCAAAAGCGAATCGGCGCAGATGATCTATGCGATCGCGTTGCTTGCGAGCGGCCACATCTGCAACCGATGGAAACGGTGCATGCAGCATCCTCTTCGTGCGCTGGTATGTTGGCAGCGCCGAACACGGGTAGCTATGGGGTGAGGCGATGCCTTTGACAGAATGGAACCAGGCTTGGGGCGAATATATGGTCCGTGGATTAGTGAAATAAGAGATGACTTGCTGTAGAGCAATACCATGGGATTGACTGAGGGCTGTACATTCTCGGGTAGGCTGCTAGACGACACATGGATTTTCTATAGGAACATCGGACATGATCCATTACCGGGGGACCCACAGCTGCTTCTGTTTGTCGTTCTGATCTCCTAGGAAATTTAAGTACTCCGTTCATGAATAAGCTGGTGACAGCATTTTTCTCTTCCTGCCCCAGCATAGCTTGTTTCATTCAGCTCCAGTAAGCATTTTCGTCCCCCACGCACAGCTTCGCCGCCTGCCAAAACACTTTTTGTTATACTGTACAGGACTGATGCTGTAGAGTTACCAAACGCGCCGCCACCCATGGCTACACATCTGGCTCGCCCTCACAGTCACCTTTCTAATCGCGCCAAGGTCCGCGCCGCTTTGGAGCGTAAGCCTGTCTTCAGGAGTGTGTTGGAAAGCCCCTTTCAGATAAGTTGGTGCGTTCCATTCCATTTTCACTGAGAGCCGCGACCAACCATACCCAGGCCGTCGGTCCCAGTGAACGTTCAGAACGTTGTTCTGGCTCACCTCGTGGCTGCCCTTGAGAACATTCCCTCGCGCGCTCAATCTTCTCGAAAATCTTCACAGAAAACGGGGATCTCTGGCCAGCAAGCCAATGTGGACATACTAGAGGAGGTCGAGCCCGAGTATGGCCATATTCAAACCAACCTGTCCGGCGCTCTACCACATTTCGTTATCGGAATCAATACAGTTACAAGGGCATTAGAATCTCAGCTTCGCAACACACGGAAACACGTTGTTGTGGATAGCGCCCAAGATAGCGCCTCACGGAACGGCGATCAACGACCAAGCTCAGCGCCGTCCCCAATAGTAGTCGTGTTTGTTTGTTGTACCGACGTTGATCCATCCGCGTTAGTCGACCATATACCGCACCTCGTGGCCGGCTGCAACTCCCTCAGGAATGCAACACAACCGACCAAACTGGTTCCACTACCAAAGGGTTCCGAACCAACAATCTCACAGATTCTCGGTGTACGCAGAGCCGCCGTCGTTGCATTCCGTGTACGGGATCACAACTGCAACTGGGTGTTCCGTTACTCATGCCTTCTTTCATTGCACAGCATGGCTCTCCCTTATCCGAATCATTCCGTGACATTCTGGAATCAATTCCCACTATAAGCGCCCCTTGGCTCTGCCCCTCAGGCACCCAGCGTCCTCTCCAACTCGTGCCCACCCACATCAAGCAGCTCCGTACAACTGCTCCAATAGACATGAAAGGCGCAAGAGAACAAAGGTCGAAAGCAAGAACAGCAGCAAAAAATGATATATCAAGTTCCTCTCGGTCAGTGCGTCGGAAGCCTCGCTTGACGTTAACGACCGGGTAGGAGGGTGCCACGTAGAAGGGTCATTTACACCGCCAAAGAGCCTGAGGTTGAAAAAATGGCTTGGACGGTTCCTTGTTTCAGCGGGTGACTAATTGAGCCGTATGGAACCTTGTAAAGGTTAACTGCCTTTGGCATCGAAAATAAACGGGTTATCGTTGTGCCATAATGATGTCGGCTTCTTTGCCCAGTACCGACACTGGCTGTGTTTCTGCTCGAGTTTACACCATCTTTGGTCAAGTGTCAGCTAAACTCTTGTGGCATAATACTGACCTCTTCGCTGTTCTATCATCACTGGTCCATCGCAAATGTTCATAGCCATAGTAGGCACACGGGCCGCTGGAAAATCAACAATCGAGGACTACCTCGTCTCCAAAGGCTTCACTTCAGTGCGCCTCGCTCGGAAGGATCTCTCCGAGGTAAGTCCAGTCCACCCATCTCATCCAGGCGAATTTCGACTCGTATATTGGCACTCCCATAGTCTCACACTGCCACACCTGCGGCTCAACCGTCGGCCGTCCATCTCTCTGAAACTTTGGCATGGCCCCGGCCCCCAGATAATTCCGAGAGGCAATCTTTTCTTAACATGAACTCCCCAGTGTTCTCAGCATTCCCTCACCGTTCCCATCCAACGGCATTTGCCTCTCCCGAGGATCTTCTCAGCCATGTTACCCGACATTGGCGAAAAAATTTTGTGACCGTCGACTTGACCTCTAGTTCCCTTGTCAACTTTTTTGCCAAGCGACCCTTCTTTTTCCTTGTAAATGTAGATGCCCCCTTGCTACAGCGCTATCGTCGATTGCAGGGGTATGTCTTCCTGGGAGACTGTCTCCAAGCCAAACTGGAAACAATCTCAGTCCAGGTTCTCTATCATTGGAGGAATTTGTACGTCAAGACGACGAGTACGTTTTCGGAATCGATGTGAATTCTCCGAGCTCGATCCAAAAACCATCGTCGGGTCCTCACGGACTGAACCGCCTTGCGAAGCTCAACGTTATCAACACGTTCCAGTCCTTATCGCAACTACATCTTCACCTAGATTCGCTGGATATCACAAACACCGAACGATTGCGTCCACAATGGGATACGTACTTTATGGCATGGAACGTTCTTTCGGCGTGCTCATCCGAAGCTGACCATCCCGTTCCCAGACCCTTGCTGAGCTGGCATCTCAGCGTTCAAATTGCATGAAGCGTCGAGTTGGTGCTATCTTGGTCCGTGATAATCGCATCGTTGCCACAGGGTAGGTCATCCGTGGGTTTCGGCAAGAGATGATATATGACCAGACTTGCTTCAGATACAATGGCACTCCGCGCGGCCTGACGAACTGTCATGACGGCGAGGAATACCCGTCAATTTCCGTTTATTTTTGTTGACTTTGAATTCAGGTGGTTGTGCATACTGCAATCAAACTTCAAGCACGTCTGACGTCGAGTGCCTCTGCTTGCATGCAGAAGAAAATGCCCTCCTAGAGACAGGTCGTGACCGAGTGGGAACCAACGCGATATTGTATTGCAATACGTTCGCGCCTTCATTGCGTCGTTTTATTGATTCTAACGTCATCCCTTAGATGCCCGTGTCTCAAGTGCACTATCAAAATAATACAGAGTGGCGTTAAGATGGTTGTTTACAACCTAAGCTACAAAGTGTACGTGTTTGCTATATATTATTCTGTTAAATAAGTTGGCTTCAAACAAATCGTGGCAGTGACGAGGCATCGGCAAGGCTCTTCAAAGAAGCAGGTGTGGAAATCCGGCGTCACGTTCCACCAGCTACACCATGAGCTCCCGGCTGTTCCGTTCGTCTCAGGTTGCAAAGGGCGTTACTTTCTCAAGATAAGAGTAACATTGTGATCGATGTCCCATTTGGCATCTTTCAAGAAAGCAACGTCACATATTACATGTCCTGATGTAGCCATGAGCGCTAGCCAGACAGCGTCTTCATTACCGTTCCTGAGTGCCATATACAGTTCCCTTGCACATGCTTGCAGTTCTTCGTGTGCTTCGCGGTGCAGAAAGCGTCGGAAAATCAGGATAACCTCCCACCCTGGGCCATCTTGCATGTGGACTCCGGTTACTGCCGCGGTCATGGTCTTTAAGATTGACCGGTATAGCCGGTGTGAATGAGTGTACGCTGATTCTGTTCCGACAGCACCACGACCCCGACGTACGAGAGCATTTTGTCCGTCCGCGGCCTCGAGCTTTGTCAAGATGGTAGTAAATCGGGGCCAGATGTCATCCCAAATCCTCCGGCCCATGAAATTGCCCACATGGCAAACCAACGATTCAACCAAAGCCGCCGCAGCACTGACAACGAAAGGTTCTGTGTCACTGAACCGGTTCAGGATATATGGCCAGGCCTGATGGACGGAGGGAAGAAGCGCGGATTCAGATAGCACTGGGGTAGCGGATTTTAGGAGTAGCAAAATACGAGCCCGGATGACAGGTGAGCCATGTGTGAGGAAATAGATTGATCGTGAAACCATTTGCTTTGCCAAAGCCTGCGCAGATGTAAGTGGCTCTTCCTCGTCAGGTTTATTTTCTCGCTTGATCTCGTCCTCTGCCCCTTTATCCTCGCCTTTGTTAAGGTCACCCCAAGCTTGGCTAGGGGCAGGACCATAGTCGGTGTCATCATATTCCTGCAGGGGATCGTTGCGATGAGAAACCCACTCCAGTAGTGGATCGAGACTCTGGACTTTCAACGACGCGAGAGGGTCCTCTTTAGGTGCATCTTGCACGTGGAGTTCATCGTTTTCAATGACTTTGATAACCTCCCCCAAGACTTCCACTAGGCCCTCGACGAGTACCTCGTACCCATGATACTCGTCAAGCCTGTCAAAACACTCTTCCACTACGTCGCCTGCCTTCTGGACGACGTTGCTGCCGACTAGGCGGACCAGTATTACGAGGACCTTGGTAGCATCAACATCAAGCCATCGGCGACCCAGCCGTCGGGATACTCCATCAAGAGCATAGTCAAAATGTGAGAATAACAGGTTCGCAGGTGATGCATAAGAGGTCGCGTTGGCAATAAAAGCGAGAGTGGCGAGTGCGGTGTGAGAGAGATGTGGTGTTGGAGAGACGACAGAGTGAAGGATGGGATACAGAACGTGGACAAGAAGCGGGGTGAAATTGGCATGTAAGATGCTGGCGCTGATTGCGAGGAGATGGAGGCAAAATGTCTTGTGTAATAGAGGTTGGAAATTCAAGTCAAGGAGTGTGAAGCGACGAGGTTCCGCAATGCCTGTCGTAGCCCGTATTACGGTCAATCCTGTCGTGAACTCCGTTCGCGGGAGGGAATCGTCGTCCAGTAAGTCGGATGGAAAATTTGCAGTCTCGGTGGGTTCAATGGTCCACAGATCTGCGACATCTCGAGCAAGCCCTCTAGCGAACCGGTCGAGTCGCTTGCTGTGTGTAGTGACGCGCTGCGAGGATTGGTCCTCGTTGTCGAGAAAAGTACCACTGACACCTTCAAGCAGTCGAACTGCACACCAAAGGGCCGTGACAGCAGTGCGCGACTCGGAAGCGCGCCCAGTGCTGACAAACCAGTCAACCGCATAAAGGCAGTTGTCACCGCTTGCACGACCTAATGCTCTGAGCATCCTCGCGAGAGCATCACTTGCGGACCTGGAGAGGACATTTTTGAATGAGACTTCAGGAAAAGCGACCCTCCCCACCGACTCGGGGTCGCCTTCCAGAAAGAGTTGTGCACCAGGTGTATGATGGACTGTGACAGGAGGAGTTCTGAACTCTAAAACTGAAAGTAAGGTCCAGCCCCATCGTTCGATGCCTCCGCTAGGGCCGAGGAGAAGATTCAATCCTAACGAAAGAGACGAAAGTCCGAGTCCAAGACTTTTTGAAGGAGTGGATTGAGCCAGTCGACAAATTGCTTCCACCTGGCCAGCGATGTGTTCCACTTTAGTATCCGCCTGAGAGCCGATCCAACGAGGCAAAGAGCTGAGACTATCTTTAGCAATCTGCGTCAGGGTCTGCAGTAGTAAATGGCGCGCCGAAACACCCGAGAGAAGGTCGAGGATGGAACTATTTGCAGATTCGGCAACCTGGGGATACGACGAATTGGACAGCGAGAGTAGCCACGAAAGTAAAAGAGGTTGTGACTGTGGAAGCGTCAATGGGGTTGCAGCCAGAATGTCTTTCGCCATGCTGGCTAGTGCAGTTAATGCAAAAGGTGTGGGATGATTGACCAACGGAGTGAGTGTATTCAACGCGATATGAAGCTGGGAGGCAGAAGCCCTTAGCCAGGAGGCGGTGCGGGTGACTAGGTAAGGCACCGACATCGTTGGCTGTAAGTCTGCCTCTGGTGCATCGTTGAAATGCGCAAAGTCTTCGAGATTGACCACACTGCGAATCGCCCCGTCCGCGATGCAAACGGCATCTCCGATAGAGAGTACCACTACCTTTTGTATTACGACAAGGGCCCCTGCAACAACTTCTCCATTGGCCCAGTTCTTGCTTTCCTGGAAGGCGAGGGCAATCCGTGTCATCGTACTGACAACACCTGGTAATACTGACGGAATGAAGCGAGTTGGAGCATAAACCCTGAGGATGATGTCCAATAGTTGTAGGGAGAGGCGTTGCAAGGCCCGGTGAGGTGACTTGGCCGTCGACAGGAGGAAATCAACTGTCTGCCCTATTACAGGCAAGAACCGCGTAGAGTGCGCATGCGCTTGAAATTGAGCGAGACGTTGTTGAGCGGAAGAAACTTGGGCCTCGAGTGGTGCCTCTGAATCTGCTCGTTCACGGAGAAGTGCAAACAGACATCGTGCGGCAGCCTCCTTGGTCTCATCACTTCGATCTTTGTCTTTGCCTTTCCCCTCGAGGCCCCCAATGATGGAGCTGCATAACATAAATATCTGGCTCCAGACCTCCAGCTCGCCGGTCCACCACCACGAACCACACAAGGTTGCGAGTACTCCGAGGAGCTTTTCCATTGCTTGGTCAGGGATGTTGTTCGATGGATTCCGGCGTAAGATCGTGGATATAGGGAAATATACATATGATGCGAGGTTGGCAGGGAGTGCTGATTCGGAGTGCTGCCCAAGAGTGGCCTCCAAGGCAGAGAGGAGCTGTAAGACAGCGGAGACATTTGGTGGTGCAAGTTGGGATTTCTCGAGCAAGGGTACACAAATTGGTTTGAGCTGAAAGTGATCAATGTTCAGCAAGTCGACCATACAGACTTGAGTTTACCTTGTCAAAAAGGTTTTGACGTTCAGCTTTCATGGATGCCATGTAAACCTGGCGCGACTAGTGGACGTCCAAGTCCAGGTTATGCCGCCGTGACAGTCAACTGGCCTAACTGCAGTGACTCATCTTTTCTAGCGACTTGACCCGTTCCCTTCTCCATGTTACGCTAACGGTAGTACTTATCTCCTTGATGGTCCTCCATTTTGAGATTTATTCACAAGCTTCGGACCCAGCAGCCTGGTAAATGCATTGCCGGCTCGAAGTCTGTCTGCGCAACCTCTTCCCGACCGACCATGCCCCTTGCGCCAGAGCGAATCCTCCTCCTGGATTCCTATGACTCCTTCACGTTCAAGTAAGTCCCACATAGAATTTCATGCTGTCCACTCTGAGTCCTTTCCCTTCCAGCCTTGCATCCCTCTGTCGCAAAGCAGTACCGTCCAGCCAGATCTACATCATCAAGAATGATGAGCTAGCACTATCAGAACTACTACCTTTCCTTCACTATTTCACCGCCATCATTGTGGGTCCCGGTCCCGGGTCTCCTGACGTTGCTGCGGACATTGGAGTTGTCAAGCATCTGTGGAAACTCGATGACCACCATCTGCTACCTATCTTTGGTGTATGTCTTGGGCTACAAAGTCTGGCCACGGAGTGTGGTGCAACAATCAAGAGGTTACCTGTCGTGAAGCATGGTCAAGTCTCCGTCGTGGAACACACGGGAACGGACATATTTAAAGCCGTCGGTATCGTGGAAGCTGTTCGTTATCATTCCTTCCATGCCCAGCCCAATGGAGTGGAAGATCTAGAGGTGCTTGCGTGGGCCTCTGATGATTTGGGGGTTGAAAAAACGGTCATGGCTCTTAAACATACCAAGCATCCATTCTGGGCGGTACAATATCATCCCGAATCCGTTCTCACTCGAGGTGGGGGCATTGAAGTAATGACAAACTTTTGGAGCCTGGCCCGTTCCTGGAACGTTACCCGAGGTCGTCGTATTCGCTCGTGGGACTCCACACCTTCGGGAAGGTTCGGCGCACCCTGGCCAAACCCACACCCGCCGCTTGCTGCTACCCACCCCTCACATCCGGGAACGGTTCTTACGTCCACTCTGCATCTCCCAGGTGCGAACACAGAGGCTATCTGCGAACTTTTCGACGCAAAAGATGAATCATCTCCATTCGTGATGCTTGAATCCCTCGCCCAGCCTGGGCGATTTACTATCGTTGGCTGTCTCCACCCGTCCTCTCCTCGTATTACATATTCCATCGGCGATGGCCTTCTATCACTTCACATAGGCGAGTCTGTTTCCCACATCCATCTAGAATCACACGACGTCTGGTCGTGGTTATCTTCGTTCATGAGTGAACGCAAAGCCTGCAATGGCTCATACGACTTGCCCTTCTGGGGAGGCTTAATCGGCTATTTGTCTTACGAGCTTGGTGTTAAATCACTTGGTGTGCCCTCAACGGCAGCTCCCGCGGAAAAGCGTCATCCAGACGCGAATCTGGTATTTGTGGAACGTAGCATCGTTCTCGATAACAAGACGGATATTATTTATCTTCAATCTATTATAGACAGTGACGAAGAATGGCTCGGTGAAACGGCGGCAAGACTCAAACTCGCCATCCCGAATTATACTACTCGTTCGTATAATGCTGTCCCTTCCTCAACGAAGGTGCGACCCGGTACAGCAACTGTCATCCTACCCGACAAGGAGCTATATATTTCTCGAATCAATAATGCAAAGGAATATCTTTACGCAGGGGATTCCTACGAACTATGCCTCACAGCTAATACAAGAGTCGCTCTAAACGACCCTACCACTCACAAGGCTTCCCGACACTCTTCTTCATGGGAACGTTACAAGCATCTTCGCGAATTGAATCCCGCCCCTCATTCCGGATTTCTTCGGTTACATCCTACAACATTGCTGGCATCATCGCCAGAACGTTTTCTTTCTTTTTCTCGCCCGCCTGGATCAACGTTTCAACTACGTCCCATCAAAGGCACCGTTCGAAAAGGACCTGGCATCACGCGTGCTGTAGCAGAACAAGCGCTTCGAGGTAGCGTGAAAGAAGTCGCGGAGAACTTGATGATAGTCGACCTCATACGCCACGATCTCCACAACGTCGTCGGTGAAGACGTTGAAGTAACTCAATTTTGCACCGTCGAGGAGTACAAGACCGTCTGGCAGCTCGTTAGCGTCATTCAAGGGAGACCTACTGAAGGTGCGGATGTCCTGGACAGTCGGTATGCCAATGGTGCCCTTGGTTGGGAGTTGCTGAGGCGTAGCCTCCCACCTGGTAAGATTCTGTGATCACACTCGTTCGCGTCGGATGAACCTCGCATTTATAGGTAGCATGACCGGAGCGCCTAAGAAGCGTAGTGTTGAAATCCTGCAGACACTCGAGGACAACGAACGGAGCGTCTACTCCGGCGTGTTTGGTTACTGGTGCGTGGGAGGTGGTGGAGACTGGTCGGTCACCATTCGGAGTTGCTTCAAATACGATGATCGGTACACCCAAATGTCCGAACCTTCCTCTCCGACGACTGCAGAGTCAGCCACTGATTCTAACGTGGAAGAGTGGGTTATGGGTGCTGGTGGTGCTATCACAGCGCTCTCGGACCCTCGGGTAGAATGGGATGAGATGACGGTTAAGCTTCAAAGTGTCCTCCGCGTCTTTGGGATTGCGATTCCCCGTGGAAACTGATTGTGTTTTGTCAACTCGTCACATACGCTAATAATGATTGAATTCAACTTCAACTGACACTGGGAAGCTACGAGGGACGTTGTGCTACGCATAATGGGGAAATATGAGTATGAATCTCACCATGGTCGTCATCAGGCCATGAGGGCTATATGTTTGAGTTCGCTGCGGTACTTTCTCAGTGGGGAACTTCGGCGAAGAGTACAAATCGCTTACTTCTGGACCTGTTGTCCTACTTTCATAGGGGGATACAAACTCGCGATTTCTGCGTCAGGAACCGACTCAACCGCTTTTGAGCGATCTATCAACGGCGGCAGTGGGGAGAGATCGTAATCGGAAGAAAGGTGCCAGAAAAAGGTCGATGAGACTCTGATAAGAGGCCGATCTGGATGAGTTAGCTTGCGTTTCGCAATGGTCTGAAAAGGGTGCGTGTCAAGCGCAGAACAAGTCATGTGTCTGCACACGACTCACATCAACAGTCGCTTCGTTCACGACCACTTCATGGAAACCAGCCTTGATGAGACTTCCAGTGAGATGCTCGATCTGCTTCCCTGCTTGTACGAGAAGGAAGCGACCAGTTGGCGGAAATCTGACGGGGATACGCTTTCCAGTATTTCGCGCCCAGATATGGAGGCCTGGGTATCGCGAGCGACCGTGGATAGTGAGGCAATTGAGATCTGTATGAAATCCCGCCAAAATGGTATCTTTCTCGCCGTATTTAATGAGATCAGAAGCAGTTGGACCAAGTAAATGCGGTCTGTGTGGATACAGTGAGGGTGTAGTCTCGCAAAGGATGGATGAACACTTGCCCATATTTTCCTGCCTCCTTGATAGTGTCTCGAGGGAGTCCAAGGCCGATCGCTGTCATCTCCGCGATATTCTCGACGCTTGACGGAAAGTGCACGTGAGTGACGATAGGAGTGGAAAGAGAGTGCCATACGCATTCTTCATGGACCTGCCCCACTTCTCCATGGTGGGCTGCCAGATGGCCTTGAAGACAGGGGCTTGAGGAATAACGTTAGGTGCATTTAGCGCTGGGTATTGTGTCTCATATGGAGGCGGGGTGCCCATTTTCCAAAAGAAACGACATTTAGGATCCGGGTGGTGACCAGAGATGTCTAAAGGTCTTTCAACAGGATCAAGGCGAGCGATGATGTCGAGGCAGGGCTGATGAACGGCACACTTTGGCTTCTCGGTGTTCTCGAGAGTAACCCCGACCTGATATGAAATCTCAGGGCGCTCGTCCTTTGCGAGTTCTTGGAGTGGTTGCGCAAAGTAGTCCTCGACGAGATCGAGAAAGATGTTATTGTCCTCTTCTGACACGCGAGAGTCGTGGAGGAGGAGAGCGCCGTACGTTATCAGAGCGTTGGCAGCCTAATGGCGGGGTGTGCCTTTGCAAGATTGGACGGAAAGCCTGGCGTACGTACCTTTTTGCATTCTTGCTGGACTCGCTCTGAGCTGTGGTGCTCTGAGAGAAAGAGGTCAAGGTCGATGACTGGCAGCGTTTCTGAAAGATTGGACATGACCAGGAGGGTTGGGCTAACGTGCATGATGCGGTCCATACCCTCGGCACGTGCCGCCACATTTCTACCTCACCCCACCATCTGCCAGCGAATAATTCACCATGTTGAAGGTTTGTACCGCTACCAGAGACCGGCCCTATGACTGATCTGTCGCACAGATCCTCAGCATGAAGAAGAACGAGGACGCGGCGGCCAAGAGGAAGCCCAAGACCAGCGCCGCACAGATACGTGTACAGAAAGGTCTGTCCAGCCTCTCCCAATAGTTGCCTTGATGCCCTGTGGACCTCGTCAATGTACCAGACCTGACCGAGCTCGACCTACCACCGACGATGAAGACGCATTTCCCCGACCCAGCTGATCTCTTGAACTTCGCGCTCACCATCACCCCCGATGAAGGTTCGGGAACATGTGCCCTCTCTATCTCTGACATCTACTACCAGCCAATACAGGAATGTATCGGGGCGGAGCATTCGTATTCTCTTTTACGATCAACAACAGCTATCCCCATGAGCCACCAAAGGTCAAGTGCACACAAACAGTACGCGTTTCTCAGTGTATTCAGATCACGAAGTGCTGATCGCCATCAAGATATACCATCCCAACGTAGATTTAGAGGGCAATGTCTGCTTGAACATTCTTCGAGAAGACTGGAAGCCAGTGCTGAATCTGAACTCGGTGATGGTCGGACTACAGTATCTGTTCCTGGAGCCAAACGCGGATGACCCATTGAACAAAGGTAGGAGGGCATATCAATTTGCGTCGTTTTGTTTGCTGACGAGGTTGCAGAGGCTGCGGAAGAGCTACGGAAGAACCGGGATATGTTCACTCAGAACGTCAAGTCTTCCATGCGGGGAGTGCATATCAAGGGAGTGCAATACGCGAAAGTACTCGTACAATAGCGCTTGCGCATTCGAGGATGATTGGAGCAGCCGCGTTCGCTACGGCACACGCTAGATCACACTTTGATGCTGAGTGGTACAAGAGAGGACTTTGTATTAAATATAATTGTGCAGTGCGAGCTGTGAATTAACTGCCCCTGTATGTGGTGAATGAGTACGGGCTGATCAAGAGGGGAATATGGTAATGCTCGTCTGGATTTTCGACTCGGAAGGGGATCTGTGGGATGGTTGGTGGTCAGCAAGGAAGAGCCGCGTGTCCGCTGGGTTAATGACCTCGATCCAGGGATAAAAACACTTTCTGCCAGTCTTTTCAAAATACACTTGCGGCTTGAAAACGATCTTGTATACGCCAGCGGCGATCTGGAAATGAGGTGCTTGTTTCGCCGCCTCGGAATCGCGTGGGGGGAGGAGCGCCATGCAGCGACCGTCGACATCGGTGACACTGGAGAGCGGAATTGTCAACGATGGATCTCGAGGAAGAACAAGGACTGAACTGCTGAGAAACAGGATCGAACACGCCAAAATCATCACCATCGCGAAAAACCTGGAGATTGACATGGACACCCTCAGCGGGCTTTCCAAGAGAAACGTCGAGGACTGTCATTGCCAGTGAGCACGGTCGACGACGATGCCGATGATGAGCTTACCATGACAAGTGATGGGTCCTTTCATCTTCACTATCCAGCTTCAACTTAATTACTTGCCTGTATATTTAAGCGCGAAAGACAGAAAGTAATTATGTAAGACGTGACGATGTAGTCACGTGGAACATTCGCACGTGACCGATGATATCTTTCACTTCCGCAATCCGATCCGATCGACGACAGACATGACCGAGTCGTCGTCGCCACCGTTGGGCAAATATCTCGCATCGTCCGGTGTGTCTTTTGTTCTCATTCTGCCCCATTTCTCACCATCTTTGATAGACAAGAAAACAAGGGACAAGGCGGTCAAACACCTCGCCTTGTTCCTCTCCAATCCCGAAAATAATGCCCTCCCAGAAATTGAGATCGCCAAGTTGTGGAAAGGATTGTTCTACTGCAAGTCCTCTTTCTTATATCTCACCAGTCGCCTCACGTATGTCTCAGGCTTTTGGATGTCTGACAAGCACCGCGTGCAGCAGGACCTCGCCCAGGAGTTGGCCGAGCTTCTCCTGACGATCACCAGTATCTCGTCTTCACTAAGTTTCCTCAAGGGCTTCTGGATCACCACAGTCAGGGAATGGAATAGAATAGACCGTCTACGGTATGTACTGCATGCGTTTCCTGTCTTGCTTGCCGCTCAATTTTCTCCAAGAATGGACAAGTACTACATGCTCGTCCGACGTTTTCTCAATGCTACCTTTAGGTTCCTCATACGAACTAAATGGGATCCATCCGCTCTTCAGGACTATACCTCCATACTTACAAACACAGGTGGCCCACTTTGGTTAGTCTCTTTCCTGAACCTTCTCCCAATTAATTAAGATGTTGCCTCAGCCCCACCGACGTACGCGTGCCAGTTGGCCTTACCTTCCATCTGGCAGAAATATACCTAGAGGAACTGGAAAGGGCCCTGTCCGTTTCCGACTTACCCGTCCCCGTTCCCATCCTCGTAGTATTGTCCCCGTTCATATCCTTCGCTGCCTATACACCGTCAAATACGACATATAAGCATATTGAGGAATCGTTGTTTAGGCCACTACTCGCCGCATTGCAGCCACGAACATCAAATCCTCACAAGCGGGCACGAGTCTCTGGCCTTGAGTATCCCACAATCCTCTCGAATGCCTGTGCAGATGCACCTTGCACAGACGGTCCAACGCTCCACAGCACATTACGAGAAATTATTTTGCAAAAACTATTCGCCGTTGCGAGCGCCGAGGACACCAGAGATACAAATCGAAGAAAGATGTATGCATTGTATAAAACTGCAGCAGAGGATGATGAAGATAGTGTAGGGTGACAACTGCAATGCATTCGCTGATTTGTGCAACGCGTAGCTATAGGTCCGGTAATTCACGTTGTGTCAATCTTCTCCACGTCGTCTCCCTCCACCATTCATCCATACTTTTAATTCGATCCCAGAGCGTCTCCTCGTCAACTCCATATATCTCGTATTTCCCCCCGTCAAGAGCACGGCCGTCGCGTCGAGCCACCTGAACGGCGGCTCTATTCTTGCCACTGAGATAGGGTATCACATCCTAGTCAGTATGCAATGTTGAATTTGTATCTTAACTCACTTGAGAAGGTCAAGAAGCTCTTGTCGCTCGGGGAAAAACAGTCGTGGCTCTAAAACTGCTAGAACAGCGAGTGCCGCGCGGAACAGAAACGAATCGCCCTCGAGCATCACTACATCCCATAATCTGGCGCATGCCTCGAATGGCAAATGATCCAGAAACAGCGGTATTAGCCAGTTGGGGAGATAAGCAGCTGGTGATATTTGGTGCTGTTTGAAGTTGAAGTATACTGAGTTCAGGTAAACCTCTCAGTCGCCATCACACATATCCGCAAGAAGATATCACTCACTCTTTGGCATACTGTCTGCCAGCAAAGTGTCAAAAATCCTACACCTCAAGTTAGACATCGCACAAAGCGTGGTGTCATGGAACTCTCACCGATAATATGCCTCAACCTGGGTGCTGTAGTTCAGTCAGACTGTGTCGTTTTCCATCAATCCGACTCACGTCTTCTTTTGTGTTCGTGTCCCCATAAAAGGATCTTAAACAATGTCTTTCTAGTAGATTTCTCATCACTACGAAGCCTTGTGGTGCCGACATGTTGATAAGGATCATAGCAGCTATCCTTGATATTCCAGGAGTATATCCCAGGCCTTCATCCGCACGCGAGACAACCCATGCGCAAAGCAAATCCTTCAAGTCTTGGTAGAGAGCGCCATTTTGTGGGTGAAAAATATGCAGAGCAGGGAGTGTGACAATTATATCTTCTTCGATCGCCTCGAGTGTTTCTGCAGGGAAGACACCTGAAGATAGGGCCCTTTTTGCGCGCGAGAGACAGGTGCGGTAATTATCTAAATATTGCATGAATTAGGTCAGAATTACCGTCCTTTGACGATTGATGTACCTTTGCTGAGAGTCAATGCATTGCCTGCGGCACGCTCCCACATCGAGGCACGTAGTTTTGTAGGAATTCCATGCCACCACAGTTTGCGAAGGCCAGGATCTCGATGTACGACACGCCAGTCAGGGGCTATCACCTTCTCCCATACATGAATGGATTGCTCGATTCGGAGTTCGCGAGCTAACCTGCGTTCTTGTAGAGCCTTTCGCCGTTTTTCCTCTGTATATCCCGCTTTAGTGTGAAAACATGGCAGTGAGTTAAAACGTGTCACCTGCCGCCCGACTCCGCTCCATCATAGCTTCCCAATCAGCGAGATGTTTTAGATCTTCTTGCCGATCCTTTGGGGGAAGAAAGTGTGGTCGTGTTTTGCTCACCACCTTCTGAAATACAGTTGGTCCGGTTGAACGGGACGGTCTGCGACTTTGAGGTGGTGGGACTGACGCCAGGGTATTGGGAAGCGAGGAGGAAGCGGTCGTTGTTGGCAAATCTAGTGCTGGTGGCGCAGGACTGGGTGGTTCAGGATAGTGTGTCCCATTGGATGCTGCAGTGCCATCTCCAGTCTGTGTTATGACAGAGATGCGTCTTGATGGCGGCTGAGAGACGTCAATGTGCACTGTAGGATAAATGGGTTCCTCCCTGTTGTCGTCCTTTTCGTGCAACACGTTGGCGTGATGGTCCGCCTGTTTCTCGGGCTCCGGCAATGGGATTTTCGATAGGTCGCGTGGTGACTTTTGCTCGACGGGTGTATGTGACTGCGAGACGCACGACGCAAAGCTGGCCGAGTCCGACTTGGTGCCGGAGGTGCTGTCGTCCAAACGAAGGGTTGATATCGATGTCGAGGTGTCGAGTTCGTCCACCGAGCTGGTCTCTGTCACTTGGTCCGCGGTGGGCCGGTGTTCTTGCTCAGCAAGGTGCTCACGAGCGGCCGCAGAACTGAACTCCAAGGACTGATCATCATCGCCGTCGGCGAGCGCGTCGTCCAGGGCGAGTTGCATCTGCAATCCTTTGCCTGGTTGCCGCTCCAACATCTGGGGGTCAGTGGTAGACGTGGAAACGAATGTCTCTTGGTCACTAGTCACGGACCGGAAGTGTCCGTGGCTGTGAGGAGGTCCGTTGACCACTTCATAGAGTCCTTTAAATGATCGCAGAGGTCCTGCTCGTCCTCGCCGGCCATTCTTCGTCGCTGTTCACCTCCGACTATCACCTACACCCCGCCTTTCGTCCTCTCCTGCACCCCGGTGAGGAACAATGTCTCCAAGTGCTCGGCCAGATCGCCCTTCGATACCGCAAAATCAAAAAGGCATGCGAAACGCTTTCGCGGTCGCGTTCAAGATACGTCTGCGCGTTGTCCGCGACACTCAACCAGATCCTCAAAGACGACTACGAGAGTCTGGTCGTAGACACCGAGGCTAAAATCCTCCGCCGTGACCCAGAGCTTGTCGGCCAGGGATTTTTCGTCCCACTCGCCGCGGTGCGTGCAACCTTTGCAGAATGGGATGCGCCGCTCGCCGCACTCGAGTCCTTGATGACACAGCTCGAGTGTGAAGATCAGTGGCAGCCCGGTCCACTGGTCGACATGCTGCTCACCCGTTCAAAGACTGGCGTACATCGCATCTCCCAGATCATGTCTTCACTTGCGGTCGCGGTTCAACGTACGTGGCGCGGACAGCTGGCTGCGTTCTTGGTCCATGGGTCTCTGTCGCCCGTCGATCCTCTGGCGTCGGACAGTTTTGTACTTCTTGAAGGATCGATGCCCTCGTGTGTCTCTCATCAATCACGCGAATCTATCATCTATGTCGGGCGAGCCATCGCAACGGTGAAAAAGAAGAAATGGGAAAGTCAGATTCCACGAGAAGAGGCCCTACAACATGCCAATTTGCTAGACACCGTGCTGCCTGAAGACCAGTACAGATTTGACCGGATCATTTCTCAAATCCGGACGAACGTCGGCGAATGGCTATGGCTAAATATCCTCACACGCAAGGACGTAGAAGAATCCGTCGTGTCACTGTAAGCGTGTCACAACTCAGGATCATGTTAGTGCTCACTCTTCGCAGAGCAAACTACTTCCTTTTGCGCAATGGGGAGTTCAGCCTGGCCCTCATACGAGACATTGAACACCTCAAAATATCCCGCCTAACTACGCGTTCTGGCGGCACTTCTATGATCAAGGAACAAGATCTGAACCTTGCCCTCCTCAGAGCATCTCTGGGAACGACCGCTCAACATGACCCATCTTTGTTGCACCTCAAATTTCAGATGCCTTTGGGGCCAGTTCGGCCTCTACTCCCTTCTCTCAGCGACAAGGTGCTTTCATCGTCGACGACCAGCAATCTCGGGGAGACCACTTCTTTTGATGACCTCCTTCTCGGGACTACTCTCATCCTCACGTACACCGTAGCTTGGCCTCTTGACCTTTTCCTTCACCCTTCGGATCTGCAGATTTACTCCGCGTTGTTCAACTATTTATCATCATTGCGCAAAACACACACTCGTATTCATACTTGCTGGACATCGTTATCCAATGCTCAGCGAGCTCGACGCAGGTGGACAGGGCTCGGAGAGGGTGGCACTACAGAGGACCTCGAGGTGCGAAAACAACTGCTTCGTTGCGGTTGGGGAGTCGTCAGGGACATGGGATGGTTTCTTGACAGTCTGTTGGGGTATGTCATGGTGGATGTTGTCGACGAGGAGTTCAGGCGGTTCAGAGGGTTACTGAACAAACCTCAGCGTGCACGATCCGAGAGTGTTGGTCGGAAGGCTTCACAAAGCGGCGCCGGCGTAGATGCGGGAACGAACACTGATCGGACATATCTCGACTTTACGACGCTTCGGAACCTCCATACCACATATTTAGAGCGTCTGGTGACGGGATGCTTGCTTTCCCATCCCACTCTCGCTGCGATCCTCCGACCTATTTTTGAGGTCTGCGAACGGTTCGTGGCGCAGGTTGAGCGATGGGGTGGAGATGTGCTTCCAGCTTTGCTGTTTGAAGGCAGTCTCGCAGCCGGAAATGACAAGGTAGGTGTGATGGTCCAGGAGCGACTGCAGGCGGTCTCGGAGATCAACAAGGTGAGCATCGCGTGCGTCGGTAATGCACCGCTCTGAGCGATCTACAGAGTCTACATACGCTCCTAGATTCGTTCTACGAACAGCTGTCGCTCTCGACTTCACAGCAGCCGTTTACTGCAACGGGAGATGCGTCCAGGTCGATTCTGATGACGAGCACGGGAAACCAGACGATGTTTCAGCGGACGTTTGTGAGAGGAAAGGGGTTTGAATGGAACGGAGAAGTGCGACGGCATGTGGAGCGACTGCTGCTTCGGTTGGACTTGAACGGGTCGTTTTCGAGGCGGAGGACATCGGATGGAGAGATGGAGGGGAATTAGTCGGTTGGTTGTACCGTTTAGCTTGCATTTTCGTGCGAATCGAGTTCAAGTTGCGCCAGTACGGATATGACCGGTTCATCAATCGCTGCTCTTCGACTCTCCCAACACCTCCGCCATTTCTCATCCAGAGCGTCCATGGCGGCCCGTATGTCGTTCCCTCTGCAAATCCTCAATTTCCCTCTCACAACTTTACAGAATACACCCCTCGTCTCATCGGTGCACCCAACACCCTCGGTACGTCCTCGCGTCCTCGTCGCGAGACTTCGTGGCTACTGATCAGCTCCTCGGATTATCAGATCATAGAGTATTCATCGAACGAAACGGCCAAGTCCTTTCCTCTTTCCACGACATCCCGCTTTTCGCCGACAGGAACAATGGCATCCTCAACATGATCGTCGAGGTCCCCCGCTGGACCAACGCCAAGATGGAAATATCCAAGGAGGAGGCCTTCAACCCTATCAAACAGGACATCAAAAAGGGCCGCCTGCGTTTTGTCCGCAATTGCTTCCCCCACCATGGTTACATCTGGAACTATGGCGCTTTCCCTCAGGTGTGCTTTGGGAGCCGTGTCAGTCACACCATCGCCGCTGATCATTGATAGACCTGGGAAGACCCGAATAACACTCATGCAGAGACCAAGGCCAAGGGTGACAATGACCCGCTCGATGTCTGCGAGATTGGCGAGCAGGTCGGTTACACCGGGCAGGTCAAGCAGGTCAAGGTCCTCGGCATCATGGCCTTGCTCGACGAAGGCGAGACAGACTGGAAAGTCGTCGTCGTCGATATCCATGATCCCCTCGCTCCAAAGCTTAACGACATCGAAGACGTCGAGCGTCACCTTCCTGGCCTGATCAGGGCTACCAACGAGTGGTTCAGGTAGTTTTCACTTTCCCCCCGAGGTTCGGGGTCCGTCTGTTGACGGATGAATACAGGATCTACAAGATTCCCGATGGCAAGGGCGAGAACGCCTTTGCTTTCTCCGGCGAAGCCAAGAACAAAAAGTACGCAACTGAGATCATCCACGAGTGTCACGAGGCATGGCGCCGCCTCGTTGTTGGCGAAACCCCTGCCAAGACCGCTTCATATGACCTCTCGATGTGCGTTCATTCCAGTTTGGTTACGACCCAAATGTGGACTTACTCCAAACTCTCCTAGTCGTAACCTCACAGTTCAGGGCCCTGGCTTGAACGAGCCTCATGACCCTGTCTACACCTCCATCCCTCCCGACTCGAGGCAGCCCCCTGCTCCCATTGATCCATCAAGTGAGTTTGATGCTTGCATGTTGTTGGCTAACTCTAACGACATTCCAGTCTCCAAGTGGTTCTATATCTCATCTGTTCAGGTGTAGAGTCTTTGTGAGCCTTTGTAGACGCTTGTGAGAAAACGGTCATTTGCAATCCCAGGTGATTCGGTCCCGCAAGGAAAGGTGTGAACGTGGTATGTGAATTTGAGTATTGAACTAGAGCTACAAGTGCACCAACATGCAAGGATCAAGCAACGTTCTAAAGGCACCTCAATGTCTTGGCTTTTCAAAACCTTCCTGCAACGATGGATATCGACAGTAACGGTCTGAGATGGATGTCACTGTCCATGTACCTGTCAAGCAGTCGTCAATATACTGAAATTCCATGTATTGGCTCAAGTATACCTTCGAGTGCTGAAAAGACGGAATATTCATGCGTCATAACGCCCGAGACTGTGTGGGTCTCGAGGACCTTGCCAGGCTTTCCTCCCTTCTTGGGGCTGGGCTCTGCACGTTGATATGTGAAACTGAAGGGTGGTTCCCCAATCAATGTGAACAATATCTCGGCTTGATCACCTGCGAGCGAGGGTGAACACTCTCATTCGACTCCCAGGGCAATAGTAACCATACCCTCATGTATATCTTGGTATATGCGCTTTCCGTGACCTACTAGGGCTGACGGTAATGGGTGGATGTTCATGCGCAGGTTGGCAATAGCGGCTTTGCACATCTTTTGTTGGTGAGCAACAGAGCTAACGATAAACTCGCCACTTTGGTGCTGAACAATCGACCACGGCGACGTTTTCGCTTCCTGCGTATAGGACTTTCCATTGACTCGGTATCTACCGGACCGTAAGCAAGGTTGGTGAGCGTCAGGTACATGCCAACTCACCCAATTGTCCAGGGTGGTGTCCCCTCCAGCTGGAACTGAGTTACATCATGCACACAGAAATCCTTCTTCTTGTCCAGGGGGATGATAGCAGCCGTTTCGGCAACATCAATCCAGATCGAACGCCGCAAAGGGTCGAGTTCCGCCTGCTCACATTGTGAAGAATCGTGTATAGTTTCGATTGTCACTTGGTAGGGTCCAATGGATGTGAAGTGGTATGATGGTATGTCCAACTTCCAAACCTTGTCACGCACTTCCACGGTCTCAAGCCGTACCTTGCTGGCAGCAAGGTTTTTGATTGATAGATGGAGCTGGAATGGAGGTGTACCCTCGAGTAGGATCGTACCGTCAGATGATGTTGGATCTCGAGAACTGAGGACATCACTGAGGCAAAAAGACATGCGGTTGTCGTCCTTAAATTTTGCAGAGGGCTTAGGCAGGACTTCTTGTTCAAAGACCAACCGCTCTGAGCGTGGAATCACGGCACTCTTGTGTTTGTGGAGCGGGTATGCCGCATCTCCGACTTGCTTCACTTCATAGTATTTGCGCCCGGAACTAGACGTATGGAGTTGGAAACGTGTTCGTGGCTGAATACTGCTGAAAGTCGGCTGGTCCAAAACGATCGTACCAACTCCTGATTCGTCCTTCATTGCGATGTTGTACATAATTTGGAAAGGAGGGCGACCTGCGGGAATGATCACGGTTAAATCAAATGCAAACGTTTGCCCACATACCTCGCAGGTCCAGTTCAACATGATCATCGTGACCTTGGCAAATTGGCGGAAGTATATGAGAACGATTATATGCCTCAAATGTCGACGGCGTTTGCGGGTCCAGTCTGGCAGACGGACGAGGGACCCAATCCACATAATATCCATTTTCTTCGGTGACGACGAAGCCTGGACATTGTGAGTCCGACACCTGGCAGGACGAGTCAAAGCTAGCGCTTCGCAATAGGGAGTACACCTACCTCGAGAAGCTCGTACAACCCCTTGCTTTTGACACGAATATAGTCGTTTTGAGAACGCAGAGTCACACTCTGAACTGACTCAGGCTCTTCGGCGCGGCGGTACTTGACGGTCCATGGCTATTTTGACAACATCAACACCACACCCAAAGTTTTGTGAAGGTGGACGTACCCCATCCCCCGTGAGCCGCAAAGGTAATTGGGTTTCGTCGTCCTCCAGGATCGTAAGCTGTCTGATACCGTTCTTAATGTAAAATTTGGCTGTGGGCTAAACAAACCACAAGCACTGTAAAAACAACCAGTGCTGCTTAGAAACCAGTGACATACCTTGACCCTGCGGACATTCACAGAAACGCCAGGCACAGAGATGGAACGTTTACATCCATAAGAATCCTCGACGCTCACTTTCAAAGGTGATGAATGACAGTTCGGCTATAAGACTCGTGAAGGCTTACCGAGAGCCACGTCAAAGTTTCCACCTTCCTTGTCTATTTTAGATGGGATAGGCACTTGTATACGCGTAGGCGAAGACTTTATGTCGTGAATCTCCAGGCGATCAGTAGTGCGAGGGCCGACAATATCCAATTCTAGATTCCATGGTGCTGTTCCCTGGGGACAGTATTTTACCAATGACTCCGTAAAAACCATCTAGTGACTTACCCGAAGGTCCACTTCAATGTCAACCATATTCCCAGAACAGCTGTTTACCATGCGCTTGGAACGTCCATTACCAGCCGTTGGAACAAAGTCAGCAGCCGCTAGGGGGTGAACAACCTGGTCAATGCTTGGACCTTTGAGCTCCACTTTCTTGTAGTTTGCATCGCTCAGGTGTAGGAATGTATAGAAGTAGTGACCGCTATGTTCGGGTTGCAATGTAAGTTCGCCCCGTGAGCTTGTGAAGGTCTTGAAGAGGTCACGCGGATCTTCCTTGTCTCGTTGTGTGCGATAGTACACCTGGAAGGGAGGGGTCCCATGAAATATGAGCGAAGCTGAAACGCCAGTGTCACCGGAACTTTGGGCGATGATCAGTGGATCCGGTGTTACACAGGACAGACGAAGCGCACTGACCATTCGTGAATTCGCTTCCATTCAATCTCGGCCGTTGGCATAGGTTTTTCTACGACCTTACACGTCTCTGGGGAGAGGACATCACCCTCGCACCACTGTGGGATCTTGAGTATGTGTATCTTTTTGTGGAGATCAGGTATGTACCTTGCCCCTAATTCCGAGGATTGTGTACTCTCCTGCGGCACTAGCACTGAAACTGAGAGAGGATTTCTCGGTCTGAAATGTGTCCTGCCACGGCTTGACAGATCTGCCCCGGCTTTTGCCATCCTCCGATGGGTCAAATTTGACGTCGACGTTCCATGGAGCATCTAATGGATCCGAATCGGTCACTTGGAGAGACAGGAGCGCATCTGAACAAAAAAGCAGAGAGACAGGGTTTCCTGGACCACAGTTTCGGAAAGAAATGTTGGGGCGTCGAAGAATGTTCAGCGACCGCGCCGTCTTCGAATTCAAGGCCACTTCAGCCTGGAGGGTTTCACTAGTAACACCTTGATCGAGCGGGACAATGTTACCCATGCCGTCAATGACACTCTCCAAAACGAATGTGACTCTCCCTAAGGACTCTACCGAGAATGAGAGAGGAACTTTAAGTATTTGAGGTGTCTTTGAGGATGTTCTCGCAATGTTGCGTGAATCTGCATGCGAACGGGATGCTGGGTTGTTATCTTCTATGCCTTCAACCAGGAAACTTTCCTTTTTCCCATCGACATACTTAGACCAGCGGAGGCTGAGAGGTGGTATCCCGCGGATATCGATGGTCAGGTCGACACCTGAAGTGTCTCCTTGACAGCGAACGGCATTGGCTGGTTGGGTAATGAAATCGTCCGTATAGTATGCGGTAGGACATGGGACAACTGTAACTTCAAGGGGGTGAGCAAGTCGAGCAGCCACGCCAGAGCTGTCCAGTATTCTCTCTAATCGGACAGTGCCTGGCTTGGATACGCGTATATGAGCCAGCGACTGAGTCTTTTGCAACTGAGAATCAGAGGAGGATTGGGTCTCGTCTTCGTCATCTTCATACTCGTCGTCGGTGGAATGAGCGCGAACTGACTGAAGGCCCTCGAGTCGAGCCTGTTCGATTGCTTTGAGGTCTTTTCCGCTGAGTTCGATATGGTCTATGCGACCAGTGCCAGACTGGCCCTCGATGTAAGTCAAGGGCGTAAAAGAGTACCGGACATTTGCCGGGATGGTGTTGTTGACGAGAATTGGGACGAGCACGGAATGTGAAGGTGGCGATAGGCAGAAGGTGAGCGCGTCAGGGTTAAGGTGTGCGGTACTGATTGGCGACATGCGGACTGTGTGTTGACCAAGCAAGTGCTGGTCTCCGCGGTGAGCGTCTGAGAAAAGGGAAAGGAGACTAGAGGGTGAAAACACGTCAGCGATGCGGAACTCTTCGGGGGTCACAGGCAAGTCGGGACGTTCTGCAAAGCGGGTGAGGGCGTTCTCGGGAGAAGTAGAAAGGAAGCTACTTTGTATCCCTTGATATCCACCTGAAGTGGGAGCGCTTGAGCCAAGATGTAGACTTATGGCACCAAACAACAAGCCATCGAGGAACCAGATGGAGAGGATTTGGAGGGCGACAATGGCCTTGCTGTAGGTGAGGCGTGGTATTCGAAGCTGAGAGAGAAGGGCGACATATGCAAAGTCGAGACAAAACCACTTTTTGCCATAGGCGTAGAAGCTCGGATCACCCGAAGCAAACAGGCTTTGAACAATGTCGAATGCCTTGATGGCCTTGTAAAGCAATGAGCGGCGAGAAGGGGCATGGTGGGGAATGGACTGACCTGCAGTAGGCAGCCGAGACTGAGATAATAGAGGCGTTGGGAGGGCACGTCGACGAAACGCTCTGGTATGAGCGGACGCGTCTCTGAACCCATGAGGAGGAAGAGGAGAAAGAGTGAGCCACGTGATCGGACAATGGTACAGAACAATGTGACCCCGGGCCACAGATATCGAGTCGATCGCGACTCGGACATGAACAACATCCCGGCACTCCCCCCCATCGATGGCGATCTCCTCCTCGATGTCTTCACCCGTCAATCCCAACAGAAACAGCTCATCACCCCCAGACAACACAGAGCATGGCGGCGCAGAGCGTCTTGCTGAGCTTGGCCATACCGTGCTCAGCATGATCATCATGTACATCTTGTTTCAACGAACACCCTTCCTTTCCGCAATAGATCTCTCAGTATGTTGCAGATCCGAACAACTCCCTGCACATTTCGTGTCCTCATTACCTTGCTACAGGAAAAGCATAGAGAATTAATGAACGACGATCAAATCAAGCACTGGCTTGCTTGTTACAATTTGAAGTCCAGGGTGAGGGGCCTCGAGGATCGATCCAGCCTCGACGACCAGACCGTAAGATATCTCCCTTGGTTGCTTATAAAGTCATCCATCTTCAATAGGAAGAGCGACTCCTCTTTAGCTCCTATGTGGGAGCGGTATATGTACAGAGAGGACTCCCGCCACTCCTCACCTGGATCAGTCGTCTAGTAAACCCCGAATCAGAACCCCTTGCGGCACCAGGAAGCAGCACTGCTGCGGTCCCCCCACCTCCGCCTCCTTACACTTCAGCCACTGCACCGGCACCCCCCTCCGCCGCCCCTCTACCCATGCCAGCTCCCCCACCAACTGGAGTACCACAGGTCAATACATTGGCTTTGTTTAACCAGACATGCTCCCAGCGCGGCCTTATCATCAATTGGGAGACTGAGTCCGAAGGACCTGCCCATCAGCCTCGCTGGGCAGTCAAGTGCTACGGTGAGCGTCTGTGTCACTTATTGACCATGACTCATGTCACTCGCAGTCAATAGCCAGCTCAAAGGCACTGGGATAGGCAGGAACCAGAAATTGGCAAAAGAAGAAGCAGCCCGTCAGGCATTCCAGTCGTTGGGTTGGGGAAGTAAGCACTTTTAGCCTATCATACCCCGTCATGTATTCAGGCCACGACTGTAGGTTTTCAATAGATTGGTCCTCTAATAAGTGATGAAACACATCGCAGTATCAACTAACTCGCTGTAAAATGTACTTGTTCAAATGTAGCGATATTCACTCCCAAAGGGAGTAAAGTCAATAAGCAGTACTTGTCGACACTCATTGTCGTCATACTACTTCCCTCAGCTGCAGCTGTATAATATGGTCCATCTTCCTGCCAGACACGGCAATACGGATGTGGAACATTCTAACCGTGTCTCGTCGAATCATGTGAACTTTCCAAGTACAACAAAATAGACATGGGTCATGGGGCCGAAAGCAATCACGTAGCTAAGATGTCACGTAGAACGGACTACCGTGCAAGTAGGTCCACGACATGTCTCAAAGTGTTCTACATCAACCAAAAGAATACATATACCGCTACGAGGCCTAGAAGAACCTTGACAGGTGGATCCATGTTCGACCACTTTGACGATGCAGTAGCTATGAGGTCGTTTGTTGCTGGGGGTGGTGATCCTCCAAGAGTTTGACCTTGGCCGGAGAAGGCACCAGTGGACGACGAGCTCGTGAATCGTTTCACCGCATTTTGCAGTCCCCTGTAAACCGGATTTTTAGTACTTGAAGCGGGAGGTAAGAGTTAAGACGTACGTTCTGTCAGCGCCGCGAATCGTGTGGATCTGTTTGGAACCCTGCAGGAAAATGAATGTTGGCCTGAGAGCCACGATGTAGAGGTCAGATCTGTGGAATACAGGCAATATAGGAGATAGAACTGCTCACATTGCCGAGACTTTGTACGCGGATGCCACGTCTCTCGCAACGTCGACATCACACTTGACAAAGTTCGCATTAGGATACTGTTTTGCCAGCGCCTCAAACGTTGGTGCAATGGCATGACAAGGACCACACCTTGTCAACAGCGTTAGGACCTGTCAGCCGTATGAGATAGGCAAGACGAATCACCAAGTTGCGTGGAAGTCGATGACCTATGTGTGAGGCATTAACCACCGTCTCCAGCGAAAGCAGACCAATACTCACTGTCAACTTATTTGAGTCCGACAGGATGCCATTGAGTTGAGACACCGATTTGGCATGCGTAACAGACATGTTGGTCCAGACGTTACACGTAACTTAGAAGAATATGTGCGAGGTGTAGTAGTGACCGTGGGTCCCCGACAGTAGGGCAATGGGGGGTCGACTCCCCGTTGTGGAAAATGACCACCCAACACGAGAAACTGTTCCTACAGGAACTGAAGGAGGATGCAAAACTCGTTTATTACAAAATCTAGCTCCATCATGGTATGTCGTAGAGATGTACAAAACATGCCAGCCGCCGTGTCATCGGAATAGAGCGGGGCTGAGCAACCCCTCTTTCAACCTTCATGTCAAGGTTCGTTCCCCAATATTTCAGGTCAAGCTATGCTCCCCCGCAGACGATGCTCTTCGTCGACGGGCGCGTGGTATGTGATCCAGACCCCGGATAGTTCCCCCTCTAACTCCAGCATCCAACGGAGACCTTCTTAGCGAATAATGTCCATTTTTAGCGGATACATCAGAGTGAGACCTGGTGTGTGTAGCAGTATCTTTCCCGGTCGAGAGATGCCGCGAGGCTTGTGGTAGGATGCTGTGACTCGATGCGTAGGTTGGTGGCTCCAGCTTCTGGGATCCTAGTTTCGGTACCAGATTCTTCTTCATGATATGCATCAGTCCGGCTTTCTTCCCTTGGAATGGATGGAATAGGTACGGCGAGCAGGAAAACGTTAAAGGCGTCAAGGTTTTCTCCCCAGGGAGAATCTTCCCAGTTCCATCCACCTTTCGATCACTGACGAGGTAGTCGAATTTCCAGCGCAGTCTCACGTTCTGAAGGCGAAGCCCATGCGCATCGTTCAGTATCGACCCTACGAAGCTTTCTGTTCCGAGCACAGTGTACACACCGTTGGCCTTGACGCTGAGGGTTGCTTGCCTGGAAATATAGTCACGAGATTCATCGCCTGCTACCGACACCATTCTAAGCGTTGGCGGACTGTCCAGCGTCGCATAGTGAAATGCGAACGTTTCCCGCCTCGTCGGCATGAACTCAGCGACCCCTGCAGTGACGTCGGACCCAGCATTCTCAGCAGACTCGTAAGGATGCAACGAACGGGTCCGTGGCGAGTAGCCCATTAGTTGCATGCACGGCCGAACTGCTCGAAATCCTTCTTGATCGATCCACAACTCGATTATCATGTGCTTTAGCCATGAAAGTTCCTCTGGGAGCGCTACGTGCTTCATAAAGGGATGCACTGCGCCAGATACATGAGTGTCGACCGTGCATGAGTGAGTGGATACCGTAGGTGCGGAGTCGGTCAACTGCCATCTAGGATATGATGCATGTTTCGGAGGAGAAGGTGGTGCGTTACGCACAAGATTTGCTTCAACCTCGTTGACTTGCAATCGGGGAGACTTTGGACGGCCAGGGAAGCGAACGGCTCTGGCTCTTTCGAGTGGACGACGGTGGCGTTGTCGACTAATTGGAGAGGACGAAGGTGAGATCACATCCGTCGATGGCGATGGAGAAGGAGGGGCAAAAGTTGGTGTTGGTAGTGTTGAGTACGTGTAAAAGGTGGTAATCATCAGCAGTTGATCACCATCAAGATCCTCTCTGGGTGCTATAGTTGCGGTGCTGAGTCCCATGGTATTCGGACAAGAAGCCTGAGGATCCCGAAGTCCTTCAAAGTTACACTGTTTCCCAAACATTGGCGCCGAACAATCACCTAGTACGCTCGAGCGTCCGTTTTTCAGTCCGCCAGAAACGGTTCGGGCACGGCAGGAGTCGCTTGGAGACTCAGCGTGGCGACCGTTCGGGAGTTTCACAGCGATGTGCATGTCCTCTGATCCCCCGCACATCCAATTTCCGCGCAAGGCTTCGTCGCTGCGAGTTAGGTCCCTCGTGTTCTCTGTGGTGTCAAGCTTATCAATCGGTTCCCCGGCAACGTCGCACAATCCTGGTGGCTTCTCGAAGGTGGGGAGCGGGGAATCACAAGCATGTGTCGTCGCTTCTGGTAGAAGAATTGGTATCTCCCCTGAGGTCGAAGAAATCAGCAGGTCATCGGCGTTCAAGACAGGAGATGGGGGAAGCAAGATGGCAGACAGTATGCGCAAGTCGGATGAGGTACGGGTCAGGCGTGTGTGGGTAAGACTGAAGACCATGAAGACAGTTTGTTCAACACGGATATCTTGCGCGCGAGCTTACAAGCTTTGCTACAAATGCCTAGTATTCCAATCCAGCCGACCGTCAGCGCGTCAGCCTCTGCGCAATCCAGGGAAAGTATTGTGTCTATACTATTTCCCCCCGTATGTACGGGAAATGAAATCACGTTCCTTTGTGCTCACCCTTTCTCTGTTTTTGAGCAAGCAATAGTCTCCATACTCATTTTTCCTCTGCCACCAACGCCCAGGAGCCCACAATGTCCTGGTCATCAGCGATGAGTGTGATGCATCAAGAAAAGGCAAACATGCGACACGCTCCCACGTTTGTTCGTCGACAACATATCGAGGCTCATGCCTGGAAGAAGTTGGATGCCGAGGAAAATCAAGATCTACAAGGTAGTCACAGGTTTCCACAGGAACCTAAAAATGCATTGATCAAAAGACTACAGGCGAAAAGAGCGAGATAGCGCACATAGTATTCATGAACCTCCTTGTTAAGGTCATTCAAGCCGGCTGGGGTGTTCCTAAAACCTTTCCTATCCCACCACGGTTCACGTTCGACATCCCCCAACCTGAAATGGGCAGGAAGCAATCCTTCGAAGTCACTCTTCACAAAGTCGACGGATACAGCATTGGGCACCAGATAGTGTCCTGGGAAACGATGCCATTCCTTTCCAAGACACAACCTCAGGTCAAATTGTTTGAGAATTGTAAAGTCGATGCTTGGTCTGTCACTTTCCTCTACCCCGGCGGGTAAGATTGGTAGGAGACCGGTATCATTGAGGAAGCGAGGGAGTTCAACAGCCTCGAGACGACTGAAGACAGAGAGCGGCGCGTGATAGTAGTACCATAACGCGAGGATGCGGGAGATGGACAGCAGCCCTGAAACCAAGATAATGGAAAGAGTGGTCATGCTGAACATAATCGACTTCGAGGCCTATGGTTAGAGTACGAAAATGTTGGTAGGAAATAAGCGTGGAACAAAACAACAATGAAACCATCCCACCTTGTATGGAGATTTCGTCAGATGGATATATGTGGCTTCTAGCCATCCGCGTAGCAGATAAACTGTAACAGCCGCGTTGAAACATATGAGTGGGTATGCAGGGAACATGAATCGCTCTTCTTTATGCGCTTGTGCTGTCAGTATTGCAAGCCATAAGTACAACGGAGCCAGCCGCAACGCGAGTATCGTAAATGGAGAGCTTTCATGTGGTCCTGGTTTCGTGAGCCCGAGACGTTTGCGGTCGACATGATACGTGATCGCAAGCGAAGGTAACGACGCGAACGCGAGCACCACAAGGATGTTGAAGTTAAGGAGGAGGTTCAGGATGTAAAAGTACCAAGGTGACGTCCCGTATAAGTCAGGGCCTCGTTCGGAACCACCAAAGATGTTGTATTGGACGATGTTCCAGGGGACGATAGTCCACTTCCCATATGCAACACTATCGATACAGACCACAGGGACCTGATGTAAAACAGAACGTCAAAAATGGTTTGCATGTGTGAACCGAAGAACTTACAAAAATGAGAGCAGAAACAAGGCCAGCCAAGATAAGATGTTGCCAACGTGCAAACACCCAGTTTATACGTGAGGCAGGATCTACTTTGTCGCCACTAAGCACAAAGAGCTCCTCGAACACGTAGGGTAGCGAGAGAGCAAGTGCAAATGGCCACCCTACAATGGCTCCAGTGGCGAACAACATAGTGGCGCAGAGTGTCCTTCTCATATTGGTGACAGTGGACGACTCGAACGCAAACGCGAAGGCAAGTGTGGTAGCATACATGGCAAAAGAGGAAGGCAAAAAAGCTGTGTTGTTTTGAGAGGCTAAGTGAGGTGATAAGATTTATGATAAATACCGGCTGTAGCATTCCACATGCCTGCATTGAATAGCAGGATGAAGAACAGATAACGACCAACTCTGTCGTTGATCTTTTCGACAACAGTACGGAAAAATTTGGCTTCACAGAGCGTGGACAAGACGGCAAGAAATATCCGCACAGCAAAGAAAGCTGGTCGCTGAGAAACAGTTTGTCAGTTGCAGGCCAGACTTGAACGTTGGTAGTATTACTTTTCCAGGTGCAAATACAGAGGACAATCGAGCCGCCGGCATGTGGAACAAAATATAGGCCCAGCTTCGTATTGCGAAAGTAGGTGTTACTTCCCACGTCTGAAACCCATGACCGTGTTGTAAAAAGTGCAGAGGCTCCCAAAAGTTGAAGACTGTGCAGTTGAGTGAGTGCTTTGGGTGTTTGGATGAAAGCTAACCTTCGTCGCAGTCTTGTATGTTAGAGTACATAGCGCCTGCTACACGGATAAGGAGCAAAATGCGGACAGCAGTCTGAAAGTCTGGGACCCATGGTTTCCGAGCAGCCCTGGGTGGTGGTCAGAGGGTCCCAACCAGACACTAGAGTGCATACCTGCGAAGTTGGTCTTGCAAGATGCCGGTATGCCTAGTGGGCTGAGAAGAAGTGGGCTTTGAGGGTCCCGGGCGTCTAAGTCGCAGAGTTTGTGTACTCATCAGCGAAGCCCCTGATGTACAGAAATGAAGAGATAAAGCTTGACAGTCAAAAACTTGGTCGAGGGGAATGAGGGAAGTCACGTGACTCGCGGTATCGCGGAGAGTACGCGGGGTTGTTGGGACTTGTTACCGATTCGGAGGAAGTAAGATGACCAGTGTTGGGCTGGAGTGATTCGCCACTGTGGTAAGACCAGATCGGGGGAGTCGCCGTGGCTGGTCCGGCCAGTCGAGCGACAGACATCCGCTTCTCGAGAAGCCGCGCTTCCTCGAATCCAGTCTCTCCCTCTTTATTTCTTTTCTTCCCCCCTCCCCAACTCCCAACCACTCCCCCCCATCAACGTTCTTGTTTCTTCTCCTCAACACGATGGGGGACACAATCGAAACCGCTCAGCAGTTTCATTTACGTGCAAGTGTTTTTCATTATGCCTCTCCGCGCTCCTCTCACTCCTTTTCCAGTACCCAGGTCTATTTCTGCTGTGAGTCAAGCAAATACCTATCTCTCGACCAAACAACTGACCCTCTCGATCCCCCTCTAGGCATGTGTAAGTCCTGTTTCCTGCATACATGCACGTCAGTCCAGCCCCTCACTCACGGCCAACAGACGCCGTCGTCGTGTGGGACTGGATCATCAGCCTTCCCAGAGAATGGCGTTTCGTACGTCGCCTTCCTTCCCCCCTTTCGTGACCCACTTACGTGTCCTCAGATCTGGAAGTCCAACTGGACACCGGTTAAAGTTGCATACCTCTTTTGTCGGTGCGTGAAAATTGTTGCACCGCCCATTTCGACGATTTTACATTTCCAATAAGCTACTGGGTCATCGTAGTCGTACCTTATCTTTTATATGCTTTCGTCACAAATCACACCCAAGAGGTCTGCGAAAAAATTTACAAGGTGAACAGTCACCGTCGTCCTCATGCCAAGACTTACCTTTGCCGGTTCTCGCAGATCCCAGTCGCGTTGGCGATGTGGAACCAAGTCGGCTCAGAGTGTTAGTCTTTATTTCTCCCCCCAATCCAAATTCTGATCTAAAAAATTTATCACAGCCGTTCTGCTCATTCGTACATATGCTTTCTTCAATCGCAATGTGTACATCCTTCTGGCACTCGTTTGTGCCCTAGCTGGTGTGGTTGCATACCAGCTCTACGTGGACGCGTCACAAATGATACGTCAGTGAAATCGATATACTTGTCCGTCCCTTGGTTATTCACCTTCAGAATAGTTTTGGCCTTCGTGACTCCCACCCATACGTGAGTGAAAAATCAGCGAAATCGATCATACATTCACATCGTAATCCCGGCCCAGGGTCCCTGTTTCCCAGCGTCGAAACCACACTCCGCACACCTACTTGGTAATGACAGATCATACCGTTTGGATAACTACTAAATACACTTTGTGCAGGATTTTTTGTGCGTCTCGTCCAGATTGCTAACATTCGTATGCTCAATGTTAGATAAGATCGCCCCGCTCTTGTTCGATACCCTCGTCACAGCCATGACAGTTTGGAAGGCTTTCTACATTCGTATCAGAAATGGAGGAGCAAACAGTAAACTCATTCAGACGTTCCTTCGCGAGGGTAAATGTCGCATATATGCATGTATTGTTGGATCCAGTGACGTTTCCCCTCAGGTGTCTTTTATTACATCCTGATCTCTATCGCAAACTTGGTAAGTTCGATCAGACAGTACCTGATATAGGATAGCTCACCGGTCACGACAGATCAACGGAATCTTCTACCTTCAGTAAGGCTTACCCCATGCCCTCCTCCAGATATGCTCACCTACACGGTTGTCCAGACCGCGTCAGGTTATATCTGCGCTGAATATCCCCCTTAGTGTCATGATGGCACCACTGCTTGCCTGTCGTCTTGTGAGCCGTTGATGCTGAGAATTTGACACATTGCTGACCGCGTTTCAGATTCTGGATCTGAGGGAACGATGTGCGGAGACAGACTCCCACTCGGAGGGGACAGGTGTTGGCGCGTTCGCAACCAAATCTGGGGTGACCACTTCGTCGAATGGCCCGCCCCATGTGAAGCGCGGGGGGCTTGGGATACGTCACCGCGGCCCCGGGTCCACCGTCGCCTCGAATATCATGCTAAGCACCGTTGGGAGCATTCAACCCGATCTCGAGGTGGCGGAGGTCGAACTGGACGAGATGCATTTTGAAACCGGCATGGGGCTTGCTGGTGACAGTTCTCGGACCCTTGGTTCACTTGAACACACAAGCCCAGCTCCAGCCTACAATTCGATTGACATGGGATCTCCCGCAAGACGCGGTAGCGCGAGCGACGCGCTTGAAGCCGGGGTTATGTCGGGCATCCATGTTAATGTTGAGAAGACGACGTCGACGATGTGACATTCCATTCAGGATTTTTCTTTTATTTTGGAACAGCATCGGATTGATCCTGCTTACGGTACTCGTTCTCTTGCACATGTTTCCTCCGCTTCTGTCGCGCGCGGGTTCCTCGTCTTCTAGAATACGATATGTCATGACGACTGGAAGGGATAAGCAGTGCTCTCCCGATTACTTCGTATTACGTGAGCTGCTTGCAACTCGACCACATACAACATGCTACTCGCCTTGCCTCAAGAGATTCTGCTCCACATCTGTACGTGTTGTGTCCGTGCAACTATATTTCGGTTGACTTGCCTCCCAGTCTCATTCGTGGACATCCCAGACCTTGCGGCGCTCTCGCGTGTTTCCAAGGCTCTAGCTTTGTTGACGGCTGATCCAGTGCTCCACCGTACACGCCTGAGAGTAGTGGCCCCTTCGCGTGTGCATCACTCTCTCTTTGGTAGGAGTCCAGAGGGTATCCTCCTCAGACCAACCATCTCAGAACTTGTGCATCGCGGTGTTATGCGCGGACTCCAGATCGAACGGCGACTGCGCACAGGCGCCTATCTCTACTCTCCTCACGCGAGTGTCGCGGAATTTCCTTTGCCACTTACGTGTTATTCATGCTTCATTACAGGCTGCAAACCAATACGAGAATATTCTGCGTATTCAGCAGACACACACCAAGGTCTTGTTGTCTGCATATCTCCGCACTCGGCTGTCCCTGCCCACCGCGCTCAAATCCCTCCATTACTCACATGTCTTGCCCGATATTGAGTCATCGATAATCTCCGTCTCCCGCTCTCTCTTACCGGTGGTACACAAGCTGAAATGGAGCATTCAGAAGGACAATATGTCCAGGATCATCCGGGCGCACACCTTTGGCGCAATCAACCTGAGTGAAACCTCCCATCCTTTCAATGGGGGCTTTGGTATGTGGGCTGAACTAAAAGGAACAAATATCTTCGGAGATTCGGAAAGGGTTCGACTAGCTCTGTGCCCGGACGTGAGGAAGATGATCAAGTTTTACGAAGCGATGGCATGACAAGCGCCGTCAGGTTCATGATACCCGTATCATGGTATTTCTATGTATCAGTGTATATATGTGCTTTCTAAATCAGCGCCTTTCACCTGCAAAGATGAGGTAATTGGAAGTCATTGAATTTCACACTAAACCTCAACTGCCAGTGGACCTCCTGCCTACGTACGCTCCGGGGAGATGGCTGATGCAATTCACGAGCAGTCTTCAAAGTTGATTATCGAAGTATGCGTGGATTCGGTCGAATCGGCGATGGCGTTGGTGTTCAATGCAGCAGAAGCTCGTTGTCTGACTCTCTCTACAGTGCCGTCCGCGGAGGAGCAAACCGCCTTGAGTTGTGTGGTAGTCTGGGCTACGGCGGGGGAACTACGCCAAGCATCGGTTTACTCCAATCTGTAAAGAAGGCTGCTCCAAACGTTCCCATAATGGTACGGATGTCTTTCGAACTCCGTGGTCAAGGGTGACACCCATCGCGACAAGGCAATGGTCAGGCCTCGCACAGGAGACTTCGTGTACAGCCAAGGAGAACTGAACGTCATGCTTCAAGATATTTCTGTTTTCAAGGCGTATGATGTCCAAGGCGTCGTCTTCGGTGCACTCACTGCCGCCGGTGATGTAGATGAAAGTCAGGTCAGAGAGTAGGTATCGACACTTTTTAGCAACACGAATATTGACTTTAAGGCAGACTGGTTTCAGCGGCAGTACCCCTAGAAGGTGACGCTCTGTCATACTACCGTTCGAGGTTATCCTTACTAGGATGTAGTTTGTTTCCATCGCGCATTTGATATGGCGGGTGACCTGAAGAATGGTGCATCTTCATACTCCAGAGACACATACTTGGTTGACTCACCCACCCACCAAAGCTTGGGAAGCCTTGTCCAAGATCACTGGAATCACGAGGGTGTTGACAAGGTGACTTCATCTATTAAATCAGTGCGGCTTCCGTTGGGATTGAACGCCGTCCACCGCAAGTGGTCAACGTAGACATGCAAGCTCTCCCGAAGCCCTCGAGGCCTTGACATGGATGCTCGACTCTGCTAGGCCTACGTCTATAAGTATCCTCCCCGGCTCCGGGATTAACATATCGACCATTCCAATACTGTGCAAAGCTCTCCTATCGCACGGACTAAAGGAAATTCACCTGAGCGGCGGTAAATGGGTAGATGGTCGTTCTGCGTACAGACCTGACGGGATGGGGATGGGAGAATGGAGCATTTGGAGAACTGACGAAGAGGCTATCAGAAAGGTGAGAGATTTCGTGGACAGGTTCGATGCGACGGAGACAGGCGGAACTTAGCAGCGGTGGTTAAGTGCTGCTTGTTCCTAGTATCATTGGCCTCGAGCTGATGCTAGTAGAGTAGCGATGGTATTCAATTAATAGCGGAAGAGTGACTAGAACCGTCACGTGACCTACGCCCGTGTTAATCGACAGAGCGTGGCTGGAGCGCTTTCAAAGATAATGGACATTTCGCCGTCGTCTCCTTCAACACCAGGAAATTTCACTTGAGAGTACAGGGACAGAAGGACAGTTCCTTTTGAATGACGATGAAGCGGGAGTTGGGGTCTTTGGCTGGGGAACCTGACCTGGATAGCCCTCGGATGAAGCGACGCAAAGAACTCCCCGCGCCCCAAGAAGCGACAGTTCCAACGGGGGAATCATCCATGATAACAAATGGCAGCGACGGCGATGCAATCCTTCAAGATACCGAGGGGAGCAGCGTCGACGCAGGCGTGTTGAAGGACCAAGCAACGAAACTGTGGCAGACGGTCAAGGATGCAGTCAATAAAGAGTACGTTACAAACCATGCTTGGCTCTGAGCGCCGCTCCTGTTTTTTCTTTTCTGACAGTTCTACATATGGCTGATAAACACATTTCAGAGGCAACATATGCTCTCCAGCTTTTATGCGATTACCCTCCAAACGCCATTATCCAGACTACTACAACGTCATCACAAATCCCATCTGCTTAGACGATATCAAGAAAAAAATTGATGAAGACAAGTATTCCTCCCTCGACGATGTTCGGCAGGACTTCGAATTGTGCTTTTCGAACGCCAAACGATACAACATGAAGGATAGTCCAATCTGGTTAGATGCCAAGTTCTTGCTGGTCAGTACTTTGCGACATTTACTAGTATCGTCATCACTCACTTCCCCTAGAAACTCACCAACAAGGAGTACACCAAGTTAACCGGCAAGAAAGTGAAGAAAAGCAGTGACCATGACGAAAATGGCGAGGAGAAAGCGGAGGGTGACGGTGACGACGACAAGAAGAAGAATAAGCCACCCAATATGAACCGGCTGCTCAAATCAAGGCTTCAAAAACTTGTGGAAAAAACAGACGAGGAGACGTGAGCCATTTTTCTTTCTTCATTCAATTCCGCTTAGTTCGGGGCTTCAGGCATCGTGTTCTTTCTGACGTCTTCATGGAGATGCCATCAAAAAAGGATTATCCGTCGTACTACAAGCAAATTAAGCGCCCGATGTGTCTCGAGTACATCTTCGTACGTCTCAACGCTCTCGTGCGAAGTTGCACTTACTTTTACCTTAGAAACGGTTGAAACGCAAGGAATATGCTACTTCCGAAGAGTTCGCCAACGAGGTCGAACTAGTGTTTTCAAATGCTCTTGAATTCAACCAGGACCATAGCCAAATATGGGAGGACGCTAGTACCCTCCGGGTTGGTTGACCTTACGTTGTACTGTCATAACACTCACATTCATCATAGGATTACTTCCGCCAACTCATGTCCGATCTACCACCTCCACATGCCCTCCATAGGTATGCGAAAACGCCAGGTAAAATCAAGCTGAAAGTTCCGGGTGTGTCGACCGGCCCAACAATTGCTGCTTCGCAGTTGCCAGCAGAGCTGTCGGGTACGAAGCCTATACAGGACAACGTAGCAAGTTCCTTGACGTTGCGATTACCCGGTTCTGGCACCACCGCCAAGTCTCCTGTCCAGATGCTCGAATCGTTGCCCAAGACAACTTCAAATCCAGTTGTCACACCCGCCGCTGGAGCTCCCGTGAATCAACCTCTTGCACCAAAGCCTGCTCCTACTCCGACCCCCGTTTCAGCAACTCTCGCTCCAATTGAAACTTCGCGCGTACCTACACCTGTTCTCACACCTGCTACTCCAGCAACTGTGTCATCGTCAAAAGTCAACGCATCCTCCTCTCAAGTTGCGGTTCAACCACCACCTCGGTACACTCCCATTCCACAATATACGCACTACCCCAATGCAACATACCACCCAGCAACCCAGCCTCTCGCCACTCCCAAACCCTCGGGATCCGCAGCACCATCCGCAGCGCCAATCAATCACCTTCGCAACGCACACTCTGTTTCAAGATCCCCTGCACCATCACTTAGTGGCCACAGGCCCCTGAAGGAGGTTTTGGTCTCCGTGAAGCCTCGGGGAAGATCCATTTGGCTGGACCATCGTGATGGTGTCAGGTCATGGGCTATTAAGCTTGGCCACGGCGAGATATCGATATCCCTGTCTATTGCAGAAATCAAATTCCTCGGAGACGAGGATCGAGATAGTAGCGATGAAGATGCTGATGCCCATGATCTTGAGGAAGAAGAGGAAGAAGTACCAAAGAAACGTGGTCGTGGTCGTCCACCCAAGAACTCGAAGGTCAAGGCTAAAGTAGTAACAGCAAAGAAATCAGATTTCGCAGGCAAGAAGACTTTGAAGGCGGCCACCCCAACACGCGAGAGCATTCAGATTGTGTTGAATGGTAAACCCGTCGGCGAGAAACCCGAGCAGGAAGGGGTTTGGGATATGGATTTGCAGACCGGTATGAACGTCTTAGAAGTAGGGGAGAAGGGTGGTCATGTCTGGAAGGTGTACTTTGAAAGGGTGGCTACCACTTGATTGGATGCCTTTTGGTCATCGTAATTCTTCGCTCTTGTCTAAGTATCTAATCGCTTATTACTTAATGGTGTATCCCTTCATTGTAACTTTACTCTACCAAGCCATAGTGATTCCATTGTCAAATAAATATCCTCTTGGTCGTGAAGAAGGGAAAGGAGGGGGGTAAAGTGTCAATTTCTAAGTCCCAGCAGTCTATCATCGTCAGATACCACAATCTCATCCCTCGAGTCCGATTCATAATTTTCAGTGTACACCACGTCCTCCGGCTGGTACACCTGATATCTTCCCGTCCTCTCAATCTCGCTCTGTATATATTCCCTGAGCATTTCCTCTCTATTTATGGGGCGGACTTCATAGCCTTCCGAGCCACGTCGTACCTTCGCCCCCGGATACTCTTCTTCGCGCTCTGTGTCATTATCTACAAAGTACGGTTGGAGTGGGTAGGCTTCTTGTTCGAAGTCTGGATGGTAGGGTGGGAGTGCAGATGTGTAAGCTCGAGCAGACGATCGTTCGTCGATAGGCCGCGGGCGTGCGTTGGAGGGGCGAAGGGCAGGATTGAAGTCGCCATTTTCATAAGTCCAGGGGCTATCAGGGAGCTTGAAGGGTTTTTGGCTCTCTAGAGCCGGATCCCTTGGTGGCCATCCCACGACATCACGGTCTAAAATGACAGACAAGGCAAGCATCAGTTTCTTATGCAATTCAAGATGGAACAAAAAGACACCATATAGACTGACAGGGAGAAGGAAGGTTGGGGACACCAAGGCTTCTGTCCCCGGTGCGATACAGAAGATCCATGTCACTCACCAATTCCAACCGACAACTGGAACTTGAGACCAGTCCCTGGCGGGATCGTGGGAAAACACCAAAGAAGTGGGTTGTTACCCAGAATAGAGACCATGTTCCTCCAGACTCCTAAATCCTATCCAGAAGTCAGTGACCGTCTACCGGGATTTCTTGGCGCATACATAGGGAAACTTGATCTGAGAGCGGGATAAGTTGTTGCAGTACGTTCAGGCACAAACAACCCACCTCTTGTATCTTGCCGTTGCGTTTGAGTATCGCGGCCTTGTCTTTTTCCCATCCTTCAATCGTGGTGGTGTTGACTGTCAAGCTGTAGAAGTGATATGCGCTGAATGCGCACCATCAACTTGAGGTTCTCATGACCGACGAAAACAAACCTGAAAGCACCGACGGCAAGGATGACCGGTATTACGAATACGTAGTTCATGACAATGCAGAGGAAATCAAAACCAGACAGATCGTCCTAGACCGAATCAAAACCCAGAAGTCTTATTTGTAAAAGGACTCACGTAGTATCCCCTTTTCACTGTAGCCATAACCCTCCGGGTTACGATGGAAAGGTGGTAGGTACACGTGACATCCACGAAGAACAGGAAACGAAGGAAATGACCATAGTTGAAGTGGCCAATGCAATTGTTCACCCAAGGGCAGTGGTGATCTGAATCGGGCGATAATGAATGCAGAACATTAGCCAAAAAAAGTGGCACGAACCCATCCGAAGCACGCATCTGGATGGAGCAAGTCAGGGATGTCCAATCCATGGGAATGTGTTGACCAACCGATTGCACTGTCTACAATGATGTGACCTCGGGGGTTTGTATTTTTCACAAGTCCGACAGTATCTAGGGCCTCCCGTGAGCTTCTTGACTTCGTATCCGTCTCCAGCAAGAAAGTCGGGCTCCTGGACGTGATATCAGAGGATTGGGAGAGGGAAAGCAGCCAATCTGACCCATCCATCGGGCACCCGGCCAGGGTCAGTGAATATGCATAGGTAGTAGTTCCACAGTAGCATGAGCGCCAGTACACTGCATAACATGTCATGGCAAAGTCAAGCTAGCAGGGGGACGGCTTACTTGAATGGCACGAGCAGCGTTACGAGCTCGACGGTCCATTCGCGACCATACCATGGCCATATGATGAATACCTGTGCAGTGAGTACGGGGAAGAGTATTAGAAACAGCACGAAGCTGATGATGAGGTAGGCCAAGAAGGTGTGCATAAGAGAGTTGCGACATGCCCAAAGTGGCCATTTGCGGTCTTGCCACCTGCCATGGCACAGCTCCGTGTGAGACCCTCGACGGGTCTATGGAGCTCAATACGTTTCGCTTCACAGCTTAGCCAAAGCCCAATTACCAGCCAGCGTTCGTGCATGTTTTCTTACATTCTTCCAATGTACTGACATCAAGCACCGCAGCCGTGAAAACAACGGCGACGACAGCCAGCATTGCCGAGAGTGGGCACAAGCCCACTTCTATACTATCGCGTATGTCTCGAGTGAATGCACTTGTGGTTCACCTCCATTGAACGTATTCTTCCTTCCAGGCCTAAGCGACAAAACACAGTCAAGGATCCGTCGCAATATTTCTGGCACAGAGCAAAAAACTTATGCACACGTTGATGTTGTGGCTGTTGTAGACGGAAAACCACGTCGTCGGGCCACTTCATTCATTTCAGCTCGGTCTGCGCAGCAAAGGGATCATGCAGCTGAGAAATGGTTCACAGATGTTCGAGAACTTGACATCGACAATGTGGACCAGTCCAATGACCTCAAATCGCTGCCCCGCAAGAAACGTGTGGGGTCCCAATTTCCGAAGCAACACGAGATGAGACCCAGGACAGACCTAAACGCATTGTTTGCTCCTACTGAACGCTCTGCTACCTCACTGCGAGTCCAGACCAAGAGAGAACTCGGCGGCGACTACACCAGTTACATTCCAGATGGATACGCTGATCCGTATCAGTTCCCCATAGACTACGCTCGCTTGGTTCTCGGCCGAAACAAGCACATACCCTTGAGTGCGCAAACCGGTGCCTTGAATATCATCGAGGAAGCGATTCAGGGAAGAACAACCAGGCAGGGTAAGTAGGCTTCCACTTTGATACTCTACTTGGCTCTGATTTGGTCGATTAAATTGTGGCATATAGTTGTTTAGATGTCTCTAATATCGCTCAGTGCTCTCCTTCACCGTTGGTAAACTGAAATAAACATAAAATACGAGAAAACTACGAATGCGAGGAAACCTCCGCAGAGTGTAATGTAGGCGCTGACGATTGCTCGGGTAATAGGACAGAAGGTACAGTGAGATCTTTGGGCCTGTCACTGACAATCGCCGGTGAACGTGGCCGAATCCACTCCGGAAGTTCAAAGTCTCTCACTTCCTCTATACTCTGTGGGACTTTAGTGCCAAACGCAGTCACATGTCTTTGCGTTTTCCGCGCATTCGGTGCGACTTGATTACGAAGAGCCCATCGCATGAGTACGCATGGTTCAGTCTTCGGCGCAGTAGACTGTGGGGACTTTTTGACATATTCGGGGGTGCCAGTGGAATAAGGAGATTCCGGATCGTCGACGTGCGGTGTTCGATGGCGTTTGTAGGGTCGGTCAGAAGACAATGATAATGTATCCGACGAAACCTTGGAGAACGGTTTCGTAGGCAACAAAGGCGTGTGTGTATGGTTCGAATTAGCTCCAGGAGAGCTTACTTGGAATAACGGGAGGCCGCTGTAATCCTTGTAACGGGTTTGCGGGACCTTGATCTTTAGAATGATTGACGGGGAGATGGATTTTGGCGAAACTTGACCGGGCAATTCCCTTCCTGTGGAGTTGGACTCGTCCAGACTGTACATGTCAGAAGCATGCAGATGCATGATATTGGATCTGCTAGCGCCTTTAAGATCTGCAAGCTTTTTCTCGGAAGGAAGAAGAGTTCGGTAACGCTCCTCCAGAGTGGACGCGACTTCAAGCATTTCTTGTCGGCGTCTCTCCCCTTCACTATGGATTGGAGTAACATTGGTCTGGGTGCCAGACAAGCTAACTCCGGACTTGTCTTCGTTGACTGTGGGCGGTTGGGAGAATGACGCAGCAGGTAAACCGAGGAACGCAGAGCCGTCCATAATCTTGAGCTGTTCGATACGTTCCTTGAGTTTATACTGCTCATGTTTCAGCTTCTCCTTCTCGCGCAGCCGTTGTCGCTTTTCGAAGATCTCATACTTGCGATGTCGTTTCTCGTATGCCGCATCGGAAGTGTCTGCGTTATCCTGCTAGAGATATCCGAGACGAATATGATTACACGTTACATAAAACCTGGAAGTGCGCACCTCTTCCGATGACCGAGGCCTGAAACGCCCTCCGACGGTTGCGTCCTCTGACAATAGAGAAAACTCGGGAGTCTGAATGTTTAGTTGCTCCCGATAGGCCTTTATAACATCAGACCGGTCGAAGTAACGTTGATTGGCAAAAGTATTGAGCCCAAAGCTTGTTGACTTTGATGAGGGGTGGAACAATGCCGAATTCGTTGTCAACAAGAAGGGTGTATCGGCGGGAATGAGGGGCTCGTTGTCGACTGTAGTTAAAAATGAGCGCGAAACGACAAGGAGGCCGCAGTTACGAACGTCGACGTTTTTGTGCATCCAAAATCATAAGGTCCACATCACAGCTTCCTATCCCAGGGCCACCGCGACGAGAACGTGTGGGTAGAACACGTTTCTGACGAGGATGTGAAGTTGTTAGATGAGATGCATCCGCCATGGTCCTCTCCGGCGCTTGCCAGTGATCGCGTTTCCACAACGCTGACGACGAACGTTGGCCGTGGTGCAACGTTCGAGTCCGAATCGAAGATGGCGACTGGAACCAGTGGGTCACAGTCGTCGTGGAGGCCCGGAAAGAAATCGCGTCTAGCGCAAGTTGTGGACTGCGTTGATGGGGAACCGCTGAGACAAAAGCTACAGTATTACCGTAGGTTATTAGGTACTAGAGAAAAGTCTTTGCTGGGATCAGAGTTAACGACGTGCGGGCTAGGGAAACCCTCGACGAACATCCAACCGTCAGCGCTCAAGGGCGTAGATCACGTCCATGATTTTCCCCTTTGGTACTAACACACAGTCGGTACCTCTACTACACTAGCCTCGATTCACGGAGATCATATCTTAGGTCTTCAGCACCAGTAACTGTACACACAACACGTCTTGACACGTAAACTGACTATTTAGCCTGATTTCGGGATGTATTGAACACCAGCGGATGGACAAGAGCCATCCTTGAACCCTGGCGAGCCTAGGTGATCATCATCAACATTAAGGTCTGAATTGGGAAATGAATGTACTCACTGATGGGATCGAACGTACCATCGATGACTGAGCCCTGTAGGTAAAAGTACCAACTAATTGTGTTCAGGCCATCGTTCAAGCAGCCGAGATCAGGAGTATACTAGAACGAGATAATCTCAAATACGAGCGCCGTATTATGAGCATGTACTTACACCTCCAGAACCAGCCTCAAGCGCGGAAAGGATATCCGATAACGCATAGGTTTGAGACGTGGAAGGCGTGATACCAGCGTCTGCGAGCCAAGTGTACGTGGGGAGAGTCTGGAAAAGCCCGACAATTGTCTCGCAGTACGCCACAGCCTTTGCGAAACGAATTTAGTCGTGTGTGCGATCCCCGGCTCATAAGCACCCTACCTCGGCTCCTTGGGGACTCCCGGGTGGGAAGCAGGAGGTCTGGAGGGTGCTGTCAGGGACCCGAGATCAGTAACCATTTGGAAACGGAAGTTTAATGTAGTTCCTACCTAAAGCACGTGCCATGCGTTGCCCATTCATGCTAGACTGTTATTAGCGAGACATCCATATAGTCGGAACACGACGTACATCCCAAAGTTCCTCGTTGTTACCGTTATCGTTCAACCAGTATCGTTGCATGTAGTCCAACGTAGACGTAGCGCCCTGGTCTGAGAGAAGCTGGTCACGAGGTCACGGCGACGCTTTCCTTGGACGGCTTTCAGAGAAGTTGCGTACCTGGGCAATATTGTAGTCGGCACGCGATGGATCACAATTCTCATCATATGTACCATCGCAGCTGTTGACAGGGGTGATTGATGAGTACGAGATATGTGCAACCCTACTAACAAACGCACTTGTCATTCCACAAGCCTGACGGGTGCATAAGATTCAATGTGTGTTGCTTTTGCGCATCAATCACTCACCGTGGATGGTCCAGCTGTCGGCAGGGCTACCGGCGACGTCGGTGTCCCAGAACTTCCGGGATTATAATCAGTAACAAAAGGGTATAACTGGTGAGAGAATACCTGAGTTTGCAACAACAGGCCCTACGATAGAACGAAGCAAGTCAGCGGCGGTGTGTTCAAGACGTGGAGAACGACATACGCCCGGGTATTCGGTGCAGCATGTGTTGGAGGGCATTGTCTGACAAGAAGCCGGACCGGAGGTGGAACAACCGGAGGTGATATTGTTCAGGAGGCGGGGAATGGACGTCGCTCCCGACAACGCGCAGAGTTGAGTCAACAGGACAAAGGACAAGATCATTTTGAGCTGGATACCGAGCCTCTGCAAACCCAGCCATTTATGCTGGTAGACGCAGGAACAGACGTGACATCTCATCAGGTCTGAACGAAACCCGCCCGGATTCGGTTGTACGAGGAATGAATCGATGACGATCATATGGCAGCGTGCGGTTCAATCCACGCGTTTCTTCTCATGCCCGGAAGGCTACCCATATGATAGCAGGATGACCAAAACCAAGAGGTAGCCTCAAGCTCGGTTCATCGCTCGAGGGAAAAATCGGCGCAATGGATTTCCTTACCGAATCGTTGGGATAATGTTTGCCAACCTGGACGGTGGTGAGAGTGACATGCTTGCCAATAATCCAATTCGAGCCTCTGCGGATGCTGGACTACATCGGTCTATATGTATCCCCTTCACCTTCAGAACCTGCGCTACCGTGCATCGTCCACGTGTCAGCCCAATTGTGGTGTGGTTGAGAAGTGTGGTCGTGCGCATTCTGAGAAGCCCAAGGGATCATGGGGCCAAGTCCAAACACCGATGCGAATCGGGGATTGATGTGTGGCTGGAAGAAATGTTGGACATCGTTCACCTCGGGAGAAAACCAAGCATTCAAAGTCGGTTGAACAAGGGGGTCAGCCATATCCGCGTGCCCAGTTTGTCCATACCCTGTCGCACCTTCGACCATCCGCGAGGTACCTGGAAACGACTGATCGGTATCCGGGTCGACCATTCGTTGGGATGCGACATGGTTGTGACGATATCCTCGCCGTGAGGTATTCCATGGCTGACGATTCCGATATCCCCTTTCTCGTGTACCCCGACTGGGAATGCGCCCACGGGACACCTTAGGACCGTCTCCACCACTCTCACAATTGGGCTCCCCACCAAATTCACCATTCATTTCCAAGGGGCGTACACGAGCATCTGAACTGGGAATATCAGCATACGGGTCATCATATGGTATGGGTGGTGGTCGCGATGGCACTGTGACGTGATAGTCATCATCATAAGGGCCATGAGCATCATATGGGTTGGCACCCCGATATGTGTCCTGAACCATATCGTCGACATGGATCCGGGACGGTGTTGGGGTACATTGTCTGGAAGATGATACAGAGCGTCCGCGCCTATAACAATCCGTTATTAAAGATCCCAAATACTGTTATTATGCTCACCTCCTCTTGTGCTGAGCCCTGAAGGCAGCCTCTTTCTCGTCGTCAGAAAATTCAACCTCGTCTTCTGCGGGTTCTTCGTCATGGATGTTACTGGCGTCGCTGCCACGTAACTTTTTGAGTTGGTCTACGAACACAAAGTGACTTCGTTGTGGAACATGGAATACCTCGCGGGATAACCAAACTTTGTCGGTATCCAGCGGATAGCGTTGGGTAAATTTAACCTGATAGAGTGGTTGGGACGTTGGACCGAACGTCTCGTATATCTAGCACCACAGGTAAGAGTCGACATTAACTCATACAGAAAGCGACGTGACCCACATATCCAAAAACTTTTCGGTCTTCAAATACAAGCAAGGACTCGGCATCCAGAGCGCGCTTGGACAAGGAGTTTACATGGTTCACAGGGAGACCCCTCACAATCACAATGTTCCCGACGATACTCATAATTTCCCCGACTTTCTCCAGTGTATCGCATGGCTCAACCTCGGAAATGGTGGGAACCATGATAGTTGCGTCGACAATCTCGTTCTTTGTCTGGAGATAGGCGGCAGCTGCTATCATGTCTGACTCTTCATCGACATCTTCAACGTCGTCGGCAGGTCTTTTCCGCTGTGGCGCCTCGTATACACGTCCCTCATCCGAATCAGAGGAGGAACTTGTCTCTAACTCTGAGTCCGAATTCGACTCCGAATCTGAAGCGGCACTGACGATTAGAGTCAATATACCTTTTGATAAGATGTTCTTGAGATGCTCACGCCGACATTCCGCTGTCTTCGTCACAAGGAACAAGATCTGCCTCTACTTCATTTTCACTTTCTATTTCATCGTCTGTGCTGGTAATGGAATCATCACTAGATTCCGGCGAATCTGGAGCATGAGTTGGGGCGAGCGTGAGTGGAGGAATGGTTCCTATCAGGTCTTGGATGAGGAGCAAGTCCTGAGGAACTGTAGAAGGAACCTTGAAGTTGAAGTCCATTTCAATGGTGATAACTTGAGGTATGGGTTGAAACTTCAAACCCATAGAGTTTTTTAGTCACGTGAGGGGTGATATGCACTCGATGGTAAACTAAACCCGGACTCCCACAAACGAGCACTTAACCGACTCTTCCCCTCGAGACTCAACTTTTTATATTGGAGCGGCGCCGCGATGTTGCTGTCTATTGCTCAGCGAGAATTCAAGCGAACGTTGTTAACGTGTCGCGTGCCGAAAATTCTCCTGTATTCTACTGCCTCCAAGCCCTCGTTACAGCTAGTTGCCCAGCTCCGAAAAATGACGGACGTGCCAATTTCCAAGGCTCGGGAAGCGCTTAGTGCAAGCGGGAACAACCTGGAGGCTGCGCTGGGGTGGTTGCAGCAGGATCTAACCGCTTCTGGCGCTCAAAAGGCTGCCAAGGTTGCCGGACGTGAAGCACGAGAGGGACTCGTTAGTGTTTGCGTACTCTCCGGCAGGTCGTCCTCAACGCTAGATGGTGGTGGACTCCGGGCAGCCATGGTCGAGTTGAACTGCGAAACTGATTTTGTCGCAAGAAACGAACTGTTCACCCAACTTGCTGCCGACATCGCACACACCACTGCCTTCCTTACAGAACACGTTCAATCACCGAATTTCATCCAACCCTGCCCATTGCACGTCCTTGATGATGCCCCTCTCCTCTCGCAAAGAAACCCGAGTCTCCGATCGCCTTCTACGGTGTCTAGTTCGATTCAGGATCTAATTGCAAAAGTCGGCGAAAAGGTATCGCTGAAACGGGCTGTTGCTGTGGTTCACAGCCCTCTCCATGGTCACACTGGGCACCTTGGGTTACGCTTAGCTTCATACTCACACGGGCACTCTGGCACTCACGGCCGTATTGGCTCACTTGCTGTGCTCGCGCTGAAAGCCTCTGATCTTGCGAGCCATCTTGCACCGGAAACCTTTGTGCAGGACCTTGAGCGACTCGAGCGTGCCGTCGCTCGTCAGATCACTGGTTTTGAGACGTTGTCCATCCAATCCACGACGGATGAAACATCGTTGTACAACCAGCCATTCATGGCGACCGGAGGACAACTCACTGTCAGTGCCGCCTTGCGCGAATGGGGTCGTGAACGCGGGATGGAAAAGGAAGGTGAAGAGGGAGGCATAGAGGTTCTGGAGTTTGCTAGGTGGACAGTGGGAGAAGACATTGATTAGACTTTCAATGATTGTAGATGGTCAAGTATTGGACCGATACCACCCAATGGGTTGAGGAGCTTGTCTGACAATCCTCAGAGAAAGACTCTATAGCTCAGTGGTAGAGCATACGATTGCAGATCGTGCGGTCCCGTGTTCGAACCACGGTGGGGTCTGTTTTTTTCTCCAAAAGTACTTCCTGACGTAAGCAGCGTATTTTGTCAGCGTGATGAGGGTTTGCCAACTTGTCAGAGTCCATTACCCATGAAGAGAGCGGCAAGTTCAGTCATACACCATGGAATGGTGCGCCTGCACCAACGGCAGCTATCCCAAGCATCTCTGCCGCCATTGCAGATAACCACACTCCCCAACAAGATTCGGGTCGCCACAGAGTCTACTCCCGGTCATTTTTCATCCGTCGGGCTCTACATCGACGCGGGGTCGCGTTATGAACTTCCATCGACATCGGGAGCTAGCCATTTCCTAGACAGAATGGCTTTTAAGGTGCCCCTTGTGTTGCTACAAGGTTGTTATTTCTGACACTAAAATTGCAGTCAACACATTCTCATTCCGAAGCCAACATGGCTGCGGCGATGGACCGACTTGGTGGTCAAATCATGTGTTCATCCTCCCGAGAATCCATCATGTATCAGTCCTCTCATTTTGATCAGGCAACCACACTAGCGCTCTCTCTGATATCCGACACTGTCCTAAATCCTGCTTTTTTGTCGGAGGAATTGGAGATTCAGAAAGATGCTGCTCTTTATGAAATTCGAGAAATTAGCAACAAGCCAGAAATGATATTACCCGAGGTACTCCACGGAGTAGCGTACGGCGGGAAAGGCCTCGGGAACCCACTCGTCTGCCCGGATGAGCGCATCAGTCTCATCACCGGTGACCTCCTCCGTCACTGTATCTCGGACTGGTACCGTCCGGAGCATATGGTTGTAGCGGGTGCCGGAATGCAACACGAACAATTGGTTGAACTTGTCGACAAGCACTTTTCGACACTCAAACCCTTGCCGTCTCCTACGCTTCCCTCTCCACGGCCATCAACCGTTCAGACCGTACCACCACATCTCCTGCCGTCTTCGTCGCCATCAATATATAAGTCACTTACACGTGCGGCATCATCATACTTATACCCGACCTCTGCTTCAAGAGACGTGCCCCCTCTATTGGACACACAGTCACAATATGTCGGCGGTGTCAGGCACATCCCAAGTAATACGGCAGATTTTGATCACCTCTACCTCGCATTTGAGGGTGTTGGTATTCACGACGACGATATCTACACACTCGCGACAATGCAAGTGCTTCTTGGGGGTGGAGGCAGCTTCTCAGCCGGTAAGGCTCACATTCCTCCCGTCATTTGTCTCTCACCCTTCGTAGGTGGTCCCGGGAAGGGGATGTATTCCCGATTATATACGCACATCCTCAACCATTTCCCTCAGATAGATCATTGCGCATCCTTCCACCACATTTACACAGATTCATCACTCTTTGGATTATGGGCGTCCTTTATGCCTGACATCCCCAAGCAGCGGGGTAATACACCCGCCCAAATTCTTCCCCATCTCGTGCACCAGATCAGTCTGTTGATATACCAAAACGTGCCAGAGATAGAGCTTCAGCGTGCCAAAAATCAACTTCAATCCAGCCTGATGATGGCACTGGAGAGCAGGGCAGTGGAGGTTGAGGATCTCGGTCGTCAGGTAGGACAGCAAAACTCTGGCGCGTCTATATGAGACTAATCAATTTGTTCAGATCCTCGTACACGGACGTAAGATCCCCGTGACGGACATGACAGCAGAAATTGACAAAGTCACCCCCGAGAGTGTTAGACGAGTCGCGAATCGCCTTCTTGGCCCGCATTCTGGTAACAAAGCGACTATAGTTACGATGGGCAGAGGAGAGCTTGGTGATTGGCAAGCAACACTCCGCAAATATGGTGTCATAGGAGCTTGAGTTCAACTGTTGTATTACTTAGATCCCTGGGCATTTCACTGAATCACATTCGTTGCTCACTAATGTCCAAGTTACATTCACGAAGTCGTAAAAATATGCTAAACCAAGTTACCCGCAGATGTTTGGGTACTGGTGGTTAGTAGGGTTCTGGGGTATCCATCCGTATTTAAGTCCAGCTTGGTATGACCATTCATCAGCACTCTCCGTCTTCCAAGTCCACTGCAACCAACCATCGGTGGCCGCCTCGTATGAAATAACCTGTGCCTCCCAGATCTGTCGAAGGAACGTCTTGTAACTTGAACTGAAGGTAGAACCACTGCCGGTCAGGCCCTTACAACTTCCAACCGCCGTAGAACCGGGGTAGGTGCCAGCGTAGCGCGAACCGGTACCACGTCCGTTCAAGTACGTGGCGCAATCAGTCATGCCAGTTGACCATTCACCCACTAGAAGCCAAAGATCAAAGCCCGCGAGAGAGGACTGAGTTTGACAAGCAGTATTGATGTGTTCCTGGTCAGACATTTGATTCCCCTAATAGCCTTCTATTAGACAACACAAGGCAGAAGAGCCTAGATATACTCACGGCATTGGAGAAGACCTGATAAATATGAGTATCCATAGCTACACCGTCAAAGTTGGGCGGGGTCTCAAATCCAGCCCAATAGCTGAGTGGCTGGAATGCGTCGTGGATGAGTTCAACAATGTTGCTTGTCTTGCTCGTGCCATACGGGTATCTGTAGGTTCAGATAAAGGTCCGCATGGCGTGTAAATCAAGATATTAGGGTCACCTTATGTTCCCCCAGGAATCGTTCCAATACTGCCTTACAACGCTGAGAACGGCAGAACCATCATATCCGGCAGGCCTGGTGTCAAAATATGGGTAACTCCTTGCATTCTTGCACGCGAAAAACTCACTCGTTCAGGGGTGCAATGACAGGCACAACATTTGGTTGACCAGCATACATGGAGGCAATCGTTTGGATGATTTTGTTAGTCCGATCAATATTAGTTTGGTTTGAGTGCCAAGTGGGGAATGACATTCTGTGGCCAGAGTTGTCGTACCTATGAGAGATGAGGTATCAGGTAACATGGACCATATGATGCACAAACCCATTCTGGCTCCCTGGCGCGCCGTGAAGATCAATAATGACCTTTAATCCGTGATTTCCTGCCCATTGTACTGCTTTCTGTAGGTAGGGTAACTGCCCTTGGATGTACGGTTCCCCGGGACCAACTTCAAATGCCCAGTAACCGATTGGAATGCGTACGTGATTCAACCTGTGAAGAATCGATTAGCCCCATCAACAGTAGTGGTAAATACAATATACCCTGCAGCAGCGATGGCGGTAAAGTCGCTTTCGGTGATCCAAGTATTCCAGTGGTTCTGCAGAACACTCAACGCCGTGCTGTGATCCTGATATTGACCAAACGTCCATTCGTCAACGATGGCGTTGTTTCCAGTGTTGTCGAAGATGCTCGGAGTAATCCATGGCTATGGAGGAGCAAGTACATCATCGAAGAGAACATTTATGACGTTGTGTACACACCTCGAGCACGAGCCACCCACCGAGGTTGACACCGCGGACTTTCTCGGACCCATAAGGAAAACCTGGCGTGAAGGAGAACACACACTTTGCGACGGAGAATGCCACAAGCGTCGAGGTAAGCAGTCTCTGCATTGAATGCATTAGAGAGGGAGAAAGACAAGGCGACGGAGGAAATCGACGTGCCCGCATTTATAATCATAGCTGGCCATGGGGGGATCATAATCGCCTCGGAAGCGTTACATTGCCGCGAGTTGCCAGATTTCCATCATACGGTGGGAGCGTTGGTCATGTGTCTGGGTGGACTTGCGGTGGGGATAATAAAATAGTAAGGGCTGGGCATGGGGCATGCATACGGCACAAACCCCGTGTTCGGGTCCAACAATTGTGTAAAGAACCATTATTACTGCCAGTGGGGGTCGTGGTGCTCGGCTGGTTCACCCGATTTATACCAGCACTAGATTCAGAAGCACATGTGAGGATGGAAATACCAGCAATAATTTCCGACAGCGGCAATAACGAGGCATTGCGATGCAGCTACTCAGCAGCATACACGGCAATCGCCAACACATCCGCGGTGAGTCTTCACGATTCCGTCCGATGATTGGTGATATAGTAAGAAATGCGTATCTCGGTCGTTGCTAGCCCAGGACGAAGGTCAGCTTCAGAGTGCCAAATGGAGAACCGTGGATCAGTAACTTACGTAGCTCTTGTCTCAAGTGTGGCTCAGACTGCGCGTATGCTAAGAACACGGTGAACCGCCAGAACTTCCGATTGGCTGTGGGCTTTAAATGCGGCGGTATGAGCGGCCAGCTAAACTCGGAGATCTGGACAAGAGATTTAATAAACCTTGCCTCCAGAATTGATTCTGCAACCAACCTAGCAAGCTATTCCTCTACTACTAGTTGCCATGGGGAGCCCTTATAGTCACCTCCAGGTTCATATGCACGATCTCTCGGTTACGCTCGCTGATTTCGAGGTGATTTTGCCGTGTTACAAGCGCAACATCTTATAAAACACCGTACCCGGGCCGTCCCTTTGAATACATGAACGGCTACATTTTCGGGTCTGTAGAATGATGGGAATGCACGTGGAGTTCAGAAACGTTGCATTATACGAACTGTTTACACAACCATCACCTCTAGTGATGTTCCGTGTCAGTGGGAGCCCAAGCTGGTCGGCACCACTACCTCGCCACGCCACGAGGGCCTTGCCCCTGCTTTCTTGAGGGGTCGAGTGGTCAGTGGCAACTAGATCTTGGACCGAATCTTGAGTCGAGACTTGCAACCAGAAAGTATACTCGTTGTCATTGTGCCATGTGGCGTCTTGGCAGGCGGCCCCAGCTCTTGTGACTTATCATCATAGAAAGATATGGAACGTTGCCAGTAGACCCTGGTTGGATTGCCAGTAGTGAGCGCTGCCACTGCTTTGTACTATTCGCCGTTCACCCAGATGAAGTGGGTTTCCACCAGCAAACGTTGAGGGACGAGAGGATGCGGGGTGGGTGTGATCCCTGAAGGCCTGATGCATTGTTGAGGATTAGTTTCTCCAATGCCAAGGCGAGTAAACGCAACCACGATGTTCCTTGCAGATATCTTACCGAGCATTTTCCTCCGTTTGGTCAGAGGAGGGACGTGGCCAGCTTCCTGGCAGTAGTGACATCGAGCGCGTTGCGATATTACATGTATGGACTGTTGCTAGTTGCTACCGAACTGGAATATATGCACAGCTGTGATAGGTTTAAATAATTGTCCCCTTGATCCACTGCGCCCAAGTCCATTTCCCCTCTCCCCACTCCTCCAATCTCCCAATTATAATTCTCAGCGCAATGGCCGTTGAAAATATCCGCGATAGATACCAGGCTGCCGGCCAGGACCATCTCTTCACCCTCTGGTCAAAGCTTACGGACTCAGAGCGCAATGCCCTCACCCGCCAGCTGGAGAGCATCGACGTCGAGCGGGTAAACCGAGTATACAAAAAGGCCACTTCCTCCGAAAGCAATGCTACCGATCCCCATCACGTCGTCGACTCCATCGAGCCCCTCCCCGCTGGGGCGTGCGAGTCCGCGTCCGCTAACCCTGCCAAAGCAAAGGAATGGAGGCAAATTGGTCTCCAGGCCGTTGCGGATGGCCAAGTTGGCGTCCTTTTGATGGCTGGTGGTCAGGGCACGAGGCTCGGCAGTTCTGCTCCAAAAGGCTGTTACGACATCGGCCTCCCCTCACACAAATCCCTCTTTCAGTACCAGGCTGAGCGCATCGCTCGCCTTCAGACCGTCGCTGGGGCCCAATTTGGAAAGCCCAAAGGTTCCGTCTTGGTCCCCTGGTATGTGATGACCAGCGGCCCGACTCGTCGCGAAACGGAATCCTTCTTCGCAAGCAACAACCACTTTGGCCTCGATCCAAAGAACGTAATCGTTTTTGAACAAGGTATGTACAGATCTTGGTCGTATAGATCTCAACAATTTACCGATTTCGCCTGCTTTCCAGGTACGCTGCCCTGCCTCACCATGGAGGGTAAATTCATGCTCGAAACCCCCTCTCGCGTCGCTGTTGCTCCCGACGGCAATGGTGGTCTCTACGCGGCGACTCGCGCTCCCTTGTCCCCATCCGACAAGTCGCGTACGGTCCTTTCTGACCTAGCCGATCGCGGCATCCAGTACGTTCACGCCTACTGCGTCGACAACTGTCTCGTCAAGGTTGCCGATCCTGTCTTCCTCGGCTATTGCATAGCGAGACAGGCCGATTGCGCTGCCAAGGTGGTTCCAAAGACATCACCGACGGAGTCAGTCGGCGTCGTTGCTCGCCGGGGAGACAAGTTTAGCGTCGTAGAGTACTCAGAAATCACGAAAGAGCAAGCTGAGCTCCGGAATCCAAAGACCGGGGAACTCATGTTCAACGCTGGCAACATTGCCAATCACTTTTACACCACCGCTTTCCTTCAATCCGTTGAATCTTTCGAGAGCGAGCTTGCTTATCACATCGCACGCAAGAAGATCCCGACTATAGACTTGCAAACCGGAGAAGTCGTCAAACCTAGCAAGCCAAATGGCATGAAGCTCGAGTTGTTTGTATTCGACGTGTTTCCGTTCACCAAGAATTTCGCCGTTCTCGAAGTCGCTCGGAAGGAGGAATTCAGTCCCCTGAAGAATGCGCCAGGGACTGGGTCAGACGATCCAGAGACCAGTCGTCGCGACCTTTTGGAGCAGCACCGACGATTCCTGGAAGACGCTGGTGCTCGTTTGAAGGAAGGTGTAGAGATTGAGCTTTCGCCATTTGTCACCTACGCAGGAGAAGGTTTGGAGTCTGTTGAGGGCAAAACCTTCACCAGGTCCGGTTACATCGTGAACCTCGAGGAACTGGACGCTTTGTTGTAAAACATGTTGTTTACTTTTACCTTGTACTGTTTGTTGAACACTTCCCCTATGTCATCGTGGGCCATAGATGCATCCCATGCCTGGACGCTGTTCTCTGTGATTTGGCTTTCCCAATATCAATCCACTCGTCTTGTTGTACAGTCCAACTGGGGTGAAGTGCTTGCCTGACATGTATTGCATGCACCCGCTCGCGTATACTCAGCTGCCTACACCACTACTGTCTGACGCCTTACCTCGCTTCTCGAGCTCTTCTCGAAGTGACGCAAACAGGCGCTGCGTGCGCTCCGCATTCGGCTGATCGTCCATTAACACAAGCACTAATCCGGGCAGCGAAGCCATGCTCACCTCCTTACAGCATGTGATGAGCCTGTCAATGAGTAACGTTTGGTTATTCCGTGCATCCTCAAGCTCCTTCCGAAGACGTCGAGCCTGGGTCTGTTAGATCAAAGGAACAAACCATGGCAAAACATAGTAGCCAACCTCTTCATCGGTCCTGTCAGCTCTGCTTTTCTCACTATCCGCAAGTTGCTTTTGCTCTGCGGCTCGCGCGCGAGAAAGTAGTACTTCGAGTTCTTTCGATCGAACTACACACTCGAAATGTTGTTCTCGAAGCTTGTATTGGCGAAGGACTTCTTTCAGGCGTTCCCGCACGCTGTCCAATTTTTGTCAGGCAATCATGATGGTGATGTACAATGACGTACACGGTGTCGAAAATTTCCCCGAGCGAGCGTTTAGCTCTACGCGCATGTTAAGAAAACAACAATCACAGAAGAGGTCATTTCATAACATACTCAACAGGGTCGTCTGTCCAGTTCTTCTTGAGATCCTGGCGTCGGTGTTCAGGTAGCTCATCCTAAAAAGCGACATAAAACATCATGCTCTGTACTTTGCGTGTTAACTTACCCAAGTATCTATACCAGAATCCTCGGTAAGGTCCATAAGTTCTACAGCAAGAACCTCGTCGCCGTCCTCCAACCCTTGTTCCTCTGGTGTATGGTTTGCATCCAGCGTCCGTCCATTATGAGAAAATATAAACTGCATGGATGATGTGCTGGTGGAATTCCAGGAGTGTGTGCTTGTAACTTCCGATTTCGCAGGCCCATTGAAATGGGCCCCAGTACTTGTGGCTGCTTTGCTATCACCCTTTTTTGCGGCCGTCCCTTCCATTCTATCTGTCCAGGCATTGAAAAGTCTTGAAAGCTTTGTTTTGCGTGAAATTTTGAAAAAAAGCTCTGCGCGATAACGACAAACGACCTTGACCACTATGTCCGGCATTTCGCGGTATTTCATGTCTTGCATCTTTGCCTTGTCCACTCGCTTAGCCATGTCATTTTTCATTTGTACGATCTACGGAATGTCAAGCAAGCAGACAAGTTGGAGATGGTACGTACCTCTTCCTGCGCTTCTTCTACACACTGTGCTAGTCGTTTGCTGTCTTCCTAGGCGATTGTTAGCTATACGGAAACAGTCCCAGCAGTTGATGCGTACCCGTAGTCGTTTGTTATCCTGCATAGGTTTTTAGCGATTTCTTAAAAGGCACTGTAAAGGGTACCTTTTGCAGTTCTCGGGCCAGATTCTCCATTTTAGCTTTCGTCTGGTTTGCCTTTGTTAGCTGACCTTTGGCTTTGAGTATTGGAGTGAGAGCGATGTAAGGGTAGCAGGAAAGTATAGGACGAACCCGCATCCTTGTCTTTGACAAGCTTTTGCTTCTCCTTTGCATGATCCCGTTCGAGCCTCTTGAGTTCAGCAAACTGTATCGGGGGTATACGTGAAGGCACCGTGCGTTCATCACGAAAGACATACTAATTCAATGTATTTGGCGTGGATGGCGTTCTCTCCCATACCTCTGACGGACTTGACGGCCTCCTCTGCTACAGGAAGATGAGGAGAAGGAATGGGAGGGGAGGGGGAATGTGCAGACCGAATCGTCGTTCCTCCTCCTCTTCGAGAACCTCTTCCTCCTCGAGGGCTGCGATGCGATTTTTGAGACTTTCATACATGGCAGCAGGATCTACGGGGGCATCGTTCTTTTTCTTTGCTTTCTGAGTGCCATTCACTGTGGAGGGATGGAGGGGGGGTCGGGCTGTGGAGGAGGACTGAGCGGGGGGATTTGGGGGTGCGGGAGGAGCGGGGCCAGATGGAGGGGGCTTGGGCGTACGGGGAGGGGGGGAATGAGTGTTTGCGCCATTCATGGGAGAAGCTGTCGGAGGAGTGCGGTTGAGAAATACTTACGCTGAGTCGGTGAATGTTTTACAGACGTAACAAAACCGGCGAATGACCCGACGCGGTAACGCTCCATCTCCTCCATCTCTTCCACTACACGTGACCCATCCGCGTCGCGTTCTCATTCGTCTTCCTTCTCAACACCCATGTCTATCGTCCAACCTCCCACTTCAGACTCCCGCTCGCCCTCCAGGAAGCGAATGCGTCTCTCCTCCCCCACCTTCGACGATCAAGTCGGAGAGCCGAGCCAAGACGATCTCGCCGCCTTTGATTCCTTAGACGCTCAGCTATCCCAATCCTTTCCCGATCCCAGCCACCTCAGGCAATCCTCATGCTCAGCTCATAGCGTGACCCATGAATTGCCTGTGGTGGATGACGAGAACCCGTTTTGTTCACGTACACCACAAACAGAGCGCATACACGCACCATTCACGAATGCCTCCGCGATCGACAGCACGATTGACTATTCCCGGCTTGCAAACGAGCCCTCAGACGAAGAACTACTCGACGAGGCACCTCCAGAGGTCGACTATGCCGCATGGTTCAACTCGAATCCGTCCAATTCTTTCATTGGATTCAGCACCGCTGCGACAGCAGTGACCGGCTTCCAGAGACCGTCTATCAGTGGTATAACTACGAAAACGCCCTTCGCCCCATCAGCCGCAGCACTCCGGGACGCTGAAGAGAAAATGAGGAAGTGGCAGGAAGATGTCCACCTTCCCGACCAAGTTCCAACGGACAAGGCGCCCGATTCTCCCCACTCCACCCAGCTAGTGTCTCCTCCACGGGCAACATTCTCCTCTGCAAGAAATGTATCCTTTATGCATGCACCTGAAACACCCACTCCTGCTTCCTTTGCAAAGCCTACGCTCACCGAATCACACAGCTCATTCCGGAGTTTGGGCGGCAAACGGCAAACCAAACCTTTCAAGTCTCCTTTGATCACTACAACGCCTTCCATGCTGTCGCATCGACAAGTATCTACCCCAAGCATCAGTTCACCTCTGCGCGGTTATCCCTCTGCTACTGCCCTTTCTCGGATCACTACGCCTGTATTACCGCTACGCCCATCCTCGGTCGCAAACCACATCATGACTCAACAACCGTTGGGTTTTACTCCTCGACACGGGAGTATCACGACGAGACCAAAATTCGTAACGCCGTTCAAAGCTGCCGTGAAATTTGTAACTCCAGGAGCATTCGCAGTTGAGAAGCTTCCACCAACTCCCACTAATCCTAGGACAATCGTGAGCCGCATGTATCCACCTTCAGCGCCGTCGCCCCGACCATGCAAGCGGAACAGTGACGAGAGGATTTTCGATCTCAGTGAGCACAAGTTGTAGATTCCTTATTCCCCTCTTTGGATTTCAACTTTATATGTCAGCCCCTCCTCCCGGCAGACGAACACTCGCCGCTTCTGGCTTGCGGCCACAAGCCTACAGTGCCAAACAACTTGAGGATATGGGAATGTCTGTTTTTTTTTTTTTGGTTATCCCTCCAACCGTTCGGTGCATCCTGATAGCCTGAACCAGAAATTTCAAGGAACTCAGTCAAGTGAATCCCCAGACAGCCCCTTTCTACGCTTTCACCACCTATTCGCGCTCTCTTCCAACTTCACCCGATTCGTCCTCGTCTCTTTCCTTGGACCGTTCAGCCATGCTGGAAGAACTACACGCAAAAGGCTGCACGCTTGTTGAGCAAACGTGGGTTGACAATCACTGGCCACTGGTCCTCTGGAAATTGGCTGGTATGGTCGCTCTCGATCCTATGAGCGAGAACGACCCTTTCAGGAAACGTTGGTGTTGGCCGGAAGTTGTTCGTCAGTTGATGTACAGGTAGGCAGACTGATCCGAACGACTCGAACTTTGCAGTTCCAACATACCGTCAGATACGAACGGGACTTGAACAGTTCTTCCCGTCCACCATTACGGTTGATAACAACCAGGGATGCATCGGCTGAATCGCCGCTGGTGCTCTGTATCTCGAACATAACTTGGCCTGCCAGTAGCTCCGAAGGGGATATTGCACCGGTTCAAACTTATCCTGAGCTCGAAATAACCGATGGTTGGTATAGGCTACGTGCGCGCGTCGATGCCCCACTAGCGCGAGGTGTAAGAAAGGGAAAAATAAAAATAGGTCGGAAAATTGCTGTAGCGGGTGCAAAGGTTAGTTCAGCCATCTTTAATGATACGCTCACTCCATTCAGCCCTGTAGCTCTCGGCGGAGCGAAAGGAAGGTTCAGAAATTCTGGAAGCCTACAGCTCCAATGTTCTCTTGTTGACCGGGAATTCAACCCATATGGCGCCGTGGCATGCCAAGCTTGGTTTTCAACGTGGACCATTCGTTGCAACACTAAATAGCTTGACAGCGGATGGCGGCAATGTTGCTGTTATGATGCTCACAGTGATAAAGGTGTGACCATGTGCGGTTCCAGGTGTCGAATTCTGACAGTGGGGTAGGCATACCCTGTTGCGTACATAGAATTCGTCGAGGACACCAATGGCCGGAAACGAAGAGAAGGACCACATGACGCAAAAGAGGAGTCGAGGCTGAACATGCAATGGAAGGTGTGGCAAGTAGAATTTCCATCAACTTGCTTACTTACTCCCCACAGACGAAGCGTAACTCGCATGCATCAAGGTTGTGGTCTGAATACGAAAAACGCAGGTATAAGCTGCTCGACTGTGCAGAACGCCTTGAGCAACGTGCAGGTTCGAAATTCAGACCCAGGGACGATGGTGAAGCAATACATTGTCACATGAGGGGGATAGACATTAATCGTCAAACAGATGGTCCACCCGACAAGATTTATAATATATACGACACCTTGCAGGAAGACACCGAGGCAGCCAAAAGCATCATATCGTCCATCGGTCATGAAGATGCTGGTTGGCTGGCCCGACATATCCGAGAGAGGACCGTCCAGGAACGGGACGAAGCTTCGAGGGAAATTGAACAAGAACTCGAGGTATGAGATCGCAGTTGTCGGAACTCTGGGATGCTGATACAGTGTCAGTCAACCTGTCCACAACGCGATGTAAAGGCTTTCTGTGTTATGGTCGTCAATGATACTCGAACGCACAAGTATCCATCGAAGCGAACGGCGCAGATTACTGTGTGGGATGTTCCCGGGGTATCGATACCCGATGGTTGCACTCAAAGTCCCTTTGTACCCGGCCAACGATATCTTGTACGTCACTCACTCTCAACTGTGGCCTGAGTCTGATGCACCACCGCCGTGCGGTTCGACAGGTGACAAACCTGGTTCCCACACAGGCGTCGGCATGGATGGATTGCTCCTCTGGTGGAGAAGTATATTTGAGCACAAGAAAGAATTCTAAATGGACATTGATCAATTGATTGCTGTACTTTGTACTGACTTTGATGCTGAACCGACGAGCTACTCTTCTTGATCATGTACATGCCCTGAGGCAAAGTTAGGTCTACTCCGAGAGACGGCTATTCGTATGCCTGTTCCGGCTAATTTCACGGGCATTGGATTCAAGTAGAACCAATCGAAAAAAGGGGGAGAAAAAAAAAATAGAGAAATGAGCTCGACCCGGATTGAACGGATGACCTTGTGGATACCCTTGTCTGGAATCACACGCACTACCACTGTGCTACGAGCCCTCAGGTGGCATTAGGTGCAATAGTGCATGAACACGGAAACGGTTGACCCTAACACCGTAGCATTGGCCCGGCCGTTCTAATGAACTACGTGGTAGCCTCTGTCTAGGACTCTAGGTGGACTCAACCTCTATAGCAACCCTTGCTGGATTACCATCTCCTTGTAGAGACTAAGAATGATGTCGTTGGCAGTCAAGGTAATGATTCTGTACAGCATAAAGTCAGCAGAATCAGCATTTGCCTCGCACGTTAGCACTTACGTGTGTGGAGCAATACGCAGAAAATGTGCCGTGGAGCCTGTTTTGAAGAGACGTGAGTAAGGATGAGGACTAGAGTGGTAAATCTACTTGCCTTTATACCATCCAAATACTCCTTCTGTCTTAAAAGTCTTCCAGAGACAGTCAATAGGATTCCTGTATAGTGTACCCTGCAAACGTCCATTAGGTAACCGTATCGTGGGTTGGTTGTACACCCGGGTGAGAGCCTGACGGATGTTAGCAGTAGCATCATGGCAAGCCTAGCGTACTCACAGTATCTGCTGGTTGCATTACGATACACTGTCCGGGACGTCAGAACAAGCTGAGAGTTCGCGTAATGCCTCGTGACATACCACACAGACACCCGATACAGAACTACTAGTCAGGTATGTCCAAATGCTGTTGGCGGGCAAGATACCGTGTGTAACAAGTTGGTTCTTGGTCCAGTTGTAGGTCGGCAGTTGAACAGAAGAGCCCGTGGCAGTTCGAAGAACAGCGGCGTCTATGCCACGAATGAGTCCTCGGAATCCCTCGGTTCGAAATATCGTTGAGAGTGCGTCAAAGGAGCTTTTGTAGTAATGTTGGGCGCCGACTGGTAATGCAGGAGAATATGCCTTGATGATGATGTGTCAGACATCATTTGCGCGAAAAAAACTTCTCGAGATCAACTAACTTGCATGCGAGCCTTGATGAGGAATAGCGGATTTCCGAGGGCCGCGCCGACTGCCCCACTTGCGGCACCGGCTGCTACAGATGTCAGAGGTATTTGATCGGTCACAGGCATGCCTACGACGCGGTTTATCGTCCGGCGGAAAGGCTCATAAAATCCTGAATCAAATCAGCTTTGCAAATAATTGTGATAGACAATAATGTACCTAAGCGTGATCCGTTGAGGAGGATCTGGCAAGGGGTCACAGGGACTGAGAGGTAAAATCAAGGAGAGTGCTTGCCTGGTATGCATACTGGCAAAATGTGAGGCTGATACCACGAAACTACATGGCAAACTTACCGCTGGGCTGAGACCTCGTTGCAGACCTCGGATGCCTTCGTTTCTCCACGTCTTCGTCAAGACATCAATAGCGTTACTGTAAACCTTTTGATAGCCATCCTTTGCTAGTTCGCCTTGGAGTTGCAGACGCGTTTTTGCGACTTCGGCGGGATTCGAGACGGTAACCTGTTTACTGGTATGAGAAACGAATGCAAGGGAGCAATTTAATGGTGACTCACCGCAATACTGGCCGCAAGACCACCACAGATAAAGCCTTCTGCAGTGGAGAGAGGGCGCAACGGAGCTTGCATGGAGGGCAGAGCGGCAGCGAGGCTTATGTATGTTTCAAAGAAAGGCCGCGAACAAGTTTGGTTTACTTAGCTCGCAAGGGTCAATTTGAACGCGACCCTGAAGTGTTGACAAGTTGTCAACTTACTCAGTGTGCAGTGCACCTCAACGAACGAGGCGCGGAACTGACAAACGTTTCGACATGCTCTCAGCTTGATGCAGAGCTCTGACCTCCCCTATGAAAGTGGCCCTGTGATCACGACAAGGACCGTACTCCTCGTCGGTGTTTTTGCCGTGTCCATCCCAGTCGTCGTCCGGATCGTCTCCTCCCCACTCGTCCTCCTCCTTTTCGCACCGCTTTTCGTCGTTTTGGTGGTCATATCATCTCTTCTGGCGCACTTTTTCCTCGCATGCAGGCTCGATTCAAAGGTACCTGCACACGGAAACCTGCTCTCCCATGCCGCTCGTCCCCTTGCCTTCTCAACTCCCGCCGCGTGGCAGGCTGTCCTCATCCGCTCACAATGGTCACATAAACCCCCCCAGTCGCTGCCGTCGTTATGTCCCGACATGCCTGTAGTGTCCTCAAACCTAAATGACATCATGATACTCATAGTACGCGACTTTGTCCTGTCCTGGTACAAGGACATCTCGTCCTCCCCTTCGTTCCCCACAGCCGTGTCCACGACTCTGCATGCAGCCATCGAACAACTCCTGCAACGTGCAACGACCATCGATGTTTCTTCCCTTCTTGTCAAACGGATCTTGCCCAAGGTCACCTCTCATATCGAGCAGTTCCGTCAGTCAGAGGTCGCTCTTCGTGGCGCGGGCCTTGAGCGTCATCTCACTCAGTCAGAGGAACTTGACATGCTTTTGGCCAGTCGATATGTCGGAAAGGGTGAAAGGTTACATCCAGCTGTAGACAATCTTTCGTCTACCTTCACGAAACAGAACGAGGAAATGCATTTGAGGGGGATAGTAGACCAGATCCTCCCTTATATCCTCCCAGAGAATGAAGCTCGAAGCAAGGTCCTCAAGATAGTGGTCCGAGAAGTCATAGTCTGCACTGTGCTCTATCCAATGATAGATATGGTCACAGATCCTGACTTCTGGAATCGCACAATTGAGCAGGTGGTGAGTATTTAGTGTTCTCCCTGTTAGTTGTTTTCTGAATTCCATCTTAGGCTGGAGCTGCGATACACCAGCAGTATGTTCTTTCTGCCTGGCACCGTATCTTTACCAATTCTTTGTAGAAAGCTGATTTCCAAGGTACGAAATGTCCTTGAAGCCCAATCACCGCGGCGTCACCACATCACATCGACGGTCACTCCTGGAGGAGATGCAATTACTATCCGTACTGACGTCCGTCAGTTTGAGTCTTTCCTTCGAAGCATCAATCGTTGTTCCTCTCTATTAGACGCGCGTCGCCTCAAGAACGATGTAATGGGCGAAATTCGCAGGACAAGATTGTTACTCGGTATATCTTTCGACCTCCGTGTGAGCACAAGGAGCTAATTTCTAGATAGCAAATCATGAGAAAGAGGAGTGGATAAATGGAGAGAGGACCGAGGATGTTGTGGCATTTTTGGACAGGCTATATACTGCAAAGCGCACGGTTGAACAGCGAATTGTTGTCCTAGGCGGCGAACAAGATCCGGTTGGCATCATTTACTGGGCGTTCCTGCGTGCACATCTCATGTGTTCTATCTAATCAGACGGCTGTTGCGCGTGAGACGCATGCACGACACCGAGTCTCATTCAGAGATGTTCTTGGAAACCCGACCTCCCTCTCATACTTCATGGAATTCATGGATCGTCGTCATCGTTCATTACTCGTGCAGTTTTGGCTAACTGTAGAAAGCTTCAAGAATCCCTTGGAATCGGTTGACTACACTTCTGGTGACGAGGACGAACCAATTCAAGATCCCTCCAACTCGACAACCCTACGAGAGGATATTCGTCTGATCAACGATCTGTATTTCTCTGCCACACCGCCTCACCCTTCCTTATCCCCGATCTCGCAAAAGCATGTCGATACCATTCGAAGTTACGCCTCCGACGAAGTGATGCCCAACATCATTGAGAATAAGAAGGTTCGCCGGAGCGTCATGTTGGCCCAGAGGGAGGTGGAACAAGAAATGGAGGGCGATTTTGACGATTTCCAGAAATCAGAGTTATGGTTTCGAGTGATCGAAGATGCCTCGTTCGGTCATCCCGAGGCCGAAGCATCCACGTCATTTAACAAGTCACAATACCTCAACCTATCTACTGCTGTGTCTGCTCGTGGAACGTCATCGCGGACCAGATCCCAAATCCCTCGTTCAGAGTCATTCCCGTCTCTCGTCTCATCAAATCGTTCTTTCGAGCTTCCTCACATGATTCAAGGTCCACTGATTCATTCGCCGCCTACCACATATCGTAGCAATATCGACGTCCTTATGGCCCCCCTGTCAGACACACCCTCGGATATTTCGCGTGCGCCGCTCTTCGACGACCCGGATGATGGGAGACCCGGTATGGATGAATCTGAACGTATGGAAGCTATCCAGGCCGCATTGATCGACATCATCGCTACGGAGCAGCACTCTAACCAACCTCGTGATCGTGCTGAGGAGGCGGATGACTTTATCCCTTCGGTTCCCGATGGGAGGAAACCGCGTGGGATATTCGGAGACGAGGAAGATCCAAATGCCGACGATGAGATCGAAGAAGACCACACGACAGAGAGTGCCCGTGTCGTTGGACAGGGATCATTTCAGCTTGCAGGACCTGGTGACCTCCAGCTTTCGTATGAAATTGCCCGTCTCGGCAAGAAAATATCAAAGCTGGAGGTTCACGCGGCGATGCTTGATACACTCATCAAGAAAGCTGAGTTAACGGGAGATACTCAAGAACTCCGTCTCCTTCGCAAGGCAAAGGCTTCAATGACCAGAGAACTCAGGGAATTGCACTTTCAAAAAACGCAGTACGAGCAACAAGAATCTGCTAACCGCCTCGTCCCGCATAGAACAAAGGTTTCTATTGTCAGTTCAACCGTCGCCGAGGAGGAAGGGAGATCTGTGGTCCGATACCTTGTTGAGGTGCAACAACTTTCTCTGGACGGAACTTTCTCATCCGGGTGGGTCGTTGCACGGCGGTACAATGAATTTCTGCGAATGCACAACAAACTACGTGAAGAATACTCTTTAGTTCGCAGCCTTGATTTTCCTGGAAAGCGGTTGGTAGCTTCGCTCTCTGGGAGTTTCATTGACACCAGAAGACAAGCATTGGAGAAATATATGCAAGTGTGTGACTAGTGCTTTGGGGTTTGTGACAACACTGACTCTTTTACAGAACCTGATTTCAATTCCTGTGGTTTGTGAAAGCACAGAACTTCGTGTGTTTCTGTCGAGGGACTCACCTTTCATTGCCTCCGAGATTAAGGATGACGCTCTCAAAGGACAAGGGGGGTTCTCTGGACGAAACATTGTTCAGTCAATGTATCGGTCTGTCACTGAAAGCATCGATGATATGTTCTTCGGGCCTTCCATGCTGGATGTGATGATCCAGCGCCTCACACGACAAGTGGCCGAATTCACCGGAATTGTCGGCTCGGCACTCAACGACGAGGAAATTGTTGCTCAAGCAATGAAGCAATATGGAAAAGCGACCTCTCTGGACACATTCATACAGATGCCAGGGGATCTCAAGCCACTGGACGGAGAGACAAGCACTTCCAGCTTTTCCGCCCCTATCTGTGATTTAGTGCTTGCCATATTTGAGCTTCACACGAAAAACAACTGGCTTCGTCGGCAAGCAATTGTTATCATCCTTCAACAAGTCTTCGGGGATACTATCGAGCAGTTAGTTGGCAAGTTCTCCATGGTTGACATAGTTCACGTTCTTTCGCAGGAAAATACGGCAGAGCATACAATCTCAGTTTGAAGAGAGTCGCATTCTTCCCGTGCTTACCATGCTTCGGGAGAATTTATGGCCTGGAGGCAAGCTGAGAGCGTCTTCGCAACCTCGCACCGCCGAAGAGAAGCTTCGCAGTCGAGATGAAGCCAATCGCAAACTATCGGCGCTAGTACCAGGTTCGATTAGGCTAACCTGTCAAGAACGTGAACTGACCGGAGAATCCCTTGCAGACCTGGCTGCTAACATGATAGGTCGTTCGAACGCCCGCCGCGGGGCTCGACGTATATTCGCTGTGCTGCAGAATCGGCGTTTAAATCAACATATCGCCTATACCATTATTGACGAGGTGTGTTTGAATTAGTCCTGATGCTCCTTGCTAACTGATAGATTGCGGGCAGATTGTCGCCACTATTTTCCCCGAGCTCCCACCTGTATTGCGCTAGGGCGTTGGATTGTCGGCGGAATACTTGCCTCTTGTTATGACAATCGTGTTCCTTCATATGTGTCAGCACACCCCATCGAGTCCACCCGCATAGGAGAATGAGGTTCTGATGGTGGCTCCACATCTCCAGTGGCCATTCTCAAATTTTGCCGGAATGTAACTGCTGTCGCATTCGGGTCATCGTAGCTAACGGAAAACAGTGTTCCAGATTAATATAGAGCGACCGAGGAGCTAGACAAACATACATTTTGATAGCATGGAGAAGGAATCCTCCCGAACCGGACGCATTCATCGTGGGGTGCATCCGACCAGGAAGAACCTGATAGCGGCGTAGCCACGACTCGGTGATCGAGGGTGCGAGGTAACGAGGGATGAGTCGCATCTTTGCTTGCAAGTCTGCTAGAGGCTACGGTGCAATAAGTGACAGTGTCAGAGTGAGAAGCAGATGAGTACCTGGAGGAACATATTTTGCACGACAATTGAAGCAGATCCAGCTAAGTAGGGCGCTAGCATCTCTACAATCTCAAATGGATCGCAGTCGCTAGCGACTAGGAGCCCGTCAAATTCTCCTGAAAATAGTTCTTGCCGTGTACTCATTAGGGTGTCTGAAGTTGATTTTCGTTTGTCGAGGCGCTGGCGCTGGCGCTCTGAACGTATGCGTCCTGATGTGGGCTCAAGTGGGGCTACTACCATGAGATGCAATGACAATTTGCGGCAGTCGCGGACAGAGGATATTTACCAGGAGTGTAATCTTCTTGCGCTGTGGCCCAGTTTAGGGTCGACAGGACTGATATCAGAGTCTCCTTCTCATAATTCATCAGGGTCAGTACGGGATATGCAGGTGGCGAGTCAGCGTCATTTATTGAAATTATTCGTCCTTCACCTGGAGAAAGAGTCAATGCGTAGTAGTTGAGTGCAACGAAGTCCACTTGCATCCTACCCTGTCGAGAACAGATGAGACTACCAACCCAGAAGCATCGTCGACCACAATATAGCGTCCACCCGGGCGCACGTTAGCCAAGTTCAGTATCTGAGAGAGTGAATCGGGACGGATGTCTCGTATCCTGTTCTGGTCCTTTCTGAACCAGTATTCACAGATATTATACACCGTGGGTTCAATTGTCTCGAAGCTCTTCGAATACCTGTGAGAGAAGCGGTTCTTAGTGCCTACTACGGCTGGTTTGGTCACTTACTTTGCTTCCTTCCGCTTCCTATACTTGTCCTTGCTGTACTCCGTTTTCAGAGAATAGTTCGCGTGTTGCTCGATTTGCACCTTGATGATTTCCTGGGGTATTAGGTTCGCCTTCAATGATTTCGCAACAATGATGCGCAACATGACCATACTGAAGCATGGACGCCAGACTTCTTGAGTGCTTCGATTTCTTCCAGAGTCAATGGTTGAACAAAATCCCCATCGTTAATTAGTTCGTTCGTCGCATTCGTTTCCTCTACCATTAGATGGTTAGCGAGGTAATTCAAGAAATGAGCATCGACCTACCAACCGATTTCGTCCATTGTACGGGGAGGCAAACGTTTGAGTTTCTTTTCAAGTATTTCATAGGCGAATCCATACGGTTGTCCGATGAGTTCATTGGCAGGGAACGAGCCTACTCTGCCTAGTGAAACCATCCTTGGTGGAATATTAGATTACAGTCATGCTCGAAGTATTGACTTACGAGTCCTTCTCGACCTTGATACTACGCACCTCGCCATTGGGTAATCTGAATAAAACTGTATGCTTAGAGCTGATTGCATTATATCTGGCGCATTGGGTAGATGTTGGAGTGCTTTCGCCGGTACTCATGTTCGGTTGGAGAAGTTTCGAGTTTCGAATGTCGAAGATAAAGCTACAAAGTAGTCTGGCGGCCTCTCAAATCATGGTGTAATTGCTTGCAATGGCGGGTGACTCCGATCCTAGATAAATGCCAAGTTCGTTTGTTCCCCTACCATTAGCATGGCTTCGAACCCTGAATCCCGGCTGGACAAAGTACAGCGGATGGAGAACGATATGGATGCTTTACTCATCAAGTCCAAAGACCCGTCCTCACTGCTGCCAGACGAGTTGGGCTACATTGTCGCTGCATTTATGCCCTCTCAACCCCCCTCCTCGCGATCAAAAGCGTATCTCATCCTTTCCGCGTTCTGCCAGGGTGTTCGAGCATCCAAATCATCAGAGAGAAGCCAGACCGAAGGAGACGAGCCAGACCAGGGGACACTTGCTCTGTTCCGTATATTCCAACCTCTGATTGCAAGCAACCTGTCGCAGTCTCAGGAGGATCCCTTACTTGCCGCCATCACGTTCCACTGTGCGCTCTTCCAGGTCGACTGGCAGTCGGCTTCACAGATCTTCACAGAAGATGGTTTCATCGACCTCCTCACTACTCTTGAAGTAGCCACATCTCCACCAGTATCTCTCTCACTTGCTCGTCTGTACGCACAAGCTAGCAGCCACAAAACTTGTCGGCAGCTCTTTTCTGAAGAGTCTATCGCCTGGCTTCAAGCGAAGTCCTCTCAGACCACCAACGATGTTTTGCGTGTGGTGGCCATCCTGGCACTCGTCAAACTAGCCCAAGGATCTTCTGGCGATGTAGCAGCTGTTCAGGTTGGAACCACCTCCACCACGGGCATCCCAACGCGCGAGGACGTCGCCCGTGCAGTCCAGTTAAGTGACATGATCATGAACAGCAAGGACATCCACGCTTGTCTCAGCGAAGCAGTTGAGGGGTTGGCGTATCTCAGCATCAATCCAACTGTGAAGAAGAACTTAGCAAACAACACCGTCCTAAAGCGACTCTTCTCTTTCGTCCCAAAACGGAAGGCTGCAGCGGACGCGACGAGTAATTCTACACTCATCTACGGTGTTCTCGTGATTATCTCCAACCTTTGTGCATACAAGCCGCGGTTGAGTCAGGAGCAGCAGCAGATTGCGAAGCTGCGGCGGATGGCCGAGAGCGGAAAGCAAACAGGCAGGTCAGGCGTTGAAGAACAATCAGATCCTTTAGAATCCGAACCCGAGGTCCAGGCCCGGTGTCGTAGCGCCATCAGTTGCGGGGCACTGGAGGTACTAGCCACGGCATCTGGATTGGATAGTCAAGGGATTCGTTCAACCGTCGGTCAAGTACTTCTGAGCTTCGCAGAAAACAAGGAAAATAGAGGGGAGATTTTGAGCGGTGGGGGTTCCAAGACGTTGACTCGCATCATTCAATCTGCGTCATCATCTCCAGATTCACTTCCCCAAGAAGCGCTTTCGGCCATCCAGGCCCTTGCCAAGCTTGCCATTACCGCACCACCAATTCAAGTTTTTGGCCCCAATGAGGGTAATGTACTTGATGCAATCCGACCCTTCTCACAACTACTCCTTCACCCATCAGCAAATATGCTCCAGCAATTCGAAGCCACGATGGCTCTCACGAATCTTGCATCTCATGGACCAACTTTTGCATCTCGTGTCGCGAATAACCCCCACGTTCTTGGCAAGATTGAACTTCTGATGCTGGAGGACCACACACTCATGCGCAGAGCTGCCACCGAGCTTATCTGCAACCTAGTCGCAGGGTCAGAGCACGTCTTTGAAAGATATGCTGGGGTAAATGACGAAACTGCGCGGTCGACGTCGCGAGATGGATCTTCCAAGTCCAAGATCCATGTCCTGATTGCCATGTCGGACGTGGAGGATCCGCCTACACGCCTCGCAGCATCAGGGGCATTGGCGATGCTAACGAGTATGCAAACAGTATGTAAGGCAATATTCGATCTCCAGATGGAACGTCACAGGGCGTTTCTTGTACTGGCACAACTCATTGACCCTAGCGTTCATGCTGGCGATGACGATGCGGCGGGGGAGGACGTAGCTATCGGTGATCCGGGACTTGTGCACCGAGGTGTTGTCTGCATTCGTAATCTCTTGTCGAATCTCCAGAATTCGTCGCACCAAGATGCGCTAAAGGATGAGGTAAGGAAAGCGGGGTTACTTGTTGTGTTTGAGAAGTTGTTGAGAGGTGAACTGGGATCTTTTGCGGAAGTAGTGCTTGGACCTGCAGCGGAGGTCAAGAAGAAACTTGTAGGGCTGTCCTAGCCACTAGTTTTCGACCCGTATATGGAATTTGTTTCTGGACTTGCTCAGTTGATTGCACAATGTCATTAGCAGACAATGAAGATGACCCGTCTTTCCTGGCACTCTCTGCTCATCTCAGACACCGCGTTGACAGTGCTTTCGATTCCATAGTATCGTCTGGAGCACAATTGCAGCAGTCAAGGTTTGAGGCTTCTTCTGGAGGTTTCATCGTTGAAGAGTCAGCATCTGGGCCATCTCAATCATCGGCAGAATATGAGGCTGGCGGGTTCATCGTTGAAGACTTTCCCTCGAGCTCCTCTGATGGCCGGTCCCACATTCCCTTGTCAGAAATTCCTCGTGCTCTAGACCTCCTGGATCTGTTTCCTGACGAAGACATCATGGGAGTGTTCAAGAATGCCGCGACAGGCTGGGGAGCACAGAATGCGCGCAACGACAGGGTTAGCAGGAAGGATTGGAGAGCGGTGTGTGCTGCCCTGCTCGAAGGGGAGCATATTGAGGGGAGCGACAAAGAAAGTGAAGACGTCGAGATGGGCGTGGACAGTGGTCCAGACAGCGACGAGTATCAGACGGAAGAACTGTCCGGCGACACGGATGAAGCCTCGAGCGACGAGTATGAGGAGGCCGCAGGACCAAGGAAGGCGCAGAAGGTACCTCGGAGGACACCAACAAAGAGCTCGGGACCGGAGATTTCAAGGCAATTGACCGAGTCTCAGAGGGCTCAATGCCGACAAGATTTTCGTAGATTCTTTCCTCACATTGCGGATAACGAACTGGACCACCAGCGGATCATGATCAAAGATATCACTCGTGTCGCTAGTCTGCTCAAGGAGAACCTCAAGGCAGAGGAGGCATGTGTAGCGCACTCAACATTGGACCTTCTAACGCACGTTCCACAGGTACTGGAAATGCTAGAGGCATTCTCGACCGCACCGGACAAGTCTATGAACCTCACAGATTTTGAGCACATGATGATCCTCACAAAGTTGGTCTAGGGACCTGGGGCACCGAGCGGGACACAGAGAGGGACATGGCAAGACGCATACAGGTATAACAACTACATTAAGTACACATGTTCTGCAAACAGACAACTGTCCGCATTGTCAACCTTGGTGGACGGAGCCATAAGCGGGTGCAGCAGGGTATGCTTGGTTGTTGAGAGGCTGATATTGGCCACTGCCAATGTCTGCAGGACATCGTCAAGCAAAGCTAGAATTAGCATCGTGTGTACTCACATATGAATCCTCCTGGGCCGTAGTGTTCTTCCGCCTGCATCTTCTTATAGGTGAGCCAGAATGAGTGCTGGAAGGACGTCAGGTTGGTAATGTATCTGGACTGACCACACGACTTACGATAAGGCCGGGGATGTAGCCAAGACTGTGCGCGCCGTTTAGTGTAGAACAGACAGGAATCACAAAGCGCTCACATCGTCAAGCAGATGTTGATGAGCAAGTCACAGCTGCATCCGGTGATGAACGCGGCGGCTGCAGGAGGGAAAATGATCCCGACCTATGAAGCATCTAAGCAACAGTCAATGCTTCGAGGGAGATAGACTGACGATAATGAGAAGAATGTCTGAGGCCCTAACCATGGTGTAGTAAGCGAGTAGTGGTTCAGTCGACGACTGAGTATTTATGCATATGTGCCGCAGCCGCAGCGGGTGCAGAGGACCCCGACGACACTCTCAGTGTCCCTCCCTCCGGTTTCGGGGTTTGCTCGTCTCTATCACAACTTTCCACGAGCCTCCTCTATCATGGTGCGCAATACGGACCGCGCTTGCTAACTTTGCTAACTTGCTAACTATCGCCCCAGGCTATATCCAAGAAGGCGGGAAAAAAGGCTGCGACGCCCAAGACGGGATCCACCAAAGTAGCCAAGGTATTAATCCGAAACTCCGTCGACCGCGGGCACTCGCACCAACTCAGCATCTAATAGGCAGATTGGAAAGAAGGCTTCAAGAAGAAGCAGGTCGGCGTGTCCGATATGACCCTTCTCACAACCATCAGCAACGAGAGCATCAATGTCAACCTCCAGAAACGCTGGACGAACGGCGAAATCTACACCTACATCGGCGGTGTTCTGATCTCTGTGAATCCATTTAGGGGTAAGGTAGTGCGAACTGCGTTGTCCTCTTGCTCAGTGTCCCTCTCTCATCTTAGATCTTGGCATCTACACGGACGAGACGCTGCACAAGTACAAGGGCAAGAACCGACTCGAGGTCCCACCGCACGTTTTCGGAATCGCCGAATCTGCCTACTATAACATGAATGCCTATCATGAGAACCAATGCGTCATCATCTCAGGCGAATCGGGAGCAGGCAAGACCGAGGCTGCGAAACGTATCATGCAGTACATAGCTGCCGTGTCCGGTGGTCAGGATAATAACATCCAGGAGATCAAAGACATGGTCTTAGCTACCAACCCTTTGTTGGAGAGTTTCGGCTGTGCCAAAACCCTTCGCAACAATAATTCGAGTCGGCATGTATGGCGTCTTCCAAGTCGTTAGTGCCGTCGATGCTCATGTCATTCATCAGGGAAAATACCTAGAGATCATGTTCAACAGTCGTGGCGAACCTGTCGGTGCGCAGATTACTAACTACCTACTAGAGAAGGGGCGTGTCGTGGGTCAAGTAGAGAACGAACGAAACTTTCATATCTTTTACCAATTCACTAAAGCTGCATCAGACGAACAACGAGGTATACTATACACCATACCACACGTTTGAACATCACTCATTAGCAATTCAGAACAATTTGGGCTTCAGGGTCCCGAGTCTTATGCGTACACAAGCATGAGTAATTGTCTTGAAGTGCAAGGCATAAACGATTCTGAAGACTATGCGGACACACTCGTGAGTAGTTCCCACATCTCATTATCCACGTTTTACCGTTACCATAGAATGCGATGCGAATCATCGGGCTAAGCGAGCAGGAACAAAGCGAGATATTCCGAATGCTCGCCATTATCCTTTGGCTTGGGAACGTCCAGTTTCAGGAAATGGATGATGGAAACTCCGGCATCGCTGATCAGGGCGTGACAGATTTCATCGCCTACCTTATGGAGGTGGACTCTGCTATGGTTCAAAAGGTTCTCACTACCAAGGTTGTCGAGACCCAACGAGGCGGGCGTCGGGGATCAATTTATGACGTCCCTCTGAATCCAGCGCAGGCTACGGCAGTCCGAGATGCTCTTGCAAAGGCGATCTACAACAATTTATTTGAGTGGATAGTGTCAAGAATCAATATTTCAATGAAACCAAGGAGTGTCACCGCACAAGTCATCGGCATATTGGTGCGCGGTGTTTGGCTTTGATCAATGTTTTTCTGACAACTCCACAGGACATCTTTGGTTTTGAGATTTTCGAGGTAGGTCAATCACTATGGTTGCCATTACAGATGACATATGGTTTCGCAACCAAAGGACAACTCATTCGAGCAGTTGTGTATCAACTATGTAAACGAGAAACTCCAGCAGATCTTCATCGAGTTGACACTCAAGACCGAGCAGGAAGAATACGTCAGGGAGCAAATCAAATGGACGCCTATTAACTACTTCAATAACAAAATCGTCTGTGATCTCATTGAAGAGCGCAAGCCCCCAGGGATTTTTGCCGCACTCAACGACGCTTGCGCCACTGCGCACGCCGATCCCGCTGCCGCTGATAACAGCTTTGTACAACGCACAGCTATGTTATCTTCTAATCCCCACTTCGAGGCCCGTGGAGCGCAGTTTCTTGTGAAGCATTATGCTGGAGACGTGATGTACAACATCTCAGGCATGACGGATAAGAACAAGGACGCCTTAGTCAAGGATGTTTTCGATCTCATAGGTAGCAGTGGTAACCACTTCCTTCAGACCATATTTCCAGATAGACCGGATCCGAACAGCAAGAAACGACCGCCAACGGCTGGGGACAGGATCAAGGTAACCATCCCGCGCTGTTACATTGGAAGTGTGAAGTCTTATGTTCCCAGGCTTCAGCTGGTGCACTTGTTGATAACCTGATGAAAGCCCAACCATCATACATCCGGACGATCAAGCCAAACCAGAATCGCAGTGCGACTGAGTATGACACCAAGGCAATCCTTCACCAAATCAAATACCTCGGACTCCAAGAGAATATCCGTGTTCGTCGCGCAGGTTTCGCCTACCGGAATGCTTTCGAAAAGATGGTCGAGCGATTCTACCTCCTATCTCCATCAACATCTTATGCTGGTGAATATATATGGCAAGGCGACGCGAAATCTGGGTGCGAACAGATTCTTAAAGATACTGGAATCGTCAAGGACGAATGGCAGATGGGTGTCACAAAAGCGTTTATAAAAAATCCCGAGACAGTGCGTTCTTACCAAATGTTCTTTCACAATCCTTGCCGATATCACCTTAGCTCTTTGCGCTGGAAACGATGCGCGACCGTTACTGGCATAATATGGCCGCTCGCATCCAACGGGCTTGGCGGAACTACTGGCGATACAAGAACGAATGTGCCAAGCGCATTCAGCGTTTCTGGAAGAACAACAAGGAGAGCATCGAGTACGCCAAAGTTAGAGATTATGGGCACCAAGTCCTGGCAGGAAGGAAAGAACGCAGACGCTTTAGTCTGCTTAGCTATCGGCGATTTATGGGCGATTATCTTGACGTCAATGGTAATAATGCCCTCGGTGCAGAATTGCGGAACGCATGTGGGCTTGGAGGTCAGTTTACTGATTCATCGCCATACTGTCTACTCAACGGTCCCATATAGCCGATCAAGTAACATTCAGCTCGAAAGGACAGTTGCTAGTTTCAAAGACTTGGCGATCTAGTAAACCAAGCCCGCGTTTCTTGATTGTGGTATGTGTGCAACTTGCGAATATTTAGCAAACATCTTTGGTTCACCCCCTGTTAGACAAGTAAAGCTGTGCACATTGCAATGACGACACAAAACAATGGACAGATACATACCTCACTTGAACGCAAGATACCTCTTATCACGATCAAGAGTATTTTAATATCGAACTTACGAGACGACTGGCTGGTGAGTATATTCCTTTGCTTATCGCTCTTTATCACATTACTTTGGCCAGGTCTTCAACTGCAATGTATCAGAAGAAGGGGATCCCGTTCTTCACTGCTACTTCAAGACTGAACTTGTCGCCAACCTTCTCCAGCTAACGCAAGCCTCCATTAATGTTATCGTCGGGCCAACGTGAGCACGAATTTATCATGTGCTGAATGTGTATTCACAAAGACCAGGATTGAATACGCTAAGAAAAAGGACAAGAAGACGCAAATCAAGTTCGTCAAAGACGAGACAGTTCCAAGAGATGATGTTTATAAGAGCCATACTGTCCATGTTCCATCTGGCGAGCCTCCCACCAGCACGTCACGTCCCCGTGCCAAGAGAAAACAGGGTGTTGTCAGACCAATCACACAAGGGAAGCTACTTCGTGTTGGTGGCCCGTCTAATGTGAGTCGTGGTTGTATAAAGACAATCCGTTGTGATATATGACTGCAGAAGCCAAGGAACGTGTCCAAACCTCAACACAGTGTTCAATCCCTTCCTGGAAAGCCTGTGTCTAATACCGTAAGATCCACCCCCGCTCCTCCTCCTCCGCCGCCGCCGCCAGCAAAGAGTCCCGCTCCGCCACCACCCAAAGAGCCAGATGTCGAACTGTACCGAGCCAAATTTGCCTTCCAAGGACAGGAGGGGGAGATGTCGTTGCAAAAGGATGACGTCGTGGAACTTGTGGAGAAGGACGATAACGGTTGGTGGTTGGTCAAGAAAAACGACGAAGAAGGATGGGCTCCCAATAACTATCTTGAGCTGGCACCCAAGAAACCGCGAGCACCGCCTGCTGCGCCACCGCCACCAGCTCGCAGACCTCCTCCCTCGGCTCCTGTCAACTCTTCTGCACCTGCTACTCCCAAGGTTCCAGTGACTATCAAGTCCGTAACGGCCAATGCGGACGCTAAGCCGGTGGCAGTCTTCCCTGGCCTCACACCCTCAAATGGCTCTGCGACCCCCTGGAAGAAGCCAGCAGGTTCAGCGAGCGACCCAGCGGAGGCCACACCAGCGAATTCTCGATCTTCAAGTTCGCTCGGGGCAAAACCACCACCGCCGGTTGCTACGAAGCCGAAAGGAGCTCTGCCTCCAGTTGCCACAAAACCTGGTGCTGTCAAGCCTCCAGGTAAACCTCCGATTCCCATAGCCGCCAGGCCTCCCGTTGGCGACACGGCTGCCCAGAGGGCAAACGTCGCAAAGCTGCCCCCGCCGTCTGGCCAAATGGGTTTGGCTGCAGCAGTGAGTACATTATTGATTGCGCTTGAAAACGTTGCTCATTGGTGCACTCGCAGCTCGCTAAGCGGGCGCAGAGGATGAGTGAAGATTGATGGACGATGGACAAATGGATTATCGTAATTGTCTACCGTGGATTTTCAGATCACATACCAATCGATTTATTTGGTTAAGAATGCGAACAATAATGCTCGCGTGATATGGGCGTAAGAGGCTGGGATATACCAATCACAAAGGGTATACGAAGTTAACTTCAATGGTCTAGTGATATCGATGCTAGTGAGGGTGCGTGACATCGCGAGCGATGGAGCAAATCATAAAGAATGTGTGATGGTAATCGGGGGCAATGCTGAAGATCCTTTAGAGTTTGAGGCTAGTTCCTTGTCACTTTCCGCTGAGGACGTGCTACTGCTGTCTGGGATAGCGACGAGCGCAGGAGATAGATGACTATGTACCGTCTCGTCGTCTGCATCTTGCTTGTCCATATAACTATTTCTCATCGAGGTGCGTTGCCCGGAATCTCGCCAAGAGCGCAATTCGTCGGCGTTCAGAACCTTGGTAGCTAGAGTCGCTCGAAAGTCTTCCGGTCGCGTTTCAAGGGCCTTCTTACCAGATTTTATGAGGCTGTCAATCAGACCCCTGACCCGTTGGAACGTTTCGTCTCCCCCCTCCTGGACGTCACTGTCGTCGTCGTCATCATCGTCGTCATCTCTGTCGTGTTCTTCCTCAAACACAGGCTCGACAGCCTTGTATGTCCGCGGTGGGAGAATGAGCCTCGATTCTCTCAGTTTCCGGCGCAAGTCCCGAATCTCTTTCGCCTGTCGATTTTTCGTCGTTTCTAGAGACGTATTGATCGCCAACAGAGAGCGATTTGTGATTTCTAGGTCCGCGATCTGTGGAAACGCTTCCTTCAGTGCGCTCGAAAGAACGACTCTAGGCGACGAACCTTGCGGTTGGTTTTTGCCTCGGCCCTGAGCTGTCGCTCAGATCCCTCCGATTCTGCATCGCTTTCGCCTCGCCGAGCAAGATCATGGGGACTCCTCTCTCTTGAGCGACTACGGTCTCGCTTTGCCTGGACTATAGTTTCTGGAAAGAAAGGGTTGGGTTGACTGAGCTGTTCCATGCTACGGCGTTTGATATGAGACACGACGCTTGAGGTCTGGCTGTCAGTCGGTTGGTCGTTAATCAAAGATGTCGAAACCGACGATTTGGAAGAGAGTGAGAGTGCAGATATTGGAGGTGAATGTGGGGGTAAGGGAACTGCGGCCGGGTCTACTTTGGGGGCTAGGGGTGATTTCTTTGCAGAATGGGGTTCGCTCGAAAGAGTTGGTGATGGATGAGAACGCGCAGGTGACAGTGCACGTCGAGATGGATAGCGATGGGGGTTGGCGGCTGGCGAGCCGGTCGTAATTGGGTAAAATGGCGAGAGTGGCGTGTCGTTCAAAGAAAAGCTAGACGTTAACGAGGGAGCCCTGGAACGAGTATGTATCGGACGCGTCGTGGCATAAGGTGGTGATAGTGATCGTGATGCCGGGTCCCCTGCATTCGTTGGCGTTGATCTGACGAGACCAGTGAGTTTCGACTTGATCTTGATTGGAGCCAGTACTGGCGGAGTATTCGTCCGCCCATTGTCCATCAAAGGAGGTTCGGCTGAAGGTGATGGTGGGGAAGAGGGTTTGTTGAGATCCGGGATAGAGAGTGCATGATGTAATGCAATCACACTCCCGCTTCGTGGTCTATCCTCGGAATGGGGAAGCTTGAGCTTGGGAGATGCAGCGGTGAGCGCACGCTGACGGGGTTCTAGGTTGCCCGAGTTTGTTTGAACCGTTCCGGACCGTGATGTAGGTCTGGCCGTAATGCGAGCTTTGGGTGAGCTGAGAGGTTCTGGTCCGTTTGCCAACATCCGGAACAACTTTAGAGGAGAGCCCGGTCTGGAGTGGCTTGGGGCAGAGACATTGTTGATTTGGGAAGCACATAGAGAACTGGAACTGGATGGTTTTCGAACAGTCGCGCTACTGTTAACCTTGGCTTTGGGACGGAAGGAAGGTGGTGTGAGAGAGGACGTCGGCGACTGCTTTGTGGGAGAGCCTGGCCTTGACCTGGGTTGGGAACGAGCAAACGAGTTTCCTGCCTTCAAGTCGACCCTTGGGGTTACCTGTATCAAGATGTTGACACGGTACGCAGCGTGGACTCGTTGAGCGAACTCACTTTTCTCAGAGGGATGTCCATTGGTGAAACATGTGGAGGATTAGATGGTAACTGCTTAACGGTGAGTTCAGACGAGACTATTGTACCTGCGTAATAAAGTCCGTCAGTATGTAGTCACACACGGTGCAAGCCGGAAACGGTCTCGTTCTGGTTTGCTGGGAGCATTATACTGATATTCCAAAACACTACTTGTCTTTTGCGACTATATTCTCCACGGCCTTTTCGACCAGTCGGCGTATCCCATCCTCCCCTCCACCACCCAACGCAGCAATCACACTCTTCCCGACGTACTTGCCTACCATGTCTACCTCTATGTTAACACGCGCACCATCAGCCTTCTTCGCAAGGGTGATCTTTTCTTGGGTGTGTTGGATCAGCATAACCCCAAAGGTCCGCTGAGAGTCGTTCACTTCGGTCAGGGTGAGAGACGCGCCGTCAATCGCGACATATCCTTTCGGGATGAGGTATGGCATGAGTGAAGGGCGATCAACTGTGGGCTCGGGCAGCTGGAACCACAGCCGCAAGGAATCGCCGTCACGCTCATGTCGAATGATGGTTGCAGTGGTGTCGACATGAGCCTATGGCAAGTTAGTAAAGTTGATATCATGGTATGCGTCGGCCGCACCTGCACGAAATGACCACCAAACCTCACATGGGCAAGCATGGCACGCTCGAGGTTGACTTGCTCGCCGCGTGTACGGTCACCTAGCAAAAAGCAGGTCGAGATGGAACGTGATGGGACTGCCAACATGCACCCGCACCGAGATCGGTTCTATCCAGGGTTTCGTTGGCCAGCCATACATTGAAGTAACCACCGTGCCGCTCCTTGTCAAACTCTATGACAGTCAAACACGCTCCATTGACTGCTATTGAATCACCAATGCGACAGTCACCCAGGATGGGAGCAGAGTCGGATATTGTAAGGGTACATCCCCCCGCGTCTCGTTGGAGGGAAGAAATGGTACCAAGATGCTCGATCTAGATGACAATGAGTACGGCGGACCAAGCAAGGGACGAGATTAAAGGCTTGCCAGACCGGTGAACATGTGAGCGAGAGAGATGGCTGACTTATTACATGCAAAATTCCTCATGTGGAAACACTCTTAAACACTCATGTCGGACAAGACGCAACGCTCGGCACATTCACAACCATCCGTTCGTAACCGGACATTATGGGAGTCGTACAAAGGCAAGATAGATTGTGTACAATGGATCACATCATGCTCATGCTCTGGACAGTGCTTCCTGCGAGGACAAGACTGTATGTGTCTATGACAGTGTGCACGGTCGGCGCAGCAGGGATATTCGTTTCTCACTATTTGGAAAAAAAGTTTCCTGCGGAAGAGACATAAATGTTGTGGGTGGATGATAAGGTGTATGCATGCGCTGAGTCCGGCCTGCCGATCACAGCGAAACCGCACGAGTTGGGGAGAGTAGATATAGAGTGGGATCTAGGCGGTGGGAGCATGGTCGCTTCTTCGAGATGGTTGTCGGTGGAGCGTGTTGCAGTCTTGGATGTCGGTATTCCATGGCAATTCTCGTGCTCGTGTGGTATGGACAGACGCGTCTTCGCGGAGAGACTCACGCTTGTGGTGGGCAAAGTCTGAGGGCGAGGGGGTGAGGGTCCAGAAATCCTTTTCGCAGTCCAGGATGAATTCCTCCGAGAGAGGGGAGTGTGAGGTGCAACAGACGACGTCCTTGAGGAACCTCCAAAGACGGTCAAAGAACATGGCGCAGGTGATGGATGTGGCGACAAAGAGGACGGCAATGATAGCGATACCAATTATCTGCCATGTTTTGCTCGAATGATCGGTAGCGGACACTGGCGGGATGGACGGTGTCGAGACAATGGCGGTCTTGACGGCGGTCGGTTCGGGGGTGTCGGTCCACGGGGTGGTCCACTGTTCTGCCGGGGACTGGGACGTCGAGAAGGTTGGTTTCCCAAACGACGAGGTTAGACTGGTCAAGGGCTTGTGGGTGGTGAGGACTGTGCGGGTTGGATGGGACGACGAGGTGAATGTGTCGGTGTCAGCGCCGAGCAGGCTGAGGATGTCTCTCTTGGGCTCGACAAGGACGAACATGGGGAGAGGGCAACTGGGTGGTGATCACGTGGACCTGGCGTCATACTAGGACTCACAGCAGCTCGAATGTCTTTTTGTCCATTGCCATCGCCAACGCAGCCATGTCCTCAGCCAGAGATCCACTCTGGTTCTGTCACCAAGTTCGTATTTTTCTTATCCCATTCCCCATCTCACTCACATCCACCCAAGTGTCATGCAGAGATGAGGCCGCTCATGGTCAGCCCATCTCCTCGTCCCCCTCCACCCTCTATTCATATATTCCTAGACACCAGATCCCATCTGCGCCTCTTGTCGCGGGTCGTTTGTCGAAAAGGTACACCACTCTGCCTTCCATATATCTCCATCCTAACACCTCCCAGCTTGAGAATCCAGTCGATGACCCTCGCGATTTTCAAGATCGCGTCCCCAACACGGCCGACCACAATGACTTCCCCGGCGCATTCCACAGCATTCTGCGTTCCGGTTCCGTCTCCCCTTTCCCTAATCATTCCTCGACCTAACTCCCTTCCTTTAGGTTCTTGGAATACTAGCGACGATTTTGTCACACCCCCTCGTACCCGCTCTCCGCCCACACAGCGAGCACAGGATCACTCCGCTGTATGTACTCCATTATATCCCCCCATCCTTGGTTCCCACCTACCTTCATAGGCAAGCTCCGGCCTTCGCTTCGAATTTCACAGTGGCCCCGGCGGCGGAAGCTCTAGAACCTTCATTCTTGGAGGTTCCAATCCTCTCGGCCGCTCACCATCCCAGCCAGATCGTCCCGTGCCTACCATGTTTGAGTGTGTCCTCTTTCAAGATCTCCCCACCCCCATTCGATCGAACTTGACTTCATTTCCAGGTTCCTACGTCGTGAAACAGACAACGCCAATAACACGCGCAATCCCGGCGACATCACAGGTCCGTTAATGGCACAGTACCTTTTAGCCATGTTCGGTCGTGAACCTCATGGCCGTGGCGATCCCTTTGCCGAGCTCCTAGGTATGCCACCATCAGCCCGATGGGGTGATTATGTATTCAATCAGGAAGGCTCGTGTCCTCTCGTATGACCCCTTTGCCCATTTGACATTCCTAAAGCATTGGACCAAATACTGACCCAACTTGCCGAGAATTCCACCGCTGGACGGCCAGTAGCCGCAACAGAAGAAATCACCAGCAACTTACCAAGAGAGGTACTCACAGAAGGCTGTGCGTGTTCGTATATCCCTCCCGTTTACTCACGTTGCTGATGTAGTACCATCTAGCTCCACTGTTGGGAAGAGATTGTGCAGTTTGTAAAGAATCATTCAAGTTGGATCCAGAAGACCCGGACGAGTTGGTCGTCGTTACGCTTCCTTGCAAGCACCCATTCCACCAAACTTGCATTCTTCCCTGGCTCAAGTCGAGTGGCACATGTCCAGTTTGCAGGTTCGCCTTGAACGTTTCTTGTGTTTGGGTGGTCCTGTGTAACTCTTGGCGCATAGGTTCGCTTTGATCGCTCAGCCACAACAACATTCCCCTGGGGGGCCATCTGGAGGGACCTCGAGCTCTAACCGCACGAGTCCTCCATCCGGATCACGCCCCCGGTCACCCGGAAACTCTGATAGAGGCGGTGGCGGTGGCGGTCTCTTTCATGCTCTTTTCGGAGGTGGTGCTGGTGCTTCCAGTCGACACAGCGACGCTTATTTAGCACGCTCCCAACGCAACCTGGGAAGAGAAAATCGCAATATCCAACCGGAGGTGATCTTGCACAGCACACCGTCTTTTCCCGGGCAATGGATCGAGGACATAGATTGACAAGACCCTCTTGTTCTATGTCTGGACTTTGTGTTCCTCGCGCTCGACCACCTGGCTTCCTAAGTTACCCTTGTACCTGTCCGTAGTATTTAGATCCGTGTATTCAATTCCTGGGTCTGTATTTCCACCATCGTCGTCAGGGTGCTCCCACAGCTTCCACGAGCTCGCGAATCCGGTCATCTTGCTGAGAAGAGCGAATAAACAACTCAACGTTTTCCCGGGACCATACTCGTCCCAGACTATTTCCACCAATTGTTCAGTAGCAACGATCACACCGGTCCTTGACGCGCCGAGCGTGAATATAGCCTCCAAAATATTTATCTCGAGGGGAAAAAAACATTTCATTCTCATGGTATACGCGTTTACACTGAAACCCAAAGTCTGAAAATACTCCAATAGTGTGAAAATCGAAGTAAAGTCCGTTCACGTTCCGATTTAGTTGGTGGTGGCATCCGTGTAGGTCGTCGTTGCGAAACCGACTTGGGAGTATGTGGTGTCGAAGACACTGTAGAAGCGCTCGAGGAAGGACTGGCCGTCAATAAAGTCAAGACCCTGTCCGGAAGGAGAGCCGAGGTCGTTAACGATCGAGTAGATCGAGCCGCTAGTGCCACCAATGTAGGTGTTGAGTGCTCGTGGCCAAATTTGACCGTTGGGAGTCAACGCGTATGTGACCTCGAGGTGCGATATAAGAATTGGTCGTTACGATTGGACGTCAATGGATACTTACAGAGCCAATGTTGAAGTTGAGGTTCTGAAGGGCGTCATATTGAGCAGTAGTAAACATCAGCAAGCCGGTGTTGCGGTCATACGTGGCACCAGTGGCACTTTCGTATGCCGAATAGGCATCTATTGCAACGGCTTAGTGCTGTGTCGGCCCGAGCTAGCACGGCCTACTCACTGGAAGCAAGAAGGATCAAAGTGGTGCCGGTGTCGACGATACCAGCAGTCTCCCCCAAGATCGTAGTGCCGCCATAGGTGACGCTCTCGTTGATGCCCCAATAGTACATGGCAGGAGAGGTCGTGGTTAGCGGACTGAAAAACGATTCGATCAGATGTTATTGGATGACCCAAGTTGAAAACTGACGTGTAGGTTAAGGTGCCAGTGTACTTGGTAGTGTCAGTGCCACCGAAAGTGAGTTCACCATTCGTGTCTGATGTGGAAGTAGTAGGTGCGAAAAATACGCCGACAACTTCTTGCGCGATGGTCCCTTGCGTGTAGAGGTTTTGCGTAACAGTGGGGATCTCCGTGTAAGGCTCGTTGGTCAGAGTGCCTTCAGTCAGGATTTCAGGACCGATACTGGAGGATGATCGATGATCGGTGACTGCGCTTGAGACGAAGAGGATCCTCTTACCCGATGATGCCGTCAACGCCATTAAAACCGGTCGCGGTGCTTGCGGCACCGATGGACTGATCGGTAATCGTAAGACCAGAGCCAAGTGTGACGGTGTCCAACCATTCCTCTCCTACGGAAACACAATCAGTTCTCTGTTTCTACTTGGAAAAGGTCACGGAGCCGACCAGAGAAAGAGCCAGAACCGTACGAGACCGACTATTAAAAAATGTAAACGTTACTTTTGCGATCGAAAAATTCGGTCAAGCTTACCACAGGCTCGCCAGTGTCCGTGCTGGTGCTTGTTGGTGTATAGGGTGTGCTAGCACCAACCCAGGTGTTAGAAGAGCCAGTATCGACAATCAAACTGTCTGCGCACGGGAAAGTAAGCATTGTGAGACTCGATCCACGAAGCATAGCTCACAGGTGGTAGCTGGATTGCCGACTCCGACTGCCGCAACGTATGAGACAGCCTCGTTAGTGACAGGGATGCTGGCAGTGCGACGATCCAGACTGCCGTTCTGAATAGCAGCAGCGCGGTCCTTCAGTGCAGCAGCACGAGCTTGGTCACGCTCAACGAGCTTGATAGCACCACCGCTGGTGTTGATGCGCTTGGCGAACGGTAAAGTGACATGGGGGGTGCGGACCTCCACTGGTGTCGCCGCGATAGAAATGGCGAGGAGCAAAGTGGTGAGTAAGGACGCAGCAGGAAACATGATGGAGTAGATAAAATGCGAGACTGGAGAACAGTACTCACATGGCTCCGTCTTTTATAGTGCTCCGTGACCAGCCCCATGCTCTCGATCGTCTGTCGCACGACAACTGATATTCTTGGTAGCAGACCTGTGTCAAGAAACGTCGATCCGCATCGGGTCAGAGTATACTAGAAATATAGTTTCGCATTGCTTGATCCCAATTCCTTCCCATGTTTCATAGACGAGGGCATCCGTAGTTTGTTCTCAGGAGATCGCTGCTCTGTCGCGAGCAAGAGGTCCCCAAGCCTCTTAAGGCATGAATCATTTCAATCACTTAAGTATAACATTCCCGAGACAAATGACTATCACGCGTGCCAGTGTCAACTAGCGTTTCCAGAGATAGCAAAAATACATACTTGACATATTTCTGTAGCTCTTTCCAGAATAAAGATGCGATAAGGTGAGTGCTGCATCACGAAATATTAATGGCTGAGTGCTACGACAGCAGAGTTGGGATCTTCCGTATTCATACTCCGAAAGTGGATCGCGTCTATTCTTTCTTTTTTTCTCGCGAGACCGCGTGCATCGACATCACAATTTTAAGTGAATTTTACATTCTACCAAGACATACATCATTCAACTCTCCAGTTATACAAGGGGAACACCACGCACAGCCGCCACGCACAGAGGTATCACTGGAAACTCGCCATCAAGTGATTGGGCATCCTCGCGCGCGACTTTCCAACGATCACGCGCGTGAGATATTGTCACGCAAAACGGACCTTTTCTCCAGGACGACCTTCAGATAGCAGAACCACAGCCTGTCAAGCGTGTCTATCAGCAATCGATCACGCGGACTTCAAAGCATGTCTCTTACATATTTCCCGCTGATCTTCCATCCCGGCTCGTTCTTGTCGAGTTTTTCTGCAATTCTATCCCCATCATCTCCAAGCCCGACCACAACGTCACTCTTGATGGTTCGCAAACTGCACACCTTTGGAGCACCCGCAGCACTAGCCATCGGTCCGATTGCAACATCAAAGGGAGTGCTCGCCGGGGCGGCACAATCGTACGTCAGTTTGCGATGGTTTAGATCCCCCTTGAAGAAGACAAGATCGGAGCGGGAGAGATGGAGGAATAGATCCGGTGCTTCGCTGTGCAGGTCCCAGAACGTATATCCAGTACACCAGAAGGGGTGTTGCTCGTACACCCATTTACCATCCCTTTCGTATTGCTGAACGACTATACTCAGCATCGCAGATCTCGCAGCCAACGAAACATCTGACCTTCCAACGGGCACCAAGGCGCCTAAGCGACTCCCTTTCCGCCTCAGTGGCTTTGGGAAAGAGATGTCCATACACCATGGTGTTTAAAAGCCACTCCCAATCCTTTCGGGTAACATCCGAGACAAACCATGAGTATCGCTTGCCGTGGAATCTAACTTGCTTCGCGAGGCCACTCTGGATGAGGAAGTCGGCTATAAATGCGTTAATCAGTGGTAGTCGTTGGCATGGGGCGGTCCCTACGCGTACCATAAACACAGTCACAGTATAACTCGAAGCCAGCATTGTCGAGAACGAAATCAATACGGCCCCCAGTCTTCTGGCGAAGTTCTTTAAAGGTACCCCATAACTGGTTCAGATGATTTCCCAGAATATTCTTTTCTGTCGCAGCGAGATGATCACCACCAGTGGACTGCAGTGACTTGATTTGTTCTTCCGTCATATTGATGAGCAATGACAAGTCGGTGGAGTTCCCCCATAGGCAAACTAAGGAAAGTTAAAAAGAGGGTGTTTGGAAACGTCAGACACAAACCTTGGGTCAGTTCGAGAAACATGAGCCGTTCAGCCTCGGTCCTTTCCTGATCGGAGATGCTTCCCGACTGCTTGAATGGATCTGCAAAACGCATTGAGAGCTCAAAAACGGCCTCGGCAGACCTTGAAAATGTGTCGCACTGCAAATGACCGTCAGCAGTATCCGCTGGATGAGTTGGTTGACATACTTTTTGGCGGTAAAATACATCGTAGTCTTTCCAGTACTTGCTCACACTGAAGCATTCGTGCAAGCGACGATACTTGTAAGCTTCGGCGAAAAGCCAAGGTGCGTTCATAAAGTCTTTGCCTGGACGAAGGGATTGATATCAAGGGACTAGTATGATGACATCGCTCACCCTGGAAGAATTTTGCAATCTCCTTGTTCCAGAGGGCGACATCGGCTTCACCGTCGTCGATGATTGGCCTCAGTTTGGCATTACCGCTCAAGTCGGCCATGAGGGTGTCCATTCTTTCCAGACACTGGACGAGGTCGATGATGCGGTCCTCGGCAGACTGCTCGTTGAGAGTGCGCGAAGTGTCGTCGATTGCCTTTCCCAATATGGTTGGAAGGCGGACGCCCATGGTTGCGTGGGCAAAGGAGTATTCGTGATAGCCACGATACGCAGGGCCATGGGGGATTATTTGGGTCGACCTAGAAGTAACGTGAATCCTGGCGATTCAACGATTCAACGAGCCGAGAGACGCACCCTCGAGGGCGTTCTCGGCCATGGGGCTTTGATATTCTTCTTGTCAGGCAAGTGGCCGAGGTGAAGGGTGACACGGGATGGGGGTGCAGAGGAGGGAGGAGGGCCAGTGATGGCGGGGTCGTTGGGGACGGGTGGAGCGGAAGTCATGGGTGGCTCTGGGTGGTCGGAGGGAGCGGGAGTGAGAGGGAAATAGTCGGAGTGCATGTAGGAGGAAGGAGAGGAGGGGGCTCTTTATCAGATCCATGGGGCGCGTAACAACACGGCTTATATATTGGATGAAAAGGTCGCAAAATGAAACAGATATTCCAAGAAAGGAAGGTACTTGGTCTGACGTCATACGGTGATGATGCGCGCGTCGGCTTTGCGTTGATTTTGCCCATTGATGTTACGTAACAGATGCTGCTTATCTTCGACGCTACGTGGCAAAGGCGAGGACCATGTCTTTCCCCTCTTCTTAGTTATGATCAAGTTCACCTCCTTCGGTGTACCATATATCAAAGAGTTTGAAAACGTCTCTTTTGTCCGCTCATTCTCTTCGTCCTCTGACTCCCTCAGCTACACTCCCTCGTCCTCGTCCTCGTCCTTTTGCTACATCGAAAGCCCCCCACCTCCGCCGCGTCTTCCCCCCCTTTCTTTGCGGTTAGCGTCGTCGCTTTTCAAGCGGAAACCTACTCACACCCACCCCACTACCGAGCCCCTTTGGTCCGCCAACTCGGAGCACACAAAGCCACTTCCCCCTCCACCCCAGCCCGACGCCTCAGAAACACATGGAATCCACATCCAATTCCCTCCCGAACAAAGCCATCCACAGATGAGTCGCAAACAAAGGCTTGTTCACTTGCAGCAAACCATCAGCGTCGCAGTCCGTGATGCCGGCATGAGTACTAGTTCACCCGGCAATCTCACCCATCCCGAGAAACACTCGAATGAGAATGTATTACATCCGACCCGAGGATATAAGACTCCCGATGCTTTCTTCTGCGGGACATATGGCCAGTTGATGTCCGCATTGGAAGGCGCTGGCTTATCTGCAATGCCATGCGTGGGCGAGGGCTTATCAGGATGTAGGTTTTTTTTTACCTCCAAGAACTCAGATCTCAAATCCAACTCAGACACACGTCTGGGTGCTCTATTCGTAGCACGCAACGATGGCGCCAGCGGTGTACAATTGAGAAAATTCACACTGTGGGGCTGATTTATCTGCTTTCGTATGCTGTAAGGTCCGAGGCTACTTGTTTACTTGATCGACATTAGAAGGGCTGGAACCGCTTCTACTTTTACACATTAGTCACACCTTAATTAACCTCTTCTCATGTCGTACTGTATGGCTATACCTGTACTTTATCTTATCAACCGACCTCGTCGACCCGACTTCCCACTTCACCACTGTCGTCGAGCATGGCTGATGTCGAGACTTCTCAGAGGCACTTGGTTGTACTCGGTGCTGGTGTCATTGGATTGACTGTAGCATACCTCGCTGCGACAGATCCAGGTGTCGCATTCAGAGTAACTGTCCTTGCACGAGACATGCCCGAGGATATGCACTCGCAAGCATGGGCTAGTCCTTTTGCTGTATGTCATTACCCGAAGCGATACCCACCCTTAACCTCTCTGGAGCCAGGGTGCAAATTGGTCGCCTTTACCAGCAGCAAGCACCGATCCACGGGTCTACAACTGGGAGCTGATTACTTTGTGAGCTCACTTGCCACGAATGGTCGTGACTGGTCCACTCATTCTTGGTATGCAAAAGCAACAAGTTTTGGGACATGATTCCGACTGGTTTGGTAATGGTCGGTGTAGCATGCTTCATTAGTACTTTGATCAAAACTGAACCGCACCAAGAAACTACCATCAAAGATCTATTCAAGGCAGGCCGGAGACCCTTCAAAATTATGGTGGAGTAAACTGGTTCGTGAGGTGAGTCACTAACAGTTAATAAGCTCAGTCAGTTCAAATAATACCTCTTCAGCTTCACGAGCTCGATCATTCCGAGATCCCCGAGCCATACAGGTTTGGAGTTGGGTTTTACACAGTATCAGTGAACCCGCAAGAATACATCCCCTGGTTGAAGTCCGAGCTCTTATCTCGTGGCGTTACCTTTGAACAACAGGAAGTGAGAAGCTTGGAAGAGTTGCGGCCACTAGTGGGGCCACAAGGCATTCTCGTGAATGCCGCCTCTTTAGGTGCGCACCATGGATATACGATTGTTTGGGAAGAATCACGGGAATATCCTAGGCTCAAGATCTATCATTGGCGTGGAAGATACCAAGTTATATCCAATTCGTGGCCAGGCAATCTTGGTGAAGTCACCCGATATACGCGAATTTTTGGCCGTGGAAGCTGGTACGTACGTTTGCAGACAGGGCTGCTAAGCCAGTTTATTGAACGGATCAGAAGACGATCAGTCAACACAGGGAGGAGAAGCGACCTACATCATTCCACGTCCTGGAGCAAAGTACACAGATACTGTCCTTTTGGGTGGGACGTTTCAGTCTGGAAATTGGGATACCTCTCTTCACATGGATGTGGCTCACCGTATCTTTGAGCGCTGTGCCAAGGTTGCACCCTCACTGAAGGACAGTGGGGTTACAAAGATTTTGAGGCATCAAGTTGGATTAAGGCCGGGAAGGGAGGGAGGAGCACGGGTCGAGGCGGAGATTATCAAGTTCCCTCTCAGTAGCACACACGACCTTGTCCCTTGGGAACCGGCGGGTTTAGAGCCTACTGGAAGCATGAAAGTAGTGCATGCATATGGATTTGGGTGGGGACCTTTGTTTCGATATCAAAGATGTCACTGCTAATAGGTTTCTTCGTAGTGCTGGAGGGTATCAGGCGTCTTGGGGAGCCGCAGCAGATGTTTTGACTTTGGTCAAGCAGGAGTGAGGTAAGCTAGCGTTACAATGGGGGAGCCAGGGGGACAGGTTAACTCATCAAAGGATCAACGGGAAGACAAAAGACCAGCATCAACCTATGCAACGGTGTCGAATGTACAACTCTGTTTTTGTACTTGTATGTATTCTAGAAGGCAAGTTAACCTGCATTCGTTGAAAAATGAGAAGCATAAGCCTGCAGCCGAGACAAACACGACCACGTGATCTAACGCGTCGAGTGTGTATACCATTGTTTGGATCCACAAGTTCACGAGTACTTGCAGGTGGGACCATTGGCACAACTTCCATCTGGCAGGCTTGCCACCGTCGCCAACGTCAAACCATGTCCCTCATAGATCTCGGAAAGAATGACATCTCAGAAGAAACCCAGACCCTCAAGGACAGGCTCGCAAGTCGAGGTTGGATGGTTCACTAGATCACTATTTACAACCAGGCTTACCCGATACCGCAGACACAGAGAGTGCGGGGCTACGGACCCAACTTATGAGGCGCGAAGCGGAACTTGAGGAACTACGGGCGGCATTCAATGAAACCGTCTATAAGGTGGGAAGTCTCCTGGCTAGTCGTGCGATATCCCCGATGACACTTTCGCAGCTGAGCAAAGAGGCCGATCGAGCTCTCCAGTTGGAGGAAGAGGTTTCAGCTCGGTCCTCTGAGCTCAAGACAGATCGTATTTCCCTCCGGAATACCGAGCTAGCTCTGCAGTCCGCTCAAGAAAACATCAAAGCCCAGGAGCGCGCGAACAGGGAACTCGAGTCGACACTTGACACGCTGTCGTTGCACTCCCAAACGACCAGCGCGCAACACCAGTCCGTCCAACGTGAGAAACGTGCCCTCGAGTCTCGTGTGCGCGAGTTGGAACGCATTGTACAGACACACGAAGCGAGGGGTGTTTCGAATATTCCTCGCAAGAATGGCAGACCTCGCTCTTCATCGGTCTCGAATTTCCGTCTCCCAGCTGTGGAACAGGAGCTGAACGATACCAAAGCCCAACTGCATACCAAAGACATGAATCTTCGGGTGCTGGAGCAGAAGCTTGCTCAAGCTCAAGATGATTTAGTGAAGGCAGAGAACGCGCGCATTTCGATCGACAAAGCTGGTCAGAAACGCATCTCGGAGCTCTTAGCGAGCTTAGAGGGGAAGGAGGAAGAACTGGAATCGCTGAGGGATATGGATAACACCGGTGAAAGAGAGGAGGAGCTATTGAAAAGGATCGACGAGGATGCTGCGAAAATTGCGGCCTTGGAAAAGTTGGCCGCCGAAAGTCAACCTACTCGGACAAGTCAGACTAGGATTCAAAAACTGCAGAGTCAACTGAAGGCAGAGTGCGAAAAGGTACACCGCAGTGAAGACCTTCAGAATCGATTGCTTCACGAGAAGGAAGCGCTGCGCAGAGAGTGCGAAGCCTCTAAGCGCGAGATAGATGAGGGCCGTGAGTTGTTGATGGCCCGCGAGCGTCAGATTAAAGAGTTGGAGACTAGATATGCGTAAGTGATTGGTTTCCGCATACTTGATTTTCCTAAATGAGATAACAATAACAGTCATCTCCTGGATACCCATGGCCGCTGCAAGGAGCCCCTATCGCTCGACGCAGAACACACCTTATCTCAAAGACCGAATAGTGCTTCAGCGTTTGCCAACGAGTCTGCCCTAGCGGATCATATCCAGACCTTGTTGCAAGCGATTGATCGGTTGCGCGACGAGCGTGATGGGCTCAAGCGTGCGCTTGAGTTCTCGGAGGTTGAATACCGCATTACTACAGAAGGTTTTCAATCCCATATCGCGTCCTTGACAAGACACCTGACGGGCAGCACGTACGAAATCGTGACGGATAAACCCCCAACCAACAGTTGCGTGGAGCAGAGAATGAAGCAATTAACTTCTTGCGCAGCCGCTTTCACTGTGGTGATATCCAACCTGCAAACCCACCTAGATCTCTCTGAGGATCGTCTATCCGCGACCTCTGCCGATCTCGCTTCCTCTAATTCCCAGTTACACGACGCACTCGCGGTTATCGATAACCAGAAACAATTATTGGGCACCCACGCACGTGAGCATGATGACCTTCTTCGCAAATTTCATGTAGTGGCTAAAGAGCTCTCAGAGTCAGACGGGGAATGCGGTCGCTTGCGTCTTCAATTGGCCGATGTAGAAGGGCAAGTTGCTACCGTGGTGGAACGTGCCAAAGCCTCTGAGGATGCTAGAGAAGAAGCACTCCAAAGTTTCCTTCTGGCTGAGCAGCACCTCGCCACCCTCAACAAGAACTGCCAGGACATCGAGTCCGAGCGCAATTCCCTTGCCCTTCAGGTCACGAACCTGCAGGATGATCTTGCCCGTGTACAGGACGAAGTGTCTGACGCTAAAAATCGTTACAACACTCTCCATGCTCAGCAACTCTCGGCAATGTCTACATCTGAGGTTGTACAAGCACTCAAGGACCGCATACAAGAACTCGAGGCGTGTATTGTGCATCACACCGACCAGATTGGCGAGTATCAGCACGACATCCGTCGATTGGAGGCCAACGTGAAGCTCCACGAAGAGCGCATCGCAGAGATGATGACGGAGCTGGAGCTTCTCGCTTCCCAAAAAGATGCTATGGTCGAAGACTGTGCCGAGGCGAGAGAGGCAAGAGATGATGCTATCGAGAGATTGGAGGCAGCTGAAGAGGAGGCAGAAAGACTCCAGCAAGAGTTTCAGTGGGAGAAGCACACCCACGATGCAGAACTGTCTGCAATGTCCTCGATGTTGGCGAACCTAAAGTCTGAGAACCAGCAAACTACTGCACGTCTAGCAGATTTAGAAGCCGAGAACGCCGAGTTTATCCGCGAACTAGACTCTGTCACCCATGATCATCAGCGTCTTAACGAACAGTTAAATGCTGTCGCTTCTCGCTCACGGTCACTTGAGCTAGAAAACTCGAAGGAGAACGCGGAAATGCAACAAGCCGTCATTTCTCTCGCCGTCATTTACCGTGTATACAAGGATTCTGCTCGACGATCCCAGAGATCCCACCAACGTATTACATCCTTGGAATCGCAGCTAGTGACCCTTGGCCAGGAACTCGAGCAAAAGGGTGCTCTCATCGACAGCGCGGAGAAGGAAAAACATGATCTGCTCCAGCGACTAGCGGACATTTCTACGGCAACAGACCAGGACGAACAGACGTCATTTTTCCGCCTACAGACGACTGCTGAAGAGCTCTCCAGCACGTGCACGGCAGCACAGCAACAGGAAGCACAGCAAGATGATCATGGTGTAGACTTTCTACGGAATTCACTGCAAGAAAGGGAACAAGAGCTGGTGACCGCAAGACGTCTGCTCGAAGGAACCAAGTCCCGCTATGCTGAAGTCGAAACGGAACTTCTGGAGCGTATCGCTACAATGACTGTGGCATTACAAGCTCAGGAAGGACATGCCGAAGATATCGCTGATCTACGGGTGGAACTTGAAAACGTAAAGACCCAGCTGCAAAACTCGCTGGAAAACTTCTCCGACCTGGAGAAACTCCATGGCGATGTCATTCAAGATTTTACTACCGCCAAAGAAGTCTTCGAGAGTCGGCTTACTGAAACTGACGAACAGATATGCACATTAGAGGCGGACCATCAGCACACTCTGGTGACTGTGGAAGCAAGGTACAGACACGAGGTTGACTTCCTTGCGAGTAATCTCGAAGATCGTGAACATGAGGTGGATGAGCTACGCCAGCAGGTTCATGATACATCAGAGGCACGTACTCGTGCCGAAGGGAACCTTCACGAAGAGTTAAAATCCTACGAAGTCCGTCACGCCCTCAAAGATGACCTGGAGAAGGACCTTCGCCGAACCATTTCCGACATGCGTCAGCGGTTGGCACAAGCAGATGCTGAGACCCTCGCACTGCAGGAGGAACGCGAGTTACTACAAGTGCAGATTACCGATCTCCAGGCTGAAATCCAGCGATTAACGTCTTTGACGCGGCACATGGAGAGTCAGGTCAGGGAAAGGTAAGTTGGAGCGTTCTACTTGATCGATGTTCACTCATTGTATGTACAGTGAAGATGCTTGTATGCTGTTGAAGGAAAACCTGGAACGATCGGAATTGAGCCTTGCTGAATCAGAGAAGGCTGGCAAGGCTGCGGAGTTCAACCTCACACTGCAAACCACTCAGCACGAAAAAGTAGTCGCAATACTCCGTCGCGAGATTGCCTCCCTCCAGTCTGGACCGGGACTACGTTCCGCTCTTGCTGACCTCGAAGAGAAGAGCCGGGAGATGGATGACCTGCTTAGGGTAAAATGCCAGGAGATAGAAGAGTACGATGATCGAATCCTCGGGTGAGTTATTGAATGCTTTGTTATTAAATACATCTTGTGGAGCATGACTACCCGCAGGACGTTAAAAGCAAACAAGAAATTGACGAGTAAAGTAGAGTCCCTGACACGCAAAGTACAGGCTCTGCAGGCGAAGCTTTCCTCGATGAAAAAACAGCCTCGAGAAACTGTGGAGGTCACTCCTCCGCAAAAGGCGTCTTCCACTGCCAGTCCATCTATTCCCGCTCCTGCAGCGATGTACGTAGGAAGCTGCTTCAGCTCTTCCCACATTCGGGAGAGCTCCGCCCCTTCGTTGACTTTGAGGTCCAAGACTCCAGAGCCACGGCTACAGCCAGTAGTTACTCTACCTTCGGTACAGACTCCAGGCAGGACAAGTGAACCTTCTGGGTGTGAGATGCCCGCTGGGAAGAAGCGCCCTGCACCTGATGATGACGAACGGGATAGTGTTCCTGCAGAGGGTCATTACTCCACAGACGGATGTCTCCGGAATGGACCCACACCCCGTTTGCGACGAGCCCATGGACACCCAACTGGCTTCACACCGGTGCGCGGTGCTTCACGAAAACCCGCTATGCTGCCGTCGCCAGGACGTCGACTGAATGCTGGTATAACGCCTTCTGAAGTTATCACAGATGTCACTAACAGTCCGCGGGGGCCTTCGGGACAGGGTGATGCTCAACTGAAGAAGAGAAGCTGGCTAGGGAAGATCAGAGGTGGCGCGGGTTCTCAACCTGCGAGTTCTCGCTTGGGTGCTTTGGGAGGACAATAACACGTCTTGTTGCCATCGGACAGCAGCTCACGTTTTCTGTATTGCATTCATTTTGAAGTATTGGCATGCAAAGCTGTAATTGCTCACGGGAGACGAACAAGTCATTTTGTGCATCACATTGACAGTCGGCGTTGGCCGTACCCAACTACAAACATCTTGAACCTTGCCCTTCAGCTTCGTCTGATCCAGCGACAACCCAATGGCAACATATGATGCTTTGCACCGCCAGTGCAGAACACTCGAATCCCTGTTTGACTCCAAGCTAACTTCCTATGCACGCCTTGCATCTGCCATAGTCAGGAACCAAGATGATGTCGAGTCGTCAGGCTCACGCGAGCGGTGGCAAGATCTGCAAAGTGAGGTGGAAGACTTGCTGGAGAAGGTGAATAATGACCATCCCAGGCAACTCTCGTGGCTTACTTGGTCTCAAGCTCAGAGAAACCAATGACGCCCTCCTTGCATTCTCCACGAATCCAGACTCTATACCACCTCAAGCTGTGGCTAGGGTAATACAGAGGCACCGCGAGGTCTATCAGGACTATGCACGGGAACTTGAGCGCACAAAGGTCTCCATAAATGCACCCTTTCTTTCTAGGTGCGATCTAACTCACAACGTTCCAGGCGAATATACAGCATGGTCTCGAACAAGCGAACTTATTGACTGGAGTGCGAAATGATATAGAGTACGTACTTTCTCGCTTCATTACCCTCATACCCTATGCTCTAACACTCATCAGCGCATACAAATCCTCGGTTGCTGATTCCTTGTTGGGTGAACGCAGCCGAATCGACAACTCGCATCGAATGACAGACGATGTTCTGGAGTACGCCGCAGCAGCTTCTTCACAGCGTGCCATATTCAACCTTCCCACAGACAAGCGTACGAGACAAGGGCTGAATTCTCTCGTCAAAGTAGTTCATTGGCGGGCATCAACACGCGGATGGCAGGCGTCATCAGTAAGCGTTTTCCCTTGCCCATTCTCACCGCTGACCCATCCATTTTGTAGGCACGATGCCCGGTATTAATAATATATTGGCAATGATTAAAGCTCGCAGGAGACGGGACGCTATCGTCGTTGGCGTTGTGATCGCCGTATGCTTGCTATCAATTCTAAGTTATATGTCCCGCTAGTGAAATAGCAGTAATCCAGATCACTTGTGTGGTGTATAGCTAGCATCAGGGTGTTTGCCTGGCCACCGGTCGCAGCGGTTCAACGTGGTTTCCCTTCTGGAATGCCTGCCAGTTGTGCTTCAGTCGCCTCACAGCACCCCAATCCTCTACTCTCAAGTCCTCTATCCATGTTGTCTCAATGGACCATCCCTTAATTTTAGCAACAATCAGCACCATTTCCCATGTACGTTCGGCGCACTGCTCGACAGGGTGATAGTCAGATTCGACCAAGATACGACTAGGAGAGCATGCTTTGATGAGTGTTCGGTGTTGGGAAAAACGCCCATTGATCACAGTGGACAAAGACATATATACATTTGGGTGGCGTTTCTGCGCACAATGAGTGGCTGTAATGTGGAGTACCATAAAATGCAGAACAAGTACCTCTATCGCTCTCCAAGTCTCTACACTGAGCCCACAACTGTGGAGATCGATGCTGATGCGCTGCCACTTGGAATCGTGTTTCTGATGCATTCGATTCAGGAGATCCAGAGTAGCTTGATGGGACTTGACGCTATGAATGCTGACGTTTCTGCGAAACTCAACTGCGAGATCAATTTGTGGCTCAAGGACGGCTAGTTGGTGCTCGAGAGGAACTATAAAGCTAGTTAACTCTCGCGGTGTGGCAGCGTACTCGATAGGGACTCGAGCGGCGCGGTCGAGCCCGACCTCTCCCAGCATGGCCTGTGGAAAGGATGAAAAATTGCCTCGTAATTCTGCGACGATGTCCGCGAGTGGAATTGGATCCGGGAGGTGAGGGAGTAATCTCTCGAACATCTCCTGATGTTTGCCTGAAGGCGAGAAGAGTTGCCGATAGTGCTCCTCTCTCGTGGTGCCGGGCACTATCGATATCCAATGCGAGAACCAGGGATGATAGCCTGATGCCATTTAGCCAGTTTCGACGCATGGTTAGAGAAAGCAAGTTGAACAGCGTGCAGTTGCTGACCAAAACATGGAACTACCTTCTCTGGATACGCATTTGCTAGATCTCGTACAAGAGGCTGGTCGGTCGGTCGCGAAGACATGGCACAGATTGTGATCGCCAGGTTGTCCATTGCCCCTGTGGTAACATCCGAGTCCGTGGGGTGACAATGCACATCGACGACATGACGCAGGACGTCGAGCGGTGGTACCGACGGTGGTGATGGTTGTACCTGCATCCTAGAGTAAAAAAATTGTTGGCCCGCTTGTGGTTGTACGTGATTGGTGTGCACTTGGAGGTGCTCTGTTTTCGGACAGCGTTCTCAACATGTTTGGTATTGCTCAAACTTTCAAGATCGCTATCAAAGCACGCCATAAGTTGTTCATCTCGACCATCAATTCTTCGACAAAGTGGCAAATGCAATGCCGATTGGACACGTCTCCACCCGTTCACCGGTGGATGAAGGATTCACTGGACCGCGGTGCGTTCCGTACGTCGCTACGGGTACTCGGCGTGCGCGTGCCAGTCAACAAGACGATGAACATGTTGAAGTCCGAGCTGTTGAAGAGGTGCGTCGCTTCCGTGGTCATCTGCACCACACTCGTGTATCGTTGATGCGCCCCGTTTTCAAGATATATTATAGATTTACCAAGGATCAAGAGCGTCGTTTGGGATCCTTCCGGGGAACAGGACCGCAGAGTCATTCTGTTAAAAGTTGATGAAGAAGGTACGAGTGCAAGCCGGCACACGAACCACCACTGATCCATATCCCCGAAAGCTAGCTGCTTTGACTCCAGAGGCACGCTTGTTCTTGCAGGAGCAACATGTCGATCTAGTGCAACATAGAATTGATCTTGACTATGATTACTGGACTGCAGGTGTGCAGAAATGGCTCACCCCGGATGTCCAACCGACCCTTCTGCTTGTAGATGATATCATAAATTCCATACTCCCTGAGGACCTCTGTGATGGCTCGCCGACAGGCTTCTCCATCACCGGGCACATTGGCGAGCGTATTTATGTATACCCTTTACACAAATACTAACCAATGGTCACCAGCGCACATGAACCTCAATCAGGAGTATTTACCCTACAAGCACCTAATAGGGCAAATTATCCTGGATGCAAGTCACGATCGAGCTGGTCTAACCTCAAACTAACGAAAGTTTCAGAAAAACCCGGGCATCAAGACTGTTGTGAACAAGCTAGACAACATTGATGCCAAATTTCGCTTCTTTAAAATGGAAGTCCTTGCTGGAGAACCAGATTTCATCGTCGAACATGTAATTCTCCACTGTTCGGTCAATTTGCAGATGATTCTAACACATCTTTTCTGGCAGCACGAGTCAACTTGTCGGTTTATCTTCGATTTCTCCAAGGTATACTGGAATTCCCGGCTACACACTGAACACGATCGTCTTGTGCAATTGTTCAAGCCCGAGGATGTTGTTGCAGACGTGTTCGCTGGTGTTGGCCCTTTCGCCATCCCGGCTGCAAAGAAAGGTTGTGCTGTCCTGGCAAATGATCTGAACCCGGAGAGCGCGCACTGGCTGACAAAGAACATAAGTACTAATCAGGTATGTCTCCGACGTGGCTGAAATGCTAGATACTTACAATAGTCCAGGTGTCCGATCTCGTCCGATCTAGCTGCGAAGACGGTCGTGATTTTATCCGAAATATCGTGGCTCGAGTGCTGGAGAACCCATTTCATGCGTATGAAGGCCCCAGGTTAAGCAGGATGAGACAACAAAAACGTCAGCGAGAGAAACAGTCCCATCCATCAAAGACGGAAGCTTCCGATGCGCAAATTCCGTTGTCACGGAATAAAATCACACACTTTGTTATGAATTTGCCGGACTCGGCACTAGAATTTCTGGACGCATTTCGAGGTATTTTAACGCCGCAAGGTGAGGCTGAAGAGCGATTGAACGGTGTTTATGCCACCATGCCGATGGTGCATTGCTATTGCTTCACTCGCGAGTTAGAGCCACACATGGCTGAGGCGGACATCAGGCAGGTATGTGGACATGCAGCTGCCTATGCAAGCATGCGGTGACTTTTGCTAGAGGGCCGAAGGTAATATTGGAGCCAAGTTGGAAGGCGAGGTCACGTTCCACATGGTGCGATCAGTCGCTCCGAACAAGAATATGTATTGTATCAGCTTCCGGCTTCCTCACAAGGTGGCCTTTGCGCGGTGATTGGCTGCCGACTGCAGCCCACCCGCTGTTTTCGCGCCAGTAGTATAGCGATTGGCAGTGGACGCACCGCAGTTGTCTGCCGGCAGTGATGTGGATGGCGATACACTTTGCTTAGATAATCCAAATTTATCCCGCACCGGATGAGAATAAAACAAACTACAAGTTACCAGTAGACCCCATTGTAGACGCTGCACAAGTACCACGACCCGGGCTTTTATTTCCATCTCATAGATATACCCCTAGAACTCACCGGACTAATTCTATAGAATTGCAGACTACACATGTCTCCGCTCTCTTCCGTTTTATCATCCATCCATTGCGAAGCACAAGACAATCCATCCTCCCTCGCTGGGTCCGCTCTCAAGAGTGTTCGGAGTGCTGTGGACAATCCCCGAAAACGAGCTCAAGCGGTGGAGGCGTGTCTTTGATGCCAATGCAAAAGTCGTGATCAATGGTGAAAAGTAGGTCATATAGTCAATGTGCTTTCACAAAACACTCACTGATATATTGGTGCAATGTCAGGTTCCTTGACACCGAAAACTTCGTTAATGCCATTGCAACGAGTAGCGACTTGACTAAAATAAGCCGCGCACAGTTCGCAATGTTGTTCCGCGTCGCTGACGCCTCGAAGCGTGGCCTTGTTTCATGGGAAGATTTCACAGTCTTCGAGACGCTTTTAAAACGTTCGGACGCTGATTATTGGATAGCTTTTAAATACTTTGACGTGTGAGTCGCAAGGAGAATTGTACCACCACCTAAATCTAACACTTCTTTTATTGACAAAAGGGACAACTCTGGGACAATCACATTTGACGGCTTCAAGGATGTATTCACAGCCAATGTTGGCTCGTCTTCAATCCCTTTTGACTTGAACTGGTCAGTCAGCCGCCTTGGCGTGAGAACGTACTTTTTGTTTACACGCGTCTCGCAGTGATTGGGTTAAGTTGTACCTCGGGAAGAAGAACGGAACGCACGTGCTCGGATGTAGGTAACCCCTCCAATTCCTATTCTCTTTCACTGGATATGACTGTTTGCAGACAATGAGTTCACTCAGTTAATGAAAGAGCTCCAGGGAGAACGTGTCCGTCAAGCTTTCAAATATTTAGACGCAGACCAAGACGGTTTCATTAAACCGGAACAGTTCAAGCAAATCATTCTCGTGCGTAATCTCATTATCACTAATGGCATGGGGAGTCATATCGTCATTAGGAGCTTGTGGGGCACAAATTATCGGATGCGGTGGTGGAACGCTTGCCCACGCTATGCACACTCACTCCAGGAGGACGTATATCATATTCCGAAGTGGTAGCATTCCACAATGTCGTTCGAGGTGGGTGTCATCAACGTATTTTCGCAGAAAATGCTAACGTCGAAGAATCGGTGTCAGAAATGGATATGGTTGAACGGTACGTGATACAATTCATGCAAAAAAAGCATGAGTATATGAAATTTTATGCCAGTATCATACGTGAGGCGATTGTGAAGTCCAAGGACGGCCGAATAGATCAGTCTGACTTCCTCAACCACTCCGCTGCAAGGTCACGCTATTCGCTCTTCACGCCCATGGAAGCCTCCATCGTATTCCATTTCGCTGGAAGGGGGACCCGCGACAAGAGACTTGCTCTGGTTGACTTTGCGCAGTTACTGGATCCTCGCTGGAGGGCCCCGCATGAGGAATCTGAGGGCAAGACTGCGTCGACTCACGCTTCTTTTTTGAATGGGTTCTTGCAATCCGCGTACAGTTTTGTTCAAGGAGGTCAGCATCAATGGAGATTATAAGTAAATGTCGCTGAGCAGGTCCCAGGAATTGCTGGCGCATTCGGAGCAACTATTGTATATCCCATTGACATCGGTGAGTGAGCTCACCCGTTCAAGCAGGTGCAATTGAATGTACTAAAGTATGGATCTACAGTGAAGGTTTGTGTCACGTCAATTTCCTGCCCTGGCGACTGTTGACTTGGGGCCGTGCTTGTTAGACCCGGTCAGACTTTTCAGATGCCTGTGCATCACTCTCGATTGACAGCTTTTGAACTTTAGCATGCAGAATCAACGGAGCACAGTTGTCGGTCAAATGCTGTACAAGAATAGTCTGGATTGTGCTCAGAAGATCCTCCGTAATGAAGGATTCCTTGGATTCTATCGGGGTCTTGGTCCTCAATTGATTGTGCGGATACTTACTACGTTACAAAGGAGATAGCTGATATCAATCGTGACGATAGGGTGTTGCTCCAGAAAAAGCCATCAAATTGACCGTCAATGACCTCGTACGTGGGCGGGTAATGGACCCTGAAACTGGTCGAATCAAGCTAGGATGGGAGCTTATCGCTGGTGGTACTGCGGGTGGTTGCCAAGTTGTATGTATCAGTATTGCTTTGTGTGAGTGTACTTACCCCAGCAGGTCTTCACGAACCCCCTGGAAATCGTGTATGCCTCCCAAATCGGTCTTCTCGATAACTGTTAACACTTTTTCAGGAAAATCCGATTACAGGTCCAAGGCGAAGCTGCCAAGGTAGAGGGTGCCACCCCAAAAGGTGCTGTGCACATCGTTCGGCAATTGGGCCTGGTGGGTCTATACCGAGGAGCAAGCGCTTGCTTACTCCGTGATATCCCGTTCTCCGCCATGTACTTCACTGCCTACTCACATCTCAAGAAAGATGTTTTCCAAGAGGGTTACAATGGAAAAGAACTCAGTTTTTTTGAGACACTCGGTTCAGCTGCCATCGCGTGAGTCCTTGTGTATCATTGTATGGTTTTCTCGATCTGAGAGCATCTCCGCAGAGGTATGCCAGCAGCCTACTTGACAACTCCAGCAGGTCACTTCGTTACGTTCTACTTTGAATTTCGCTAACGAACCAGTAGACGTGGTGAAGACTCGCCTTCAAGTAGAATCTCGCAAAGGCCAGTCTCACTACAAGGGTGTAACAGACGCGTTTGCGAAAATATGTGAGCCCTGCACCCGATCGCTCGAATTGAGCTTGACTAAATACTGTCTAGACCGAGAAGAGGGGTTCAACGCACTGTTCAAGGGTGGTGTAGCACGCATCCTTCGAAGTAGTCCTCAGTTTGGTTTCACACTACTTGCATATGAGTATCTGCACAAGGTATGCGAATCTTGCACTTTGGACACATGGCATGATTGAACAAACCGTTTTCCAGTATCTACCAGTAAGTAGACGCTGGCGAGAAAATTGCGATGGGCTGACGCCACTTTTGCACCTGCAGTATCCGTGGGAAGATAAACCACCTCAAGTCCAGACGGCACTTACCTCGCGGCAAGAGGACTTGTCAAGGATGCGCGCCCGGAACGCCTTGAAAATTTTGCTTGATGTCCATGGCGATTTTGGGCGCCGTGCTGCCAACTTCAGTCCTCCTCTCGTCCGTCCTTCGTCATCCAGATTGGCGTAATGTATGACATGCCTCTGAACAATTTTCGATCCGTTTATTCGTTGGGCTAGAGTCCACCCTGATGATTTAGAAGCGAAGACAGTGATCTAGAGAATGCATCTCTTGCCCTACGGATCTCTCCGTGATAGCCTTATACACGTGGGATACTACAGAATAATTATAATCCAGCTTGCTATCACTCCCTCATCTAAATGCCATTGCGTGAGGTCCAGTTTCCCGACGCCGCATCACTGAGCAACGGGAAGGAGCGGATCATCATCTTCTTTGCTTCAAGACTGCCAGAAAGCAATTCGCTGTGGTGCCCCGTGCGTTGACGGTTGGCCCATCGTGACTTTTCTGTAGCTTCTGACAAGAACATGGACAGGATTGTCTTGCTGCGGAAGATTTGATCAGAAATACATTTGGCTCTGAGCAAGGGCCGTCCGCTGTTTTAGCTTACGTTGGCCAGAGATCAGAGTGGGTGTTGTCATCTGATATACAAATTGTCGGGCGGTCTCAATGGTCAGGACAGCTGGAAGACACCTGACAATATCTTCCGCAAAGAGCCATGGAAAGTTAAGGTCATCCCAACTATCATCAAGTTAGACGAAGTAGGTTGCTCATTGTCTCTAACATTCTGCGATAACAGCGTATGGTGCAGGCTGGAGAGGAAATCGGGCGTCTAGTTGACGGACAGAACTTGATATCGGAGGAACTGGCCTCGTTCATCCAGTAGCGCATCCCATGTTCCTGTGCCTACGCATCTGGAAGCTTATGCCATACGATACAGAGACTTTCTGAGTTAACCGGCGGAGGTTTTGTTGGCACGGGCCCAATCGGACACGAACTGAAACAAGTTGATCAGCCCAGCACTTGGCCGCGCCCGTCAATCGAGCTGATTTTCTGGGACTATCACAGTGTTCGGAGCCATCGTTTACCTATACAGCTGCTTTTCGCCTATAACCTAAATCCCGTCCCTCACCACACAGCCATTTTTCCTCCTTCATTGCTGTGGGTTCTCGCAAGGAAAATGTGGTCGTGTGCAACCCAGGCAGTATTACTTGTGGAGCCGAGTTTCAGACCGGGCTGAGTAGTGTCCCGCGTTCAAAGTTAGTTATCAGGATCCACCCTGTGGTCGTCGTGTTACGGCCCCTCCAAGTATCCTGTAAGTATCCTGTCAAGGCAGTAGTCGGCAGTATGGCTTGCCGCGGCTATCCTCTGCGTCGTCCCTTCTACTCGATCCTTCCATGCTAACCCCACAGGAACTCACAGCAAAACATGGGTGCTAGACATTCAATATAAAGTAGGCACGAAAATAAGGCCTCTCTCGCAGCTCGCAGCCCTTCAACCCGACTCTCGGTATGCCTGGCCTCATACACCACCTTTCATCTGAGATCCGCGTTCTCGAACATCATTCTGCTCAGGACTTTCTCGCCGTCACTTATCCAACGCTTTCCAGACATGAGCGTTCTTCCAATATTATCTTGGCTCACGCACTCAAGAAAGTCAGTGCGGAAGCAGCGTTGACAGGTTTCCAGTTTGTTACACAGTCCGAAGTAACACTCGACGCACCGTCAAGTGACCAACTCAGCGACTCGGTATGGTTGACCATCTGGTCAACACCTCCACAGGGCATTGTGGAACTGGAGCTGGTTTTGGCTTGCCATCGGGCGGGACAGCATGAATTACCTGTCTTCCTCTGGGCAGCGCAGCGCAGAATGCTATCTTCACCCCAATGGTTAGCGCCTCGCGTCACAGCCCTCGCTGACCACTTGGCGTCATGCGTCCCTCCGACGCGCGTCTTCTCCGTGTTTGGTGTGACTGCCCTTGTGAAGGCCTTCAGCAAGTGCTGGGCAAGCCGTACCGGCTTCCAGGTGGAACCCCGGCCATTCTATTCAGCATACCTCACCTATTGCACCCAGCAAACAATCATCGACTCAGAGGTCAATCTGCCGTTCGGGCATCTCATCCGACGTGGAATGATTTCGGATATCGAGGATATTGCCAAGCTTGGCAAGGGTTTCGCAGATGACTCGGTACGGGACGATCATGTATCTTGCTGCGCGTCCGATCCATACTCATACGTATTGTATTGTTTAGGTATATTTCCCGCTGACCATCGAGCTTGCTCGCGCAGAAGCCCATGAGCTCGTGTCCAAAGGTCAGATTTGGCTGTACGAAGTATCAGGTGCAGTCGCGGCCATTTGTGCTGTTACGCGGTCGTCGATGAAGGTCTCTGCGATCACTAAAGTCTACACCTGCCCAAATTGGAGACGTCAAGGCTTTGCTGTGCATTTGGTTCGCAGTGTAACTCGCCAGTAAGTAAATGCGGTCCTATTCCCGTATTCTTGTTATTGATATAGTCCAAACAGACTGCTAGACTGTGGTAAAGAGAGCGTTGTCTTGTACGTCGGTCGTGAAAACAACGCCCGTTCAGTCTACCATCGTGTCGGATTCGTCGGACTTTCTGGTAAGCCCGACGAACGACCTGAGGGTGTGGAGGATGCCTTGGAACTTGGATTCGTCGGCACAAACCGTGGACACTGGTAGATCTTGGGGATTGGCTCCTCTCTTTTTCAACGCACGTAACATTACACACACGGGGTCCCATCATGATTTGCTTCACTATACAATACACCATACCCGATGTACATAACTTAGAATTGACAAGCCCATAGAGACCGAGCAATGCACATTATTTTCTCTGACTTGTAACAAAGTTGTATTCATTCCAACAATCTAAGCAGCTTCGACAGACCCACAGCGAGCAAAGTTGCCGGATTTTCCACCACTTTTATGTGATACAAAAATGTCACTTATCACCATTTCCCTGCCCGCGACAGCCTTGAGCATATCCCATACTGTAAGCAAACCGACGGATACGGCAGTCAATGCTTCCATCTCAACCCCAGTTTTGCCTTCACAAGAAACCGTGGCAGTGCATCGGATCCTGTATGGTAATGTGTGGGATCCATGACCATGACTTTCCTGCATATCAACCACTTCGGGGGTCAGCATAACCGAGATGTTAGAGGGTTGCAGAGGATGGCATAAGGGAATTAGCTCTGAAGTTCGTTTGCATCCCATTATGGCTGCGAGCTGCGCTACGGTGAGGGCATCACCCTTATTGGTGGCCTTGGTTCGTAGTTTATCCACTGACGAGTTGTTTTTCGCATGGGATGGGGCTTCGGTAACCAGTTCATAAGCAGTTCCGGGAATATAGATACAGCCTGTCGCTGTAGCGGTACGCTTGGTCGAATCTTTGTCACCAACGTCGACCATGGATGGCCGACCAGCGGAATCTAGATGGCTTAGCTTAGGCGTGGGGTTGGTTGAGTGACTCAGCCAGCGTTGTTCAACTCGAGTGACTGTGCGGGAACTAGCCGTAATGGGGACGAGATTCCTGAGCGGTAGGCCCGAGAAGGGGTGAATCAATGATTGCTGTGGTCCTGTGTAAATACAAGCATTGATCAGGAAGGATACATCTAGCTAGCTCCCTACGGTGTTTCAGAAGGAGAGTAGCTAACCTCCTATGAGAATCATTGGTCGATTCGCTATAACATCTATACCCTCCATCCCTGCATGTTTCTCTTTCTTCCCGATAACGGCAGATCCAATAATCTGTAGAAGGTCTTCATCTGTTGCACCGCTTCGAAGTGCGTCGCGAAGAGAGATCTCTTTGGCATCGAACAAACAGACCTGATGGTTACGCGGAGTCAGGAAGAGTGCATTATCAGGTATAGAAATATCCTCGCCTTTATTTGGCCGTCGGCAGTCAGTCGCAGACGATTGCAAGACGAACAAAAGTGGTCGGACATACTGCTGATGAAACCAACGTTGCCCGTGTAGCCTGGTATTTGCCAGGAACGAGCAGTATCATTGAGTTCATCAGGTGCGCGTGCAATTGTAGGGTGTCGGTGTTCAATTACGTCCAGCAGTTCCGCGGATGGCACCATTTTAGCTTTGTCCCACTTATTACCTTGTAGGTTGAACGCGCCAACTTAATAGGTGAACGGAAGACTGCTCGAACAGTTACCTGTGAAGGGCATGAATTCGATGAAGCGCACGGAAAGCTTTTTATCCTTTGTTAGTTCGATAAAGTCAAGGACCTCGGAATCGTTAAGTCCTTTGATGACGACGACGTTTAACTTGACAGATTGCAAGTCAGGGCAAGATAATGCCACATCCAAAGCACGCAAGACGGCAGCATGACCAGGGCGACGCGTCATGATCTCAAACTTGAATGGGTCTAGCGTATCAAGGCTGCATGACTGCATCTAGTACCCACACGGAGGGGAAGCGAGAAGACAAACCTCAGGTTGAGGTGGGTGAGGCCCTTGCACACTAAATCAGACAATCGACGATGTAGAGTAATCCCGTTACTGGTCATTGCGATTGAATGGAGACCAAACGAGCGCAATTCGTTGAGCCTTGCTGAGGTCAGCGTCAGACGACAGCCGATACAAGACAGCAGAAGGGGTCACCTATTATATTGTCGAGACCCTTTCTGACTGTTGGCTCTCCACCGGTCAAACGAATCTTGCGGACTCCGCTTTTGACGAAAAGAGAGGCAAGGCGGACGACTTCGTCGTCTGTGAGAATGTGTTCTCGGGGAGATAGCTCCACGCCCTCACTCGGCATGCAGTAGAAGCCTGATGACTGAATGAATGCGACGCTCTGAATTGGACAGGCGAGAAAGGGACATACATCTCAGATTACATCGCTCGGTCAGTGAGATGCGAAGGTAATCGTGCCTGCGATTGAAGGAATCGACGAGGGCGGGTGAGAAAGGTCGCTGGGCATCGATGTGTGCAATCTTGTCCTGGGCAGTAAGTTGGAGGGGGATGTCGGGGAGAGAAGGAAGAGGTTACCTGTACCCGCGCTCGAATGTGGGATAGCGGACGAGCTAGGGAGGGATATAAGCTGGTGCGAATGTGATTCATAGATGGACGTTTAGCGTGATATATTATCGTGGCTGTGACAATATCCGTGACATATACCGTGCACGCGTCACGTCACTTGCTCATTGATCACTGACGCGTCCATCTCCCAGCAAGCAGCCATGGCAAGTACCATCTGTCTGCATCTTCGCCGTCCATTTTGTCTCACATCCACATAGTCCATAATGGAATATAACGGTGGCTCCGTCATAGCTATGGTTGGCAAGGATTGTGTCGCCATCGCCTCCGACCTACGGTTAGGCACCGAGGGATTGGGCATCTCATCCAACTTCCAGAGGGTACTTGTCTGATACTTCCCTGTACCATGTTCACCTCTCACCCTTCTCCAGGTCTTTCCGGTGACCGACAGATTGTATGTCGGTCTCTCCGGACTCGGTACCGATGTCACCACACTGTAAGTCGCCCGTCTGACCCGCAACGTCCCTATCTCAGGCATCGCAGACACGAGCGCTTCCGTTATCGCGTCAACATGTACACTATCAAAGAGGAACGAGATATCCAACCAGAAACGTTTACACACGTGGTGTCCTCTACTCTCTACGAGCACCGTTTTGGACCATACTTTATCGAGCCCGTCATCGCTGGTCTTTCAAAGTCTCCTACAGGCACATTCAAGCCATTCATCGCTGCAACAGATCTCATAGGTTGCATAAACCTCGCCAAAGACTTTGTCGTCGCTGGGGTCGCCAGCTCAAAACTGTTCGGTGTTGCAGAGGGCCTTTGGGAACCTGACCTGGAACCAGAGGATCTCTTCGAGACTATTTCGCAGACTTTTTTGAACGCGGTCGATCGAGATGCCTTTTCAGGCTGGGGTGTAATTGTACATCTCATGTGAGGGTTTTGCCCTTCATCATATTATATCTCCTGTCTGACTCTTCCCATTCAGTACCAAAGACAAAGTTCTATCTCGTACACTCAAGGCCAGAATGGACTGAGTCGCTTTTGTAATACTTTTGTTGTAGACAATTCGTCTCGCCTTTACAATTGAAACCAAACACTGCTGAACCAGCCATCAATTTCCCCCTTTCGCAGTGGGATAACCGTTGGAATCGTGATCAATCACTATAGATAATTGGGGTGGGACTCCAAAGCCAGCGCCGATAGAACTCTGCCAGAGTACGATCTAGTGGTGAACATTACCATCAACCTCGGCGGGATGGCCTCGGCGCAGACGATAGATGCGATCCTGAGCGACCTGCGACTTCCAACGCGCACCTTTCCCCTCAGTTTTACAGAATCTTCGACCACCAATCCTCATGGAATCCGTGTAGGCCTCCCCACGTCGAAACCTCTTGGGCTTCCCAACGTCACTGCCATCATCCTCAATTGGTCTCGGTTAGATAACGTGGTTCGCATTGCATCTCTCCTGTGTGGGCCATGGTTAGATGATACCGTTGCTGAAGTATATGTCTGGAACAACAGTCCCCGGAAGCTGTCCAAAGAGGTTGGGCAACTGACCATTTTCTACCTCTGGTGCATGGAAGAAGCTTCGTCTGACGCTGCACTTAGATTTTCTCCAGTGCTCACTGTAACACACGGAAGCTCAAGATAGAGAATTCTCCGGAAAATCTGTATTTTTATGCTCGGTTCCTTGCATGCACCAAGGCGTCGACTCCATACTGTTTTATCCAGGTACGTTCCTCGTCTGCGTACATTCGGTCTTTTTTCCAATCAATTGTGGATGGTGATTGCAGGATGACGACTACGTCGTCTTGCCAGAGCTCATAAAGACGCTCCGCGTTCGAATAGCAGAGTCTTCACTGGGCGGAATATATCTTTTGCCACCGCACGAGCATCTATCGAGTCGGCTGCGTACGACAGTGACATCAAACGGTATCCACACAGGCTTTGCGTGGCTAGGTCATGGTGCCATGATAAATCGCCAGCGAGCCCTCGGCTTTGTCTCTCTCTTGCATATTGATTCCCTTGGTATGACAGAGGAACAAATCAAAATGGCAGACAACTATTTCACTATCCTGACCAACGAAGTACCAGAGATTTGGTTTGATCAAGGAATAGAGCTCGGGGGAGGTGAACCATTCACCGTCGGTCGCGAGGGAAACGAAAGGAACCGAATGCACATAGTAAGTTTCTCTCTCTACCGAAATATTAGATTCGGTCCACTGTGCAGGAACATGCATGTCGCTACCTGGACGAGATTGTAGCACCCCCGTTCTGTGTCGCACTGTCTAGCGACACTCACATCGCCAGCCTGGGGTTTATAAAAACGGATGATCACGTTTCCAATTCCTGCGATTACCATGTAAACCGCACAGCTGCCCTTGGTACACCTTACCTGCTGGAAAGCAACATCAAACTGCTTCCTGATGATAATTTCTCCAACTGCCTTGCCGCGATAGACTTACTCGGGAACGAGGAAAGACGCATTAGGCTGATAGGAGAGGATGTAATGCTGCAGTACCAACAACATCCCCTTTCTTGTGCTGTGGATGGGAGCATCGGAACTGCGTTCCGCAGTCCTTATAGTGAGTTAAAGCTTGAGGGTCGTACCCTGAGCACTTTTTGAATGGTCCGTACAGACGCAAAAACAGGCGACTACATTCTCATTGACGTGCTGTCGACGTTCGAATTCAAGGATTCCATAGTCGAGCTGGTTTTCCTCGTGGCTCCAAACAACGAGCAGATCCTTTGTAGATCGAAATATGAGTGCTCTCCCGACGGCAAATGCTGGGTAAGCGTCGTGATTGCACGACACGTGATGCTGAGGTGTAACGGATACGCAGCTCCCAGCGCCATACCAGCCCTTGTTTCGACGCCTGGTGGTGGCAGTAGGGTCAACCCGGGGCCGAGTTAATGATTTCCTGGAATGCAGCGCACGGATGGCGGGAAACCACGCTCGGTTCTTCAAGGCTACGGCTGGCGAAGATGTTTCTCTTCCATGGGTGATATATGAGGTGTGGGTGAGATCAGTGTCGCGGAATATGTAGAGTCGTAGCTTCAGTACTTATTCCATGGCATCAGCTTTGCTTAGCAAGTTTTCTTTGGCAACTCCGCAAGTTCTTCACACTGCTTTACGTCGCCTCATTGGTTTCATTCAACAACAACTTGTCTTCTCTGGGGCGGGTTCGAGGATGCTCCAGCTGGCAGCAAAATTTGCATTTAAACCCGACATTGCATTTCGAGGAGCGCAACGCTCTATTTCAGTCCAGGTAGCGCACATGTATTCTCAAGGCTGCCATGCTAAGGACATCCGACAGACGCTGCTCCATGGCTCCCCAGACGCTCGGAAGGCAGGCGAGATTGAAGTACAGCAGCACTCAAGGCTTGTTGCGAGAGGGAAATATGTCCATGGATTCGAAGGTAGGAGCTCTTGGTGTATGTTAAATCGATGCATCTAATGGCCAAGTAGTCCATCAAGTGAAACCCGATTCGGTTGACGAGTATAAGGCAGCTGCGTGCGTGGCTTTCTAGCAGAAGGTACTAGTAAATTCATGTTTCTCTTTGTAGCGAAAGGTACTATGCGGGGATCAAGGGTGACCCACGATTACATGTGAAGCTGACAGGCAGCTGGGAGACATTGGTTGGTAATCAAGACACGTTTGGTGAGGGTATCTCATTGTGTGCCGTAACGGTGATTCATCCATCTTGTTTCCAACTGCAGTGCATATACTAGAATATGAGAACTATGCTGGTTATGACAAGACAGTGGAACTCATTAGAGGCTCAGAGGTAGTGCCCCCTGACTTTATTATGCTCGCGCATGGTGCTTATTCTCCTTGAGCACGCTAAATCTTACAAAGCGCTTCTTCCCTACGTATCCTCCCGTTCTACACAGCTTGCTCAAGAATTTGCATTCTTTCCTACTGCACCACCACGTGCTCAAGGTGGTATTTTTGAACTCCGGAGTTACCAATTGAAGCCTGGTGTCCTTTTGGAATGGGAGAATACATGGTATGCTTCCGAGAGCCCGTCATGCATCATGTTTCAAGATTGATGGTGTTGCCAGGCGGAGAGGAATTGAAGCCCGTCGCAAATTTGTCGCACCAGTCGGAGCTTGGTTCTCGCAAATCGGAAGGCTCCACCAAGTCCATCACATGTGGCAATACCCGTCAGTGAGGGTCTAACTTTAGGTGGGAAATCGTTCTCACAGCTTTTTAGGAGCCTTGAAGCTCGGAAGGAAACGAGGGAGAAGGCCTGGCAGATCGACGGGTGGGCAGAGACGGTCTCCAAGGTACTTTATTCGTTGCGTATGGCAGTTGAAAGGCTAACGATGGTGTAGACCGCCCAACTCGCGAAAGAGATGGACTCGTTCATATTACTTCCTCTCCCATACAGTCCTCTTAAGTAAGGGTCCTCTTTTAGTCCCGTAGGCATTCCGCTCCGTCTTTCTTGTTTGGTTCAGACAAATCTGCTATTGTTTGTACGCTTCGACATACAGTAATTAGTGTGTCGAGAGTTCTACTCGACCTGATATGTACCATTGCAGCCTGCCATGCCTGTCAAGACGAGTGCGTACCACAGCGTCAGGGGCTAAATCACCAATTTAGTAACCGTGCGAAGGAGATTACATCTTATTAACTGTCCAATTATTATTCGTTCAAGTCGATCCCGACGGTGGACGCTCTCGACCTTTCCACAATGTCGACAACCCAGTGGAACGAATCCGATCACTCAGAGGAAGAATTAAACCAGGATTCCCTCTCGAGCCGCAAACGAAGTAGCAGGGGTAACTCGGTCATTCAGCCCCATCTTTGCCTACTGAATTGCCTTACTATTAGCCTGCGATCAGTGTAGAAAAACCAAGAGCAAGTGCGAGCCTTCCAGCACTCCGGGAACCTGCAAGGGCTGCGCCCTTGGTGGCAACGGTATCTCTCTATCGCCTTGTCGTCGTTAAAATCCTGACGATCTTCCTTTTCGCAGTCTGTACATTTCTAGGTAAGCCGTCGCCGCAGAGAACGCAGAAGGACCCACAACGAGTACTGTAGGCCCCAGCTACAAGCGTGGTCCTCCAAAAGGATACATCCAAGCAATTGAACAGCGATGGCATCAAGTCGAGTCATTGCTCGGGTCACTGCTTGCATGTCCAGACCGTCGTGTACAGGATTTATTAGCTGACATCCGACAAGACGAATTAGCCAGGGAGATATTGAACAGAGTGGATACAGGACCATTTGTACGCTTGCGCCCTCTCCCACAGCGGCATCGCAACTGACGCAAAATCAGGGTCCTTCAGGGCGTCTCTCTCAACCAGCAGGCGCTACCAAAGAAGATTTCTTCGCTTGTATCTTTCGGAGCAACAAGACTTCTCGCGATGCTGCACGATCGAGGCGTCAGTCACGTATATCGCGCGAGATTGTTTCTTCTTCGAGAGGTAATTATCTCTTTTTTTAACATTCAAGCATGTTTTTTGTAACCACATAAGAAGAAAACGTCCTGTCGAGCATGCCAACTACAGAATGGCAAGACCGCCTGGCTGCTCGCTTATCTAGGAATGTATTGGAAGGCCCCCACAGTACTAGCACTCAGCAGTCACCCTCTCGTGCATTTGACGAGGCTCCTTTGCCACAACGCCGTCGGCTCGATGAATCTAGCTCCGGGGCGGGCCCGAGCCATTTGAATTGGAACGAAATGTACACTATCGAGGCATCGTCGGGTATTTTGATAATTTCGATTGTGTCAAAGCCAATCAACTTAACGTCAGGTCTTTCAGATTCAGGAGAGACGGATGAATCTCAGTGTGCGACTCCGTTTGGACAACTATCGTTGGACGAGAATCAAGAGGTACCCTGCGCTTAGATTGACGCTCTGATTTACTCACCCAGTTTAGGTCCGTTATCACGGGAAAGCCAGTGGTCTCCACCTCCTCATGCGAAACGATCGCGTAGACAGTCGTCTTGACGGTGGAGTTTGGTTGCGTCTATTTCACTCTATGTACAGTAGGATATTGACCCTCCTTTTGTACAGGAGGCTTCCAATGGCGCGCTTCTGGCCGGCTGCTAAGGCAGATTTGTCTGCAGTGCCGCCGGAAGCTGATTTTCTTGTTATATTTCCTCCTGTCGAGATGCAGGATCGACTGCTTGATTTGTACTTCTCATATGCTCATCCAATATTCCCTGTTGTTCACAAGAATCGTTTTTTGCGAGAATACAATGAATGGTGAGGTTTTACTGTGCGATTGCATTCAGCTCAGTTTCTCACATTTCCATGTCGCGACAGGAAACGCAAGTTCGTTGATGTTGTATTATTCGCTGACTTAGTGCTCACCCAGTAGCAGTGGCAATCCAAGTCCGCCAGGTTCGAACAGTGATTCTCCCTTATCTGCCCCAGAACTGTCACAGACCGTCAGTAAACTATTGCTTCTGTCGATATTTTCCGTCGCTGCTCGCTATCTCGACGAGAGTGCCTCAGAACCCATGGACAAAATATGGGATGCTGGGTGTGATTACCTCACCCAAGCAAGAAGTGTCCTTGGTACTTCGTGATTGTCTTTATAGTTTGGCTTTTTTTTGACCACGGTATCTTTCCGGTCTCTAGCGCAAGTGTCACACAGTTCTCGAACATCGACCTGCCAGGCTCTACTTCTCCTCGGCCATCGTGAATTTGGAATTGGTATGGTCTTGTGGGGTCGTCGGTCTTCTGTGCTGACCCAACTCTCAGGGTCCATGGAACAAGGCTGGTTATACATCGGTGTGGTGATATCAGTTACATGTGTTTGCCTTGCATCTTTAACCCTCTATGGCCTTCAAGGAATGGCCATTAGAATGGTTCGTTCCATGAGTCAACATTGAACTTCAGCCTGATGAATGATCATGTAGGCGCTAGACCTGGGTCTCAATCGCGCAGCAGATAACTGGCAATTCAATGGGAGGAAAATGTTCTCCGATGAAGAAAATCAAGTGAGGAAACAAATATGGTGGGCTTGTTGCATTGTGGATAAGCGCGTCTCTTTATCCGATATGATGGGCTCAGCTCAACTTTTGATTTCCAGATATAGCTCCACCTATATGGGTTCGTGTAAGCCCAACGTTTGCATGTAGATAAACTGACATTGCCCTGTCAGGGCGTCCAATATGTATTGGCGAGGATGATTTCGACACATTACTACCAGATGCGGAAGAGGTGAGCTGTGCAAGCCCTGGAGGGCCGATGCTGACTAGCTCTTCAGTATGAAGATGACATGCATCTAAACCACCAACTCAGCGTAGTGTCATACCGACCTTTATCGACTGTCCTCATCATGCGGTGCTTTCGGGTTGCTTCGTCACTCTGTCAGTATTTACCCGCAGATATCATTCACACTAAATGCGTTTTATTTAGCCGTGATCATTGGGTCGATTGTGTCGTCGGTTTATCCAGTAAAGTCTTCGAAGCGCGGTTCCAGACGAGCCGTATTGAGTAACTTGGAAGCTCGTCTTGACCAATGGTACCTTGAGCTCCCCGACGACCTAAGATATGACCCTGCAAGCAAAAGAAATACACCATCAGCCCCTGTTTTATATATCCATGTCAAATACTGGTCCGCTGTATTGCTTTTGCACCGAGCCTTGTGAGTAGTATTCCTCATCAAAAGCAAGTCAACTGACATATACTTTTTGGCATAGTATACCGAATTGGAAGGGGTACGACCTTGATCCAGTGCATACGGAAGCAAACTGATTTCTTTAGCTCTGAGCCGATACTACAAAATCCACCTGGCTCCAATACGATGTCGCTGAAAGCCTTCGACCTCTGCCAGAGTGCTGCGACTTATATAAGTACCATCGGTAAGTAGAGTATTGACTGCTGAGTATCTCACTAATTGTGATTCAGTGACAACATATCACGATTGCTACAATATTAAGCGCGCATCACCTTTTCTTTCACCATATATCCTCAGTGCAGGGTGAGTCAATACAACGAATGATACCTGCACTCCAGCTTAATTTATGTCCAGAATCATGCATATCGTGACGTGTATGTCCTAGATTATACGGATCCTACCATACGCTCATCTTTACCACTCGAAGTGACTCTACGTCCATCGAACGTGGCGTACATTGGGCTTCAGCAGTTGTTGACTGTGCTAAGAGAGATGCAAGTACGTACCACTTTCTCGTATATTCTAGACGTTCCTTCACGCATGTGTAGACAACTTGGCCCAGTGCAGCCAGAGCATGGGACTTGCTCCATGGTGTAAAGGTCCAGGTAGATAGCAACCTTACGCCCGTGTTGCAAGGTCCTGACAGGCAGAAAAGAGGCGTCGATGATGCATTTGGGAGGGAGAAGAATCTGGACTTCCTTCAAAGAGAGGCGTTTGGGGATTCTGGCTCAAAGGAACGAATTACGTCTACCGCAGGGATCCAGGATATCAGCACTCGCATGATGGCGCACATGCTAGGGCTAGATATCCCGGGCATCGAACCATCGACATCATATTATCCTGGTTACGAATGGTGGCCCCGTGCGACGAATGTCATGCACACACCCTATCAGCATCCGCCCTCCGGGGCGAATGCACCAAGCTCGGGATCGCTGATGAATGCAAACCATTCGGCTGCCCAAGGGGACCCTGGATGGAGGGTCCCGTCAACAAGCTATTCGTACGAATTTCATGGTTCACCGAATAATTATCGGATGTAACCTCGTAAATTAGCTGTAAATAATGGTGATTATATAATTGATTGGACCCACAATGACAAAACGTGCGACCGTTCTTTGTACTGTCTGTTCTGATGAAGCCATCATCTCAATGCCACAGAGGAATGTCCAGCATTCAAAACCTCTTGAATCCTGAAGCATGTCTATCTAACTCTTGCGAGTCGGTTGGATTTATCTTGTTCGCCTTTCCTCCATTGACCCCCTTTGTTCAGGCTGACGCCAGCAGAACAAAAGTGGGAGGGCCCAACATCGCCAGAGTCTACGTCGGACACACGCACAAACCCGATAGTTAAGAGTAGCCCCAGACTTCCAGGAAAAGCTCAATGTGGTGATCATGAGCCACATCCCAATTGCCCAGACACCCTCGCCTGCCTCCCAGACACAGATGGGCGACCACAGCACACACTTCCTGTTATTCTACGTTGTGCGATACTAGGAAGCGCTAAGAAGCGATTAACTATAAGAGAGATATATGGGGCCATGGAAGTTAAGTATGCATACTTTAGAAACGCTGGTCCAACGTGGAAGGTACGATGGTTTCTCTCGGAATCCCTCAGCTCTGATCCGTCCCCCCTCAGCAATCCGTTCGTCACCATCTGTCTTTGAATAGGCTATTTGAGCGCCAACCTCGTCCAGTCACTGATCCAGGATTCGGTTCCTACTGGACAGTGAACCTCTCTGCTCCCCCGGGTACGAAGCGACCACGGAAACGTGGGCGAACATCCAAGGCTGTCTCTGGTCCCACTCAGGCTGATTCAAACCAGTCAAACCAACAGAAGAAGCGGGGGAGGCCACGAAAATCTCTGGCCCAAAGGGGAACATCCGCCGAGCCTAGTACATTTGCTAGTCCACCTACCTTCGTCCCAGGAACGTCCTCTGTACGGACGTTCGATCACGACTCTGAAGAACATACCGAGAGGCAAGATAGTTCCCACGAGTGTAATGATTCAGAAGATGAATATGAAAGCGAAGAAGACATGGTCATGCCGCGTAATCACAACCCATCAGCGTCTGGCTTAGACGTTCTTGGGATCCATGAAGCTGCATCACGTCTTTATAGTTCCGATAAAGGTTGCCGGGCATACTCTACCGCTGATGAAGGTGTCGTCGATCGAATGCAGATAGAAATGGCTGGACTGCGGCGACAAGCTGCTGATGCTATATCCGTTTCTTTGCGAATATCAGATCAACTCGCTGAAGCACAGGCTGAAGCTGCTCGAGCGAAGGCTGCATTGAGGGCGACAGAAAGCTTGTTGGAAGAAGAAGGAAGGAAAAGAAGAGAAGCCGAAAGGATTGCAAGTGACGAAAATCGAATGAGAAGGGCTGCTGAGGAGACTACCTTCCGACTTCAAAATCAGCTGGCTTGAGTTGATGCTCTTAGCCGGGGTAGTTCTTGTTTCCTCCCTGAGTGCTGCATTTGATTGTATCGCATGGTTTGCCCAAGGATTCTCCTAGTACAATAGACGACGTTAATTTTTTTGTACACCGTCTAGTCTATTGATCGATGGCCATATGGACAAGTATGACACTTGAATGGTCTGATCTCGTCTTCATCGTAAAGTTGTACAGGCTCGACCAGGGGTAACTTGTGCTGGCGGCTTGCTTCTCCGGGCAGGACTTTCCGTGCCATTATTTGCAAGCTTTGCAGCTGCCGATATGAGGATTGGTGTTCGCTCATCATCATGTACCCCCTGCTGCTGCAGTTCAACAGCTTGAAGTCATGCAGCAGCAGGGAGTACACCCGCATTAAAATATTGATGGTCGACCATATCAGAGATACTATAATCCAATTGGCGACAGTTCGTGTTGCGAGGCTATGATACGATTGTGACTTGTGTTTATTTATTTACTCTTATTTATTCCAACAGTTCAATGTTATCGACTCTTGAGGCTTCTTGAACTGAGACTCGGGCACTGGGTTCGACACGTTCACAAAGACGCTGCTCGAAATAATATCGACAAGGCCGCAACGACTCTCCTTGAATCTGACATGGCTGGTGGCCAGAGGCCTAAAGTCAGGACTGTGTAGGGTCTCCCAATATACAAGGGGTGTATATGGCTAACTGGTCGATGATAGCTACAAACAATTGCGGACGATTGAACCTTTGCATACGACCGGTCCTATCGCAGTCGCCCTAGATGGATCCAAGATTGTTACATGTGTCGCGGAAGAAGCATTATTGACAGAATCATCTAGCGGAAAACTGCTTTGCCGGTTCTCGTGTGTATGTCCTGTGCGTATATTCCTTGCTTGATGCTTACTTCAAATGCTCTAGGCATCCGGGTCCATCACCACACTCTGTCTATCACCCTCCGCGGCCTACCTCATATTATTCACAGCCCCTCATTCCCTCGGGTTATACGAGATTCCAAAAGTCTGTTCTGGCCAGGTCGTGCATCCCTCCCGAGTCATTGCCCGCGCCCACGATGCACCAGTACATGTTTGCACAGTTGATCCAACTTCGACATTCCTTGCTTCTGGGTCAGCGGACGGCATTGTTAAAGTTTGGGACATTTCTGCGGGACACGTCACGCACGTTTTCAAAGGACACGGAGGCGTTGTCAGCGCTTTAAAATTCAATTTCCCCCGAGATCCATCAATCGCTAGCTCGGCAAAGACCTTTCAGCTTGTGACTGCTTCGGTCGATACGCGGATTCGTCTGTTTGACTTGATGGCAACGTCTAGAAATGACCAAGGAGCACTTCGACCTATCGCCGTTCTGGAAGGTCACGTTTCCGTTCCACGCGGTTTAGATGTGACGCCAGATGGAAAATGGCTCATAAGTGGAGGGAGGGACGCCGTGGTCTTACTTTGGGATATGTCTACAAGCTCTCGTTCTTCCGATGGAAGCACCAACCAAAGAAAAGGGAACTCGATCGTCGTAGCCCCGACTCTTTCCAAGACTGTCCCGGTCATGGAAAGTGTCGAAGCTGTAGGGTTCGTGCACCCTGAGATAAATAACTTTACTGTTAAATCCCCGAGGCAATTCTTCACTGCCGGGGATAAGGGTGTCGTCCGGATTTGGGATCTTGCACAGGGCTCCGTCATTTACACGTTGACTACGGGGTCTGCGTCCAACGCTGTTGATCAGGAAGCGCAGAGGCAAATTATTGATGCCTTGTGAGTGATCATTCTGTCCTTTAAACATATCTCATCTCGGAGGTTAGTTACCTCCCGACTGTAGATGTCATCATTTCTGCACATGCAGACCAGAACATCTTTTTCTATTCCCTCAAATCCCGATCACTAGTTCGCCATATGATTGGTTACAATGACGAAATTGTCGATGCAATCTTTTTATCGCCACCAAGCTCTGCACCATATCCACCTGGTAACTCAAGACCACGAGATAATCAGCTGGCACTTGCTACCAACTCGTCGCTCATTCGCATTTATTCCATTTCTAATCTGGATGCACAAGTTTTGGCCGGTCACTCCGAAATAGTACTCTCTTTGGATCAAGGTTTGGGTGGCCGTATATTCGCCAGTGGAAGCAAGGACAAGTCAGCCAGAATATGGGCTTCTTCACACCATGACACCAACGTGTGGGGCTGCATTGCTGTTTGCGATGGACATACGGAGAGCGTCGGTTCCATCGCTATGTCACGGGTGTACAATGACACTGACTCCCACCCTCGTTTCGTTTTCACCGGAAGTCAAGACCGAACGATCAAGATGTGGGATTTGTCAGAACTTCCACTGACATTTGCTGGTGTAGAACCAATAAGATGCCACAGTCTTACGACACATAAAGCCCACGACAAGGACATTAATTCTCTGGATATCGCACCCAATGACCAATTTCTGGCATCTGGTTCCCAAGACCGTACTGCAAACATCTACGAGGTTTTCTACACACCTGGCTCTGGCGGAAAGCCTCCGCACGGAGAGATCAAGCGCTTAGGCTGTTGCAAAGGCCACAAGAGAGGCGTTTGGAATGTTAGGTTTGGAAAGACGGAACGTGTGTTGGCTACTGGGAGCAGTGATAAGACGGTCAAGCTTTGGAACCTCGAGGACTTTGCTTGCATCAAAACATTTGAGGGGCATACAAATTCTGTTCTCCGGGTCGATTTTATTAACTACGGAATGCACCTGGTGAGTACAGGATCAGATGGCTTAGTGAAGCTGTGGAGCGTGAGGGAGGAAACTTGTATAGCGACTCTTGACAACCATGAAGATAAAGTACGTGCCAGATCTCCCAGCAAGGAGCTCACTGAGATCGGTCCTTAGATCTGGGCGCTAGCTATCAGTACAGACGAGGCGACAATCGTCTCTGGAGCCGCTGATTCTGTAGTTACGTTCTGGCAAGACTGTACAGAGGAGGAGGAGAAAGAAAGAGAGACAAAACGCGCAAACCAAGTGCTCAGGTGAGAACACTCATGTGTTATCCCCATCTAACTACATTCGCGCGCAGAGAGCAGGACTTTATGAGTTACCTTGCTATGCACGACTATCGGAGAGCGATCGAGCTTGCGCTTGCTATGCAACAACCAGGAAGGCTTCTTGCGCTGTTTGAAGACATTCGGTCAGTCGCGTTGGAACAGGGGTTGCAGAGCGATACGTCTGGGAGTGGAAACCATGCGTTGGATGAAGTTCTACGCACGCTCCCAAGTCCAGATCTTTCTCTCCTCCTACGATATATCCGCGACTGGAACACAAACGCGAAAACAAGTGGTATTGCGCAAAGTGTTCTCTACGCTATATTGAAGTTGCGGCCCGCGGAAGAAATTGTTGAGGCCTTCGGTTCTAATCCTCCAGAAGGGACTAGTGGCTCCAGTCACGGCTCGCAACAGCCGATTGGGACTATATCGTCTTTGAAGGATATTGTCAACGGCTTAATTCCTTATACTCAACGACACCTCGCAAGGCTCGATCGATTGGTTCAGGAATGCTTTGTCGTGGACTACATATTGAATGAGATGGATGATGGGATATTCAATGGGACAGATGGGGAGCCCGTGGACGTCGATGACGCCAAGTAGCACGTCAGTTAAAAGTACACTACGAGCCTACTCAGTAATTCGTCCTTCCCGAACGCTTGGATCTCTATCGCAGCGCACTCGCCCTAGCCGACACCCCGTCACTCCGTTAAAGACAAGCACCCATTCATTGTTTTCGATGGTGTCTAATGATATAGAAAGTCCATCGGCCTCGTGAATCCGACCGTTCTCCAGCAACCATCTTCGGAATACACCAGGTATGCAACCCACTGTCAGTGGTGGAGTGAGCCATCTCCCGTGGCGATAGAAAGCAACGTTGCAGATCGACGACTCCATGATGGCGCCCGAGGGATTGAACAAGATAACATCATCCAGATGATTCGGGGTGATGTTACGGGGACGGGGTGCACCAAGTGGTGGGACGCCAACGCGCGCTCGAGCATCATCATATGCTTGTCTGTTTGTGGTTTTCATGGAGAGAGTGCCAGTGGTGGGCTGTGTGTCGATACAAATTGAGATTATCGGATCAAATTGAGAATGGGTATCCACATCAGGGTTAAATTGAGAGCCTGCTGTCGGGTCATAACGCAATGGCTCGACTGGGCAGGCGGACGCAGTGATATTCCCAGACGGCTGGAAGATGACGCGTATCTGGTACTACCGAGTCAGCGCCAGGCCAATGGCTGGGGTGTTGATCACCTTAAGAGGGGCCTTGCCGTCAGCACCATTTACCTTGCGAACAGCTTCATCGCAAACATTTTTGAGTGCTGTGTAATCGAACGAATCGGAGACTGTCCAGTGGCTGAGATGGGTAGAGGAGACCAGACGGTCGAGCTGATATGCGAGCAGGAGATATGGTGATGGCGTGCCGTCGGGAGCGTTGTTCCACTCGAATACCTCCAGACAGGGATCGAATCTCGTCGTACAGAGCAGCGAGAACGACTCGGTCATCCTCTTACGACTGGCACTGCTTCAAGTTAGGTGGCCACAGCTCTGTGCCATGTCACGCCCTGTCACACCCTTAAGTACTGTGTAAGCTGCGGTATTCCCAAATTCCCAATCCCACCCTTGAACAGCAACCATGTTCACCGTCAAGGCGACCTACAGGAATGAAACTCGCAGATTCACATTTCCAGAGTCTGTTCTTTTTCCTACATACAAGGAACTTCATAATCAGGTCCGTGACCTCATCGCTTGCCACCAGCCGGCGCTCACTCTCACCCTAGCTCTATCGAGTTTTCCCCATAAGCCATAATTATTATCTATCTAGACTTATTTTCTCCCCCGACGCGTTCAAGCCTGGACGCATTTTGATTGGCAAGGAGGTGCACTCTGCCGAAGACTACGATTCTGATGTTGCCCCTTTGCGCCGTCTGTGGCCTAATCCTTTGCTGCGATTCACCGTCTTCGACGAAACTCCGTCAAAGGCGCCAAGTGTGACCTCGGAAATGTTGTCATTGTACAGCGCCCCAACAATTCCTTTGTCCGAGGTCACGCCCAAGTTGCAATCTCCTGTCGTGCCCCGCCACAGTTGTATATTACCTTTGAACCCACAATCATTCATACCTCCACCACCCCCACCCTCACCCCTGCATCCATCTACTTGCGTTCTTTCGCCTCCACCTCCACCATCTAAGATGACTCCTCCCCCGCCGATAATATTATCCCCTTCACCGAGTAAATCTTGTTCCCTTCGAAAGTATGGCACGGGGAGGACTGCGCCTTGCTGTCCTATTACGAAGGGCAAGGCAGATGTCGAAGTCTTGTTGTCCTCATTCAAAGAGGACCTAGAGCGTATTCTGCGCAAAACATTTGGAACCAGTTATGCGGAGAAGCAATCCGCCCCATTCGGCAAATGGTCTACCTCTACCTCTGGAGCCGCTGATGTCGATGTTGTTCCGTCTCAAACAGAAACCCCCCCTGTCAGTGCTAGCACAAACGCTTCTTCTCGATGGTGTTTTGTCTGCAGAACCAGCTTCACCGGTGTTTGGCATGGTTGTATCAAATGCCCTTGGCATGCAGTCGTGAGTCGATATCGTACTCGAGAATTTTGACCGATTGTTTCATGAATTATCAGTGCCCCAGCTGTTTCCACAAGTCGCACAATGCTCATACTCTGAGTTTCGGACCCTCCCACGTCGTTGAGCAACGCTTGGCTGACTGCTCCACTCAAGTCTCAACGCAAATTGCAAGAGAACCCAAGGCTCGGTACGGCGTATCGGGAACTTGTCGATCATCAAGGCCTGTATCTTCTGGTCCGGCTGGTGAACCAGCACTTGCTGTACATCGTGACGTCATCTGTGATAGCTGCAATAAAATCGTTGTGGGTGTTCGCCATAAGTGTCTGGACTGCCCTAGTATGTCAGATGATCCAACTGGGACTTTCTTTCCTGATCCAGTTCCAGATCATGATCTGTGCACCACCTGCCTGGAATCCGGGGCAGCACAGCAACACAATCCATTCCACGAGTTTTTCGACATAGAAACGCCGGGGCGCGTTTATGTCCACACTATCCTTGGTGGTGACAGGGATAGGTCGCCCGGAAACCGTCAACAGCTTCCTAGCTCCATTCACTCCCCAGTCACGCGACAGGTACCAGCTGCCACCCCTGCCGATTTATTTGTTCGTCATTCTGCAACCTGCAATCTCTGTGACTCGGTAATTGTCGGGGAACGCTATGTGAGTCTTTGTGCTGTATCTCAACCTCTCGGGCTGACGTTTGTGTGTCAGAAATGTGTTATCTGTCCAGGTGGAGCCTCTTCCACAGATTGTAACGTATTGACACTGATTCAACCAGACTTTGATACATGTTCGTCTTGTTTCAGGTTTGCCATTCCGCGTATATGGAAATCAACAATCTAACCACCTGCCCATCTTTCAAGAATAACACCGGAGCAGCATCCGAGCCATGGGTTTGTAAAAGTGAACAAACCAGAAGACTTGATGGTAAGGATGTGGTGTCTGAAAAAAAAAGACGGTATCTTTGATCATGGGCTTTCTTAGATGCGTGACTCAGTTCCACTTCGTCAAGTTGCTCACCTTGCGGTATGCGATTGTGAGTTGTTTGTTCCGTTAGTTCATATACATTGTTGAGTATATTATGAACACAGCGTGTCAAAAAACGATTCGCGGTGCTCGCTACAAGGTAACGAAATATACAGGCCGTTGTTCATAATCTGACCCCCCACAGTGCATGCATCCAGGTTGTCCCGATTTCGACTTGTGCAGTGACTGCGAGGCCCTTCCGATTCCTGTTCACCCGCTGAATCATCCTATGTTGAAGTTGAAGACTTCTGACGCTGTTATTCCTACTGTCTACAGGGTAGGGCAGACACACTCAATTGATGAACCGGCCAGCCAAAAGTCTGCTTCGGTCCGCGGCGAGTCCAGATCCCCTGCTTTGCTTCACCGCAGCCCGCTCGCGACCCCAACGAAGTCACCCGAACTTTCACCTATCGTTGTATCTGGTCAGGCTACCAATGTGACTGAGGAGGATCAAACACCTTTCGCTGAGGAATTCCTAAGCCCACTCGGTAGCCCCGCAAACAATGTACTAGGGGCGGCACCCACTCCCCTCACTATTGCACCATCACATCTTCTAGTTGATGTCGCGGATCCACCTGGATCCCCTCAGTCGATACACCCACCATTGGATATTTATTATCAGGTGTGGCCGAGAGTAAACCAAGAGATGATGCACCTGAATGCGGCGCAGGCTCTGAAAGTTGGGGATCCAGTTGTTAATTCCATTGAAGACACTGTCACGGAATCACTTGCCCAGTCACTTGCCGCGGAAGAATTGCTGCCGTTAACTCGCTCTATTTCTTCTATTTCCCAGGCGGGTGAGCATTGTGGGACGTGTCCGGCCTCTCCGGTTCCCGGTATCAACTCAATTGTCGATGGCTACCGTGCTCCTTCACCTATACCTTCAATGGTCCAGGAACCGAAGCGAATCGCACAACAATTCCCCGCTGATGATCAGCAGGAAATAGTCACTGCGAATTCACCATATGGGGATTGTCTGGACTCGGCTCTCGTAGGCGACACCAACGTACCTGATGGTCAGGTCTTTCCCCCCGGAGCGGAGTTTGTCAAAGGCTGGCATATGACGAACAATGGTGGACTTCCTTGGCCGACGACCACCGAAGTCCAGTTTGTTGCTGGAGAGATGTTTTCCCCGGAATGCAGTGCAGCTTTAAAGGCGAAGGTTGGAGCCGTGTATCCAGGGCAAGACCTTGACATCTGGACGGGGGACTTGAAGGTATGTATTCACCCTTTACTGTAATGGAGGACGCAGCTGACTTCTGTCAAGGCGCCAGATGTCCCGGGGAGGTATGTTGGTTACTGGCGACTAAATGATGGTCAAGGCTTCTTTGGGAGCAGTGTGTGGATTGAGTGAGTCATCGTAAGTTACCCGAGGACTTGCAACTGAGTCAAAATCAGTTTGACAGTCGCAGATCATAATTCTGATCAAGGGAGTGAACATTCGCTGGCAGCATCCTCAATGGTGATGCCTAGTGCACACCCCACCAACTCGGTCAATGCCAGTGACGAACCACAAGGTGCACCCCAACCTTCGCTACCATCCTCTGAAACTGTGACGGACGAGGTTGGAGATCCTGAATCCGACATTTCTTCAGCGTCCCTTGTGAGTGTACCAACATCGGATGATGAGGATGCGGAGTGGCGGGATACCCGGACTCACTCCGAGCCCCTGGAATATGTGGTACTGTATGATAGCAACTCGGAGGAATGAAAGGTTCGGTAGGACGAAACGTTTCGTCTCTTGTGAATCATATTCGTGTATATGTACTCGTTAAGTAAATGTATTGTGTTACGTGAGGCGTTTTGGGACACATTAGGGGTCTTTCAACTCTCTGTTTCTACCTCGTCTCCAGCCATCGAATACGGAGGCTATTGCTACAATCTGGCTCGACAGTCTCCATGCGCAACGCATCTCTAGCATGTCTGGGGAGAAGAAACGTTGGCGAATGTCAACCCGTTTTCAAAATTTTACTGGCAAGCAAGGTCTACCACTAAGGCACTGTGGGAGCCGCGTGTCCAGTGTATATCTGTCCGACGACTCTTCCACGAATGGTTTCATCATCGTACCCGAGTTCGACGGCCCAGTACGAGCGGAGACGCCACATGAAGAGTCCAACCATATCTCACACCTACCCCACCTACCTGCGGTCAAATCTTCTAACCCCTTACCCAACGGTGTTGACGGCTACCTCTATGACCTTGAACCGATAGGTTCCCAACACCTTGGCGGAGGTTCCTGTGACTCTCCGGTCGTCAACGCAAGTCGGGATGACGATCTCACACATAGATTGGGTTCTGCATACGAGCACATCCGCTCCATGCCCTCTGCAGCATCACCCAAAGTCATGTTGTCTTCAGACCCTCAAATACTTCGGAAACAACTTGGAGTTCCACAGCACTCTGTAATCAATTACCCGGTCCACTCTCCGCCAGATCTGCCAAACCCCCATACTTCCTCTCCTGAGTCCACGTCTCCTAGAATGTCACCTGCCACTTCATCAGACGTGTCGCACGCAAGAACATCAAAGAAGCTCGAGTTGCGCATAAATACAAATGTATCTCCTCGCCACCGCTTCCCGGACCCTTTTCAGCCTGCACAAAGAAAGTCCATGGTAACTGCACCGACCCATCCAGAAAACTCTCCCTCAGAACGCAGTACGCTTGGGGAACCTTGGAGTGCACACGATGCTTGTTCGTCGAAGGCTCAACTTCCCATGCCAAATCCATCGACGCTTGTCAAACGGAGTGTTGAGCAACCCATTGTCTCATCGTCCTCTTTTCCATCCACTCTACAAGCATTGAGAGGCGTTTTGCGGAAACCAGCTGTTGATACCCCGCCATCGACGAACGCGTCCAGGTGGCAGGTCTCGCTGCCTCAAATCAGACCACCGTCACCTTTTAGGGTTGATATCGTGAGTCTTTTCGCCACCTGTCATTCCGCATGTAATGCAGTGACAACTAGTAGCCCCTTCATCATACATGGCGCGACCGCCGAACCGACTTTAATTCTCCGTCCGAGTCTCATGAGACAAAATCACGACGAGCCAGTGGAAGCACCGATATTCTTGCTTCCTTAGCCTGGATAGGGACTCCGCTAACGGCGTCGGGTCCTTATACCGCTAACCGTGGACGTCAACCGGCGAGCCCAGCATTTTTGCCGGATCGTTTCAACATGGCGATTGCTGTGGAGGACGACAGCATATCGGACGATGTCTTGGTAAACCAACTTGAGAAGGTTCGTAGGATAGGTAGTCCTTCCGACTGGGACAGAGACGTTTCGCCCTTGAGGTTCTCAGGCGATCCACATTTTCGCAACTTAAGGGAAGATGCAAACGGGCTTTTCCCCACGTCTTACCCGTCGTCCTCGCTGCCAAGTCCTGACCACCTTGTCAAACCTTGCGATGTATCACAGCCTTTTCCCCTGACGTCGAAGGACACATCCTCAGGTTCGGATGATGCAGCAGTCTGGCAGGCAGCCAGGAAGGCGCTTTTATGCATTCGGGAGATCATCCGAACGGAGAAAAAATATCAAGAGGCGTTGAAGATGTTGTTGAATGCCCAGGTTAGTCTTTTACCATTAACCTCACGACTGCCTCATGACTCCACCTAGACTGCGACACCGCCTCCACCTTCAATGACTCCTTATGTCTCGGCACTCGTTCGGGCTTCTGAAATGCTTTTAAAATATTTCCTCGAGGATCCGTCGGCGTGGGGCGTCTCTACGGCCTTTGTCACGTCCGAAGACGAACTCGAGGCAACTATGGCATCTTGGTGTGCTGTAGTCGGAGGGTTTTTCACGGATGCGAATTATCCTCAGTCCAGTGGCTTGACAAGTAAATGGCGCCTTCGTAAATCTGGAATGATGTCGAGTTCTGCTTCTTCACCCATGACGAAACAAACCCTCAGCCCTCAGCTGCCCCCTATGATTTCCCCAATCAGCACTGCCAGCAAGACCAACGAGCGGACGAACGAAGAATCAGGGAAGTATCTCCTGAGTGAGCAAGAGAGAAAAACAACCTCCGTGTCCTTGCGTAACCCAGAATGCACAGCCAGTCAACCTCCTAGTCGGAAGCTCAGTGTCAGGGACCTCGCAATACAGCCAATTCAACGTGTGATGCGATACGTACTGCTCTATAGAGGTATGCTCCGTCGACCCTACTTTGTGTTGTTTCTACCCTCTCTATCTTAGATCTGCTAGATTGTACCCCTCCGACGTCGCCGTCGCGTTTGCTTGTTGAGCGCGCTCTGGAAGCCGCCACGCGGATCGCCAATCATTGCGATAGAGCGCAAAGAAACCCTGCATTTTGCCGTGTTTCCTAGACGTCTGCTGTCATCTCATGGGAGTTCGCTGACACTATCGTTTCAATATTTATTTATGCTAGCATATTGTCACCCGCAATCAGCGGTCGATCTGCAGCATTGCATGTACAGTACTCTCTCACTGTACAATGCGTAAAGATCGTAATGTATATTAGCTCATAATGCATGGCAACGAAGAGTTGCACTCAAGAGCCTTCTCCTAATCGAAATGAACTCAACCATTAACATTTGTTGCCCCCAACCGTATACAAGATTGGGCCACGTGGTATTCATATGAATTTTCCTGCAAAAATGGCGTCTTTCCCCATCAACTCCGTCCGTACGTGCACGAGTTTGGGAATCTGATCAGTGAGTAGTCGGCGGGCATTCCGAGAAAAACTAGATAATCGCTCACACTTAGTTTATCTCCCGAAGTCCCCACTGTGTATCCCAACCCATTGTCCCCCACTAACGTTGGGGCCACAGTGACAATCAAAGTGTCAACAACAGGAGATTCCCCGGGGTAGCGTGGCTGGGATGCCTCATTTAAGAATGAACCGATCACGCTCGCTCCACCTTCCACCATTACGCTCCGAATATCGTACTCGTATAACTTTCGCAGGAGGCTGGGAATGGATAGAAAGTCTACATTTTGGTTGAAATCACTCTTCGAGAGATGCAAAAGGTCGTACCTGATACACTTGGGATTTCGTATACCACCGCTCCAGCGGCTTCAAGAACAGATTTGCGCGTATTTCTTTCTGCGCATGCTGATTCAGAGTCCGAGGCACAGAAAACCCAAGGTTGTTGACCCTTTCCATCTCTGTAATTTTTCAGCAGTTTACAGTCCGTACGAAGATGCAGGTGTGAATCCAAAACGACTGGACGTGGTGATTTCATGTGTAGTTTGACCGCTTCGGGAATCAAACGAACTAGAGTGACAAAGTTTCACGCAACGAACGGGCGTTGTAACAAGTTCTGCAAGCTTACCGTTAAGCTGAGGGTCATCGTTGAGAGCCGTGCCTATGCCGACGACTATTGCATCGTGCATGGCTCTCATCCTAATCTAAGAGTCAGAAATGAACAGACAAGATGTCTTCCTCCATAGAGGGGTGGTACCAGTGAGTCATAAGCATGCTGTCTGTGCCACTGAGGATAAGCTGCCTCCCCTTGCTCCCGGCAATTTTGCCATCCAACGACTGAGCAAATGTCAGAGTTATAGAGGGAATCCTATACCCCTCTCTATCAACTTTTTCGAGACTCTGCGAAGGAAGCACAGAGAGAAGAAACTCGCGCGCAGTGGACATTGAAAAGAGGCTGCGCAGTGCGCAAGATGGACTCCTGATATTGACGTTACATAAGCGAAGAGCAAGGAAAAGAAGAAAAAGAGCTGGCAGTAGTGCTGAGCGACAAGAACAAAAGAGGGAGCAGGACATCTGCCATATAACACGTCGTGGTGGCGTAAAGTGTATGTCTGCGAAGAGACCCGTCATGGTGGTCTCGAAATCCTCCAACGAGAATGCGATCCGTGCCAATGTGGTCGCATACGCGGAACGTGCCGAACGGTTTGTGTTGTGCACAACCGTGACTGGCCCCCAGCTGACCTGAGCGTTTGAGCGCTGGCGCTTCCAAATATCCTTCACAACAACCGTGAACAGGTGAGGGCTGGACGTTGGCAGTAAATGTATGGCGCTGAAACAGGTTAGACCAGCTAATCTATTCTCCAATAGGAAAACCATCATCTGCTGAAGCATGATCTCCGATCCCAAAGCTATTGTCAAGGTGGACGAGGAGGCAGATCCGGTTCAAAAAGATCCAGAAGCAGATAGTGAAGAGGAACATGTCGCAGATGAGCCTGGCGCTGGAGGTGAGCTCATGCTGAAACTAACCTTGTCTCAACCTCCTGGACTTCACCAAGACCAGAAAAGGAAGAAGAAGAAGAAGAAGCCTAAGAAGAAAAAGATCCAACAAACAGATCCCCCTCGCGTTGGGCTCTCCAAGATTTTCACCAATGGTGTATATCCCGAAGGCGAGATACAACCGTATAGAGACGAGTCAGTCATATTTCCTGCATCGTGGTCCAATTTATCAAAACAACTACGCAGCAACACGTGGAGAGTGACTTCGGAAGAAAAACGATACGACGAGAAGTTAGCTATGGAAGACCCGGAGATTACCTATCAAAACATTCGTCGTGCTGCCGAAGTTCACCGTCAAGTCCGACAGTGTGCTCGAAAGTTTATTCGTCCAGGTTTGAGCATGACGGAGATTGCAGAGTATATCGAAGATGGAACGCGCTCACTTGTTGAAGAGAACGGTCTGGATGCCGGGGTCGGTTTTCCGACAGGGCTTAGCCTAAACAACTGCGCCGCTCATTACACCCCAAACGCTGGGGATACCACAAGTGCGTCGTGCACCGTTCGGTTATTTCTGGAACTCATCGGAGACAAGTTTTACAACAGGGTGACGTTCTCAAGGTGGATTTCGGAGTTCACGTCAAGGGTCGCATTCTTGACTCTGCGTTCACCCTCAATTTTGGGCCGACTTACGATAAGCTGGTTGAAGCTGTCCAGGCTGCGACCAATACTGGTGTCAAAGTAGGGAGCGCTCATGTTGTTAAACTCATACTAAAATATGTGATTCTAGGAGGCTGGCATAGACATGCGTCTCGGAGAACTTGCAGGTTATATACAGGAAACTATGGAGTCGTATGAAGTCGAGGTTGATGGCAAAGTGTTACCTGGTATGTGTTCACTTGCCGTTTACTCAGGTTTCAACCGACTATTCTTCGGACGTAGTCAAACCCATTGATAACCTTAGCGGTCATTCCATCAATCTGTATCAAATACACGGTGGCAAATCGGTGTTGCTCGTGAAGAATGAGGATCAAACGAAGATGGAAGAGGGTGAATACTTTGCTATCGAGACTTTTGGCTCAACGGGTCGAGGTCGTGTCGTGGAAAATGTTCGTACTGCGTTGTTTCAGGTCTCGTGATATCACGTCAATTCTTTAGGGCGAGTGTTCGCACTATGCAAAGATCATGGATGCGCCTCGAGTACCACTCCGGTAAGGCAAACATTGACTGGTTGCGCACTGCTTAATCATCACACAAAGTTTGACGACGGCGAAATCATTGCTTAAATCCATCACCAGCAACTTCGGTACACTTCCGTTCTGCCGCAGGTATCTCGATCGAGCTGGTGAAAGCAAATATCTACTAGCCGTGAGCGCGCTCTGAGAACTCTTCTGGATGATGATTAATTGAAAACTATTTGACAGTTGAATCATCTAGTGCAACAGGGGATAGTACAAAATTATCCCCCCCTATGTGATGCTAAGGGAGCGATGACGGCACAGTTTGTGGGGACAACTATGCTTGAATCTCGTGTTCACGAATAGGCTGACCTCTTTGAACAGGAACATACAATATTATTACGGCCAACAGTAAAGGAAGTAGTCAGCCGAGGAGACGATTACTAGGTTGGATGTAGTTTGAAAAATAATTCATTGGTCAAGTGGATCTTTGTTCATGTTTACGAAAACAAATCCCGAAGAGCCAAGGTGATCCCTCACTCCTTCATGTTCCGTCGACAGCCACCTTGACTTTACTCTCGACGTTTTCTCAGCCTAAAAAGTTCTACACCCTACTAACATGCTGCGAGATTCACTCCAGCTTCTTTGCGATGGCATCAACTCACCATCCCCTATAGCATCATCTCAACGCAAGTCAGTGACTAATCTCCTGCGTGATTTTGACAGCCCCGGTGTCTTTCCTCCTTCTGCTCGAGTTGACCGATCCCTTAAATTACAACAACAAGACTCCATCAAACTTTGGGATGCATGGAGGTATCCTATTTTTGCCGTAAACAAAGGTTTGCAATCATTCCCCCATCTTTGCAAGGTGGAGCTTCAGATTTCTGAGCACTCCATAGCATCATCCCTTGCTCGAGACATTCTCATTCACCATATCTGGGGACCACGCAGAAGAACATGGGGCATCGAGATGACAGTAATCAACAGTATGATGAGAGACGTTTCTAGGCACTCGTCATTAGCTGACATCGTGAGTGACTCGAATCGTATGTTCTGATTAGAGGACTGAAAATCTGTCAAGACGATGGTTCGAATGGTAATGGGACTTGCAGGTTTAGCACCCCTCCCCGCAGATGCCCTGGTTACCCCTGTCACATTCCGCATCCGTAAGCGAAATCTCCGTGGGATATTGGCAGCTTTGGACGCAAAAGAAACTGGAACACGGGAACTTTCGGGTGAATGGGTTGTTGGGAAGAAACTATGGCAGACCTTGCAGTCGGACTACAGATCATCTCACCAGTCAGCTCACAAGAATGACGTTTTGGGGGATTCTTTGAACGGAGGTCCGTCCTCTTCTCGAAAGAGTCATTCGAGAGTCATTCTTTACGTGCATGGTGGTGAGTCGTTTCTATATTCTGAGACGGATGAGTTGGTTACATTACTCAAGGTGCCTACTACTCTTCGAGTGCCGCTTCCCATCGGAAGATAACGATACCGATGTCGAAATACACTGAGACTCGCATATTTGGTGCGTGATTTCCAGGTACAGACTTCGCCTTCTGACTAATTTCTCCCAGCAATCGACTATCGCCTTGCGCCAGAGACATGTTTTCCTGGTCCTTTACATGACGTAGTCAACGCGTACTTACGTCTCACGGAGGATCTTCACGTTCCTCCAGAAAACGTTGTGTTGGCGGGAGATAGCGCAGGAGGTGGTCTATGTCTAGCGCTGTTGCTCTATCTCCGAGACAACGACTATCCGCTACCTGGAGGCGCAATCCTATTTTCACCTTGGGTGGGTAAGTAGTTCGCCTGATGTCTTCTATGCTTGTCAATAGCATCGTAGATCTTACTCTCAGCTGCCCCTCCTGGGACACCAATGCCGCGTATGATATAGTCCCAACTCCAGGACCCACCGCGCACTTGCATCCCGTTGTGATGTATCTTGGTGACAGGCTCGAGGAATACTTGACCCATCCATACGCTAGCCCATTATTCGGTAAATTTGACGGTCTCCCACCATTACTCATCCAGTGCGGAGAGGCAGAAGTTCTGCGGGACGAAATCATGCTTGTATCACACAAGGCATCGCTCGCAGGCGTTCATGTCCAACACGAGATGTATGAGGACGCAGTATGTACTCAAGGTCTTCACGCATACTGTATTCTTATCTATCTCCCAGGTCCATGTCTTTCAGGCATTCCCGTTTCTAGGCTCGGCCAACGAAGCGTTTATCTCGTGTCGCGAGTTTGTTTGTCACCAGCTCCCGAAGCTGCAAGCCTCCGCACCAAAGATTCTTGACAACTTTTGTGAAGCACGCCTCGACGATGACATAGACAACGACAACGTACGCGTGGTTCGTGGAGACGGTGTCGAGACCTCTTCGGGCAGACGTGATATGGAAGTGCAAATGAAGCACGACAACCCCCCTAATGATCAGAATCTCCCGAGCTGGGGACCGACCTCGCTACCCCCAGATGTCGCCTCCGATACCGATGAGACAGACACGAAGTCTGAGGTTGCTAGCTCGGTGGCAGCGTCTATTCAGTCGCATTCCGGCCTCCGCCGTATCAAATCAACGCTCTCCGTCTTCGCTGCGGAAAAACCTTTAACGAGGATGTCTGAAGGCACCTGCACGAGTGGTCACCATCCTAAATCCAGTTACTCGGTGACACGTCCTTCGTCGCCGGGAATATTACACAAGGCAAGGAGTCATACGAGCATGACTTCTTTTGTCGAACAATGGACCTTATCTTCAAAAAGCTGTAGTATAAGACAAGCACAAGTGACAAGATAGAGGACGTTCGCCTCTGTTGTTAACATAGTTCGGAACCCATAGCCTACATGGATACAATGTCCTCCGTTGTACATAACTTGGTATATAGTCCAGTGATATTTACCATCGCGCGATCCCGTCTTGCGAGCGATCCAATGATAGCATGCTCTTGTGAATTTCTAATTCTTCGACGACATTTTGCAATGCGTTACGTTCCCAATTTCCAAAGATGAATCCCTCATAAAGCTTGGTCGTGGTCAACCATGCGATGAAGATGGTGATGAATACGAAGATGGGGTTGACCCACGGCAATGGGACCCAAGCAGAGCCAATGATGAGGCCCAGCAGCAACAATATACCAAGTGTGAAAACAGTGAGCTCGCGACGAGAGCGATCCTGAGAGATGCGGTATGAAGTTTGGAGGGCACCGAGAATCTCGGAGATCATCCCCGATGGCATTTCAGACGGGGCATCAGCCCAAGGCGACTCGGTCTCCTTGAGGATTATGTTGCCAGATAAAACGTCCTCTTGAGCTTTGCGCGCAGTGATAATGAGCGTTGCCTCCACTCCAAAGTGATCAGAATAAGAGCAGGTGTTCCCTGGGATGGGGTCGGTGAAAATGACCTTGGAATCACTGCATGTCAATCTATAGGCATCGGGGTTGTCCGAGATACGACTGGGCTGACGGAAAAGAATGTAGTCAAGGCGCTTGCCTTGGAACATGCGCACCACTTCGCTCGCGGAGGGCCCAGAGTCGCGATAAGTGTTCAACGGGGAGTCAGCCGTTACGCCGTATTTCTCTACCCCGTCGAGAGGAGAGATCATCCCCGTTGGTGGAGGAATGTGTGAGTGCGAAACTGTCCACGAGTCGCTCAATCCAGCATGACTGCGGATGATATTCATAGCAAGGCTGCTCGGGATACTGTTGAAATCCCCAGTCTAGAAACAACTAAGCCAAGAATAATTGGAATAAAGTAATGTCTTACAGCTACAACATAACGGCCGAGTTCCGCAGCTTGCCTAGTGACCTTTGCGAATTCCCAGGCATTTACTAGACGGTGGGTTCGATTATACTCCGGACCATCATCACCGCCTTTGGCGTGGAACTGGCAGGACACGATAAATATTTTGATGTCGAGGCAGAGTGTGTGAACGCACGTGAGTAACAAATATTTGCACCTCCCCAAGGGTGGGATGGAATACAGTGACACTCCCAGCAGCCTTGCCGACATACCAATCTCCAGCAGTGACATCTGTCGGTTCGCCATTGAGAGAGTATGGCGTAATTGAAGTGGCGATGATCGGCCATTTTGTGAAGACAGCCAAACCAGCACCCAATGCACCACTTGACGGAAAGACGGCTCAGGTCCGAAGGCCGAATGGAACAGACGGCATCGGACATACCTATGGAAGAGTTTGGTATAAGGCAGTTTGTGGCAAACTTTGTCGTGAACTTGATTGTAATCTGCCTCTACCCAGATTTCCTGGAGGGCGATGATATCGTAATTGGACCTCGAGAGGGCGCTAGCGATTGCCGCTATGCGCTCATTGCGGTCTTTAGAAATGTATTTCAAGCCCCTGGGAACAAGCTGTTAGAAGACCAAGAAGAGTACAGAGGTAGTACAGACCAGCAATTGAGGGTGGCGACACGAATTTCTTCCATGGTGCCGGTGGTGGTGGGAGGGAGGTTGCTGGTCTGCACAGATCACCAAGACTCACGCTACACGTGATCCCGACAATGTTCACTCGCGACGAGTACGTTCAGGCCAAGTTTGACTGTCTGTCGGAATCACCGCTGACACTTTAATCAGTATAGACATATCAACGAGGGCCGCAGATCAGTTCACCCGTCTCTACTACTCCACCTACGACTCCCCCACACGCGCAGACGACTTGCCAAAGTTCTACCGTGCCACATCGACACTGACATGGAACGGCAACCCGTGCCAAGGCGTAGATGGTGTCAAGAAACTCATCCAAAACATGCCTAGCACGAAGCATGAGGTTCAGTCCTACGATTGTCATCCTATTCCAGGTTAGTCCATCGTCCCTCTCGCTTCGTCTATTATTTCAACAGTGCCCAGGCTCGCGTCCCCCTTCTTTGCTGGTGACTGTGGCAGGGAATGTCACGCACGGGAAGAGTTCAGAACACCCTATTACTACCCCAAGTCGATCGGTAGACGGCCAACCAAGAGTGTTCTTTCAGACATTCATGCTTGTCCCAGACCCGGCTGCCCCTGTTGCTGGAGTGGGAGAGGTTGCAAAGTATTATGTTGATGCTGATTCAATGAGATTCGTAGGATGATCACCTGCGGTTCGGAGCTGGAGCTTGGACGCCGAGTCTTGGCCTCGATCCCAATGGATGTACAATTGTATCAACAACAATCAGTGGATGGTAAGAATGCTTGAAAACATGACGAGTGAACACGAAATTTCTGGGGACTCGCAGTACCAGTATAATATGCAAACAAAAACCTATTGGTACATACACTACTAAACCAACGCTTTGCAAGAAATGGCAGAAAGTAATCAACCGAACGTTTGGCTCTGACGGCAGTTAGTAAACATCTCATGTGGACAAGGATAAGAAACATACTGAGCGGGCACTCCGTTTGACTTTCGACAACCGCCATTCGTCTGGCTTTTCGTATTTGTTGTATAATGGTTCGATCTTCTCTTGCCTCTTGCGTTTACTGATTTTGTTGGCGTCAGCTACCTTGAAGAACTGAGGTGCAACCTCGACGAGCCACTTGGGCTCAATAGTGGTCACATTGTGACAATACTCGCGAGTTGTGAGCACCAGTTCGTTGTAGATCAGCCACTCCGGGTTGCGATTGAAAAGAGCCGAGGAAGGATGAATGTAAACCGGTGTGCCCTCGACGAGAGTTTTGTACCCCTCTTGTGGATCTTTCTTTGCGGCATTCCTGAAGAAGCCGGAGCAGATTGCTTTGCGAACGCGATTGTAGTCCCTCCCGGAGGATAAGATGTCGTGCTTGTATCTACATCCTCGTTAGCCCCGGGGCGCGGTCGAGCCTAATTGGCAGTCTCACCTATCCATGATTCCGACGAGTTGCTTGCGAATATCTTGCGCTCGTCTCATGCTCCTTGCTTGGATAAAATTCTCATAGCACCACGGATTCGAAAAATTTGCTCCTTTCCATCCGTTGTATACCGTGAGCAATGTTAAATGATCACCCTCCGGCTGATGGAATTTAGCTTTCTTCGAATCCGCCTGTGCTTGTTTCTCTTTTGGTCTGTAGAAGACCGTCTGGACGGAGAGCATAGCAACAATAGAAAGGATCTCCTCAGAACACCCGAGTTCCACAGAAGCAATGACCATCTTTGCCAGGGCTGGCTCCATAGGGAAGTCTGCCATCTTGCGTCCTAGGCGGGTCAATAATCCTTCATCGTCGAGCGCTGAGAGAGCATACAACGCCTCTAAGGCGGTAAGCATCGTTTGCGCAGGTGGCGGGTCCATGAAATCAAAGCTGAGTAGATCGTTGATACCCATCGCCTTCAGAAGCAGTATAGTGTACGCAAGATTCGTTCGTTGGATATCGGGAATTGAAGAGGGTAGCATTTCATTACGATATGCTGCTTCAGTGTACAGTCGGTAGCATTTCCCGGGACCAGTACGCCCAGCCCGTCCAGCGCGTTGGCGCGCTTGAGCTTGTGAGATGGGCATGACCACCAGTGAGTCCATACCAAGGCGAGGATCGTAGGCATTCTGTTTTGAGAAACCAGGATCGATAACGTAATAGATACCGGGTATCGTCAAAGATGTCTCCGCAACATTGGTCGCAATCACGACCTTGCGAGCGCCAGGTGGAGTGGGCTCAAACACGCGAGACTGGACTTCAGAAGGCAGAGCAGAGTAGATGGGAAGGATGATGAGATCAGGGACCTTTGGGCCAAGGGCTTTCATCCGCTCAAATAATATTTCGCAAGCTGTGTCAATTTCCTCCTGTCCAGTCAGGAAAAGGAGGATGTCACCTGGTGGTTCGGAGAGGTGAATTTGCATGACAGTGATGAGAGACGCGTCAAGATAATCAGACTCTGGCTCCTTCGTGTACAAAATCTCGACAGGATACGTGCGTCCTGGAATAGTGAAGATCGGACAGCCAAAAAAGTACTTGGAGAACTTTTCAGCGTCCAATGTCGCAGAGGTAACAATCAGTTTGAGATCCGGACGCTTCTTGACAGCCTCTGCGAACGGGTTAGCGTGACAAAGCAAAAGTGCGAGCACAACGCGACTGCTCACTCTTCAGGAGTCCGAATAGGACATCCGTGGCGATAGTACGTTCATGGGCTTCGTCCAACATAACCACAGAGTATTGACTACAAAGGGGGTCGATGACGGACTCTCGCTGCAGCATCCCATCCGTCATGTATTTGATTTTCGTTTCTGGACTAGTGCAATCCTCAAAACGGATAGTATACCCAACCTCTTGACCGAGTCGACAACCGACTTCTTCTGCGACACGTTTTGCTACAGACATGGCAGCGACACGGCGTGGTTGTGTGCAACCAATGCGACCTCTGTCAGCGTACCCGGCTTCAGCAAGATATTGGACCATTTGAGTTGTTTTCCCAGATCCAGTATCTCCAATGACGATGAGAACTTGGTGCTGCAATAGAAATCAGCATTTTCTTCGCTTGCTAGAGAGACAGTATTACATCACCGATAGCTTGAAGTAACGGTTCCTTGAGCTTGTAGATAGGCAAGTTCTTCCGCTGTTCTTGGATGCTAAGCGTCGTAATTTCACCATATGTCGTCGCCTTGTTGATCGTTGACTCCCTCCACTTTGGAACTTCTCCTGCTTTCTGATCCCTGAGATTGCCTCTAAGGTCTTGTGCAAAAATCTTCTCAGAATCCTTCGCCATAGGATCCAGCCATGGGGCACTAAAATCGCGAGCCTCAGAGTCGGCGCGCTCATTGGCTTCTTGCTGACGGAGTTCTCGTCGCTCCTTTGCCAGTGCTGCGCCACCAATAGCCGCCCTGTTTAAAGAGCCATCCGGTGCTTTGATGATCTTGACGGGACTTAGGTCGAGGGTGCGCTTCGTCTGCCCAGCTAAGAAAGCTGGTTCTTCTTCTCGAATTTCGACGTCTAGTTCTTCTTCCACCTCCGCACGCGCCACTGGATTGCTGAAATCCTCGTCTAGATCGGGATACTCTGAAGCATCTATAACACCGGAGGATATGAGTTGCTTGATCTCCCACCGTTCAGGTGACGTGAGCCTTTTGGCGGACCGTACAGGATGTTCGTCCCGAGAACGCAAAGGTACAGCATTTGCCCCAGACGAGGCTCGTGCAGCGCGTTGTCGTTCCTCCTCCATCTCCGCCTCGGATTTGATGCGAAGGTGAGGTGTGAGATCGCGGCCGGTGACTTGGTCGACGTCTTTCATGGAAAGGCCTATTCGATTCCCTGCGACACTCATGACTTTGACTTTAACCTGTTGCCCTCTGCTGAGCAAATCCGAGGCAGAATTCGCACGGGCCCCCTGCTGGATGTTTGAGACGTGCACCATGCCTATTACAAAGTAAGAACAACGGAAAAATACATCATTTTACAAGGAGTGCTTACCCTCCACGCGCCCAGCAATACCCTCGAGTTGCACAAAGGCACCGAAATCTTTCAAGCTCGAGATTCGGCCGTTGTAAATCTTGAAGTGGACTGGGCGTTCATCATATGACACACGATCCCTCCCCCCATGTCTGTAATCCCTCCTTGCATCGTACGAGCGTCCTCTTTCTGGACTGCGACTTCGTCTGCGGGGTGGTGACCGGGACCGGTTCCTCCGTTGGTCCAAGGCGGGACTCTCCTCCGTCCTCTCAACCCGCGCCTTCTTCTTTGCAGCACCTTCGAATTGGGCCATCATATCATCCACCTCCTGCATCAGAACGTCCTTGTTTAATTCCTGGTCTGGCAGGGAAAGACCAGGGAAGAGACGCTTCTGCTTGTCCGTCTCGATTTGACCGTTGGCATCGACACGAGAACCAGAAAGGATGTTTGCAAGTTCTTTTGACTTCGTTTTATGTTTTGGGTGCAAGCTGAGGATGAGGCGGTCAATGTTTTCGATGGCAGAGTCCGGAAGAGCACCATTCAGCTTGTCCTTGAAGTCATTGAGAGTAGTCGACTGTTCATGAAGACTGAGGACGTATTCTGCGAGGACTTTATCATTGACTTCGATGTAATTGTAGATCTCCTGCGTTATTCTGGCGATCAAGGAGAGAAGCTCGAGGTCGTACAAGTCGTCTGTCATCGTAGACAGTCGTGGTTTGCAGGCAAGGGATGCGTTGCTGATGTAACCAAACGTTTAATTGGTACACTGGTACTACTACTAGCAGCGCAGGTTACTTCAATCATTAAATCTCACTCAGACTGCAGCGGTTTCTCGATGGCTCCACGCTCTCGGAAGGGCATCGTAAAATCTGGAAATGCTGGCAACTCGTCAAAGGGTTCCACGAGGTCAACAGTACCCGAGGTCACATCGTCGGAGGACAGGCCGCTCTTCCCTCCGGGATCAAGATACCCGCTAAACTTGCTACATGAAAGGTCCGTCTGTCTTCTACGTACAGCCTCACTGTGAGCTCCGAGCGTTATGCACCCGGATTCGGCACACAGACATAGCTGATGAAAGGTGACTGGGGCTGCACGACTAGGCTTCTGGCACAACAGTCCTCATCTCACCATGTTTCTATCGTTCTATCGATCACTCGTTTAGATGCCAGAAAAACGGTTGGGAGAAACCGGTCGTCAATACCGTAAAGCATACTTTTTTTCCCTTTCTTTCTAGGGACCCAACCTTTCTTACCAGAGCAGACAGACAAAAGCTCAAAAGAAAGAAGATAAAGTTGCTAGTCTTCAGGAAGACATCCGCAAATTTTCAATTTCTTCCGATTTGACTCGGGCGCCAGAAGTGAAAATGTCAAGTGCCCTACGCGATCTTGTTGAAGACACTGTGAAGAAGGGGAGAAGTTTTCTCTTTTTCGATTTGCACGTTCTCATTCCATTGTCTTGCAGGCCAGTGTATTTTACCCGTCGTATGAGACAGCGCCCCTGGTGCTGGCAGAAGAAGAAGCTCCTGCAGTGACTCAGCGACTTCGACATTTGGGCTTCCGACCGATTCAGATTCAAAACGCTATATCCTACCTTTCAGTGCATACCCCACTAGGCTCACATCTACTGGGCTCTCTGTCCCCTCTGGAAGCCTGTATCGAATACCTTCTCTTACACATCGCTGAAACCGACCTTCCGCAGCGTTTCTTTTCTTCTAACAATACCTCCAGTCCCTTTATTCTCTCCGGACATTCCGGAGCTGATAGCCTCAAGAAGCGATGGATCGAAGACCTCGCGATCAAGGAAGCGGGCTTCCCCGCGCATGTTGTGAAGGAACATACAGCAGATCCAAGTCTGGCCGAAGATTTGGTGCTGCTCATCTCCGCACTCTCTCGCAAACTCATAGGCAAGGATACAGTAGCGCTGTTCAAAGCGAGTGCGAACCTAGAGTCGTCCTTTCATGGGATCAGAGATCGGACTGATGAATTAGAAGCACTCGGTGCTCACTTTGTTGACTCATGTCACATCGTTATGCCGCTCTTCAGTGCCCCCGTGCAGCTCCATGTTGTCTTACCACCTGACACTTACAATGACAGGTCACTGCCAGCTGTGTATGTAGGGTCACACTCGGTACCCCCATATATCCGACTACATCTGCATGCGCAGCTCCTCTGTGCAGCTGAACGTGAGGACTTCATCGAACCTGGTGAAGGTTTCTTGATCGCAGCCATGCGAGCCCTTGAAGACCACTGGGCTGAGATCGAAACAAACGGCCCACCTGATATGTCAACGATAGTTGGACATCTCATTACACCTCGGGCCGTGCCACGAGTGCCAGATGTGCCATATGGTGTACCCGACGACAACGAAAGCAGGAAGACTTCGCGTGGAGCGTCCAGATATATGTACGATGACCGGTCAGATGATCAGGTCAACCAAGACTTCGAGAATGTCTGTCAAACAAGGATCTACGCGGAGATGCTTGCTTCTCGCCAGCGTCTCCCAGCCTTTTCGGCAAAAGGATCAGTTCTTGAATGCTCTAGACAAGCATAGAGCCGTTGTTGTCGTCGGAGAGACCGGTGAAGGCTATTTGATTTCCTGTCTGTGGTGATCGCTTACAGCACATCCCAGGGTGCGGGAAGACCACCCAATGTGCGTCATACGTCCCTCTGATTCATGTTGTTCACACTCCAAATGCCAACAGTGCCTCAGTTCATATTGGACTCTCTTATCCAAAGTGGCCATGGCTCGAAGGCCTCTATCGTTATTACGCAACCACGGAGAATCTCCGCCATATCCGTAGCAGCGCGTGTATCTGGAGAGCGCGCGGATGATGGGTCAGTTGGGTATGCCATCCGAGGTGAGACTAAACAAGACAGACGAACCAAGCTGTTGTTCTGCACTACCGGAGTTCTGCTCAGGCGGCTCGGCTCTGGGGATAGGCTAGAGCACCTAACACATGTTGTTGTGGATGAAGTGAGTCCAACCGCACAGGATAAACCATAAGATGATTTCATAGAATATTCAACAGGTACATGAGCGCTCTGTTGATGGTGATTTCCTTCTGCTGGAATTACGAGAACTTCTCTCGAGGCACGACACCCTCAAAGTAGTTTTAATGTCCGCCACTATCAACCATGAAATATTTGCAAAGTACTTCGGTAATGCCCCTGTGCTTACTATTCCGGGCTTCACACACCCGGTGGAGGACAGGTAAGTGCCTTGGAAGTTTGCTGTCGACACAGGCTAAGAGTCTATGAGATATCTCGAGGACTTCATAGACCTGTTACACTACGTCCCCTCCGGATCCAGGCGTGGTATGAAAGGACAGAATGACAAAGAGTACGAAGATAGGCTTAGATCTCAGGGGCTCAGTGAGCGGGGCATATCATCTATCCGGAACATTGTAGCCACGGACCGCATTGATTACCAGGTGCGCAAGCTGTTTACGTATATGCTGAATCTAATTCCAGTCCTACTAGTTAATTTCCATGCTCATCAGATATATCACTTCCTCTACAGATATTCCGGCTGGTATCCTCATTTTTCTGCCAGGTGTTCAAGAAATACGCCAATGTATTTCCGCCATTTCGAGTGTGGACATCGAGGACGAAGTGGATATTTACCCCCTCCATGCTAATCTTACTAGTGGAGAGCAACGTGCAGTCTTTAAAACATCAAAAAAATGGAAAATCGTTGCCGCCACCAACGTCGCAGAGGCAAGTATTTGCCAGAATCAAGTCGTTGGTGCCGCTTATTGGTTCTGACAGACGTCCATCACTATCGATGATGTGGTCTATGTCATTGACGGGGGAAAAGTCAAGGAAACAAACTACAACCCGGACACTGGGCTTTCTACTCTGACAGAGCAATGGATAACCCGTGCAGCTGCCAGACAGCGTAGAGGAAGAGCGGGCCGTACCAAGCCTGGTATATGCTACAAACTGTACACGCGGAAGCAGGAGGGAAACATGACTCCTTTTCCTGTGCCCGAGATTCTTCGTACTCCTCTGGAAAGTATTTCGTTGATCGTCAAAGTCACGCGAGAAAATGAGGATGTCCAGGTATGTTTTGTGCCGTCTGTCATTGCGTATAAAAGACTCGACTCGTGCCAAATTTCGCAGCACTTTTTAAAGAAAGCAATAGATCCCCCCAACGTATCAGCAATGGACAAGGCATGGTCCACGCTGCGAGAGTTAGGAGCTGTAGACAAGGAGAATAAACTTACTGCTCTTGGACGTTATTTGGCAAGTCCATGGTATGTGGTCAATCAAACGCCCTCTCATTTTTTCCTAGGCTGTGCTTCCCTTGGATTTAAGGCTGGGCAAGGTTGTTTCTGGGCCTCTCGGTTGCGAACATACTGACCCTTGACACATCCAGATGCTGGTGCTTGGATTGATTCTGAGGTGCCTGGACCCTGTTCTCACAATAGTTGCCAGTTTATCTTCGAAGCCCTTGTTCGTTAGCCCATTGGAAAAGCGCGAAGCGGCTACCCAGTATGATATTTATCCATGTCTTGGCTTTTATTTCTGCTCATACTCTAGTTCTCAGAGCAAGGCTTCGTTTTGATAAACACAACAGTGATCTCCTGACTGATGTGCATGCATACGACGCGTGCGTGCGACTGCACTCCGGAAACGAGTCTCGAGACACATTGAGGAATTTTTGCGAAGAGGTGAGCATTATCTTGCTAGTGGGTACCAGAGAAAGAGAACTGAGATTCTTAAGAATTTCATCTCCAGGGATGCCATACACGAGATAACCTCGCTCCGCCAAGATTTCTTTTACTCGCTCTTGGACATGGGGCTAACAGCCAACTTGTCCACGCCAGACTCCGCGGAGCTCAATGTCAACAGTACAAACACGAATGTCATCAAGGCTGTCATTCTTGGGGGACTCTGGCCACGTGTCGCACGGGTATACTTGCCTCCGTCAGCAATCAAATTCGACAAGGTCCAGGCTGGCACTGTGCAGCGCGAGAATACAGCCAAGGAATACAAGATGTATGACCCGAAGAACACGCGCGTTTTCTTGCACCCGTCGTCCGTTCTATTTGGTGAATCTACGTGGAAGTCGCCGTTTTTGGCTTATTTCCAGATGCAGCAGACGACCAAGGTCTTTGTGAGGGGTGCAACCGAGGTATGGCGAATAAACCGTAAACATGCCTGGCCACGAATTATTTTTCGTCAGGTACCCATATATGGGCTTCTACTTTTTGGGGGCCCTGTATCAGTGAACCATGTCGGCGGTGGAATAGTCGTTGGGAGTGTAGATAGTGGCACATTCAAGTTGAAGGCCTGGCCACGCATCGGAACACTCGTCAATCAGCTACGGTGAGTCAAACCGTGTGTCGATGTCTTCCAACACCGATGTACTTTCGAAGACGGCTTTTGGAGGCTCAGCTGGAGCAGTGCATCGAACAAGGTCTCATGCTGGGATCTGAGCAAGACTTGTTAGTTTCGAATGCGATCACAGCACTGCTGGACCGAGATGGATTAACTAGTGACCGAGGTATCTCTTTGTGATGGAATATTACAAATCTATGCTAGGAGTTGTATACATGGGGTGATCGAGGGGTCATTACTATTGTCGTATAAATTATCCACAGGATCTCTCCTGCATCCCATAAACTAAATGGAAGAGTATGTGGTTGCAATTTCATGGTCGAGTGATGAGGGTACCAGGTCTTGAATTCGTTGTTGCTGGAGTAAAGAGAGTTTTTCATCTAGTTCGTGGATGAATGTGCAAGGGGATATTTGGCCGGGTAACATCAAGGTGGTCTGAGGAAGAGGGCTTTCGTGGACGAAACATTTCCGACTTGTCTGGGGGAAAGGGGACATGGGCTCTGCATGTTTCTGGAAAGAGTGCTGAGAGAGAGTAAAGTCGGGGACTGGCATGGGTGCGTTCCATGGGGGACCATACGGCTGTGTACGTGCTACCGGTTTTCGGCGGAGTCTAGTATTGACGGTCTTGACGATAGGTTTAGAAAGGATGATGGGAGAAGGTTCTGGTGACATGGATTTGAAGACAGTTTTGAACTTGTTGACTAGCGACCGACGACCTGGGAGGGTCGGAGAACAAGATGTCACGACGTAATGAACGAGAAAAAAGACATGAAACGATTCACCTTGGGGTGGGGGAGACGGGGACGGCATGATGGACGGACTTGATGAGGCGTCGGGAGTGCCTATGGAGGATATAAGCGAAAGGGATAGATAGAGAACGAGGATATTACATACTCGGTGGAGATAGGGTTCTTGATCTGGAATGTTTTTTAAACGGATTTACGAATCTGGTACGCTGCAGTGGAGGGGATGGTGTGGACGTTGAGGGGGGTGGAGAGGGAGGGCGGGTATCGACCTGATCAAGAGGAGCCGGGGTGGATGTGGAGGAAACACTAGAGGATCTCCATCTGTTAGGCAAAGAGAAGCGTGGAGGAGTGAAAAGACGCTTCGGGGACTTTGGGGAAGGATGGGTATCAAAGGAAGCCGACCGGGAAGAAGAGGGGGGAAAGCGACCGAACTGATCTACGAGGACGGGAGAGTTCTGGGCGGTATAAGGCTGCGGAGGGCAAGGGGAATCTGAGGCTGTGGACTTGCGCCTGTGGAAAGGGGAGGACCACCGACGGTGGCTGGGGAGAGAGACGGAGGGGGAGGCAGGGAAGGAATAGGAAGTGTTGGAGCTGGTAAGGGAGAAGGAGACATGGCGGGTTGGGAGTGGAAGAGACGGGTCGGGGAGGTCGTTCGGGGGAGGGTCTTGAGGTGGAGGGTCTTGAGGAGGAGGAGGAGGGGCGCGGAGGAGGAGGAGGAGGAGGAGGAGGAGGGCGACGAGGGCGATGAGGAGGGCGAGAATGGCGATCATGAACATGGAGAGGACATGGAGGCGAAGAGGAAACGGACATTGTACGATCGGGACAGGGGAAATTAATATTAATATTAATATTAAAGTCGAACGACTTGCATTTCATACTCCGCGGCACTCGAACATTATGTCGGACGAGTTCGACGCCTACGACTTGTCCGAATTCACGGTCGAGGATTTCGCAGCTATCGACGCCGACCTTGCTCGCGCAAACGCAAACGCAGCTGGTCCAGCCATTCAAATGGCCATCGAACACAGTCCGTTCAACAAGTTTCTCTCCTGGAAAAGACATCTCGCCGTCACAGACCTCGTCTCACCACTATGGTAAGCACGGCTGCACCCCGCTCGAATGCCCAAGACCTCATCCCCTCAAGGTGTGAAGTACAGCACGAGTATGGCCTCTATGGAGCACGCTACAAACCCTTGCATCGACGCCCCTCCACCTTCACTTCGAGGAACGGTCATCAAGTACGCGTCCGCCAACAGGTCGCGACCGCAAACGACCGCAGACTCAAACGTGGCACGGTATGCTCTATCTGTCTGATCCATCTCTCGCTCTCATCCTCTCTATCGAGTCTGTCCACAAAGCTTTGGAAAACGAGTTACGTCCCGACAAACTCGTCGTCCATGTCGTCTCCGCGGAGGAACGCTTCGGTCTTCGGTCAGTCGTTTGGCACTATATACACTCCTTCTTTCACTGTCATTCCTTAGCCTTCTGCAGCTCATCGATGGCTTCAATGAGCTAGCCTCCAATGGTATCACGGTAATCATCTCTCTCCCCTTTTGTAGCCCTCGTTTTAATACATCACCAGAGAGAACTCCCCGTGTTCGCGATCACGCACGCCCAAGTCGTTCTAGGCATCATCGTATGCGCTTTCCCATTTCTTACCGCTTTCCGCTCCTGACCTCATTTCCAAGGATGAGGTACTTCGATCACCCCTCACTCAAGGCAGCCAAGATCAAGTCATCTCACCAGGATCTCCTTCGTGCGCACCTTCCAGTTCCCCACCAAAGAAGAAGCAGCGACTGCAGGAAATTACTTCCCTCGTCCTCGATCCGTCAACACAAGCATCTGCGATCAACACTGACCAAGCAGCTGAACCGATTCCGGAAACAACTCACGCAGCGATCATCCCTGGTGACCCACATGAGTTGCGCATCGTTGATTACAAGACACGCCGGTCCTCAAACATTCCTTTGGACGAAGATTCCCTCTCACCTCGCCTCCAGCTTATGATGTATCACCGCATGCTCTCCTCTCTTCTGGAACCCGAAGCATTTCAAACTTTTGATCTACTGTGGAGCCGACTGAGCCTTGATCCCACAAAACCCTTTTCGACCCAGTTCTTAAAAGACATCGTCTGGGAACAACGACAGGTAGACCCTACGGATCGTAATGTAGATCTCAACCGCTTGGTATCGCAATGGATCACTACAGTTCAACAAAATCGTCCTGGTCTCGTAGGGGTCAGTCAACAGCTACAACTTGTTTATCGTCGGTCAGTGTTTGTAGGGAAACGACGAGGAAAAGGGAAACATAAAGCTACAGAGACAGTAGACGTAGACGATCCCCTTGAGGCTCTCGTGCTCCAAGAAGAATTGGACCTCGCTCGCGCCATCGAAGAGAGCCTCAGTGAGATGGGGCATGAGGAAGCTGGCCAGGTTGCTCATTACGTGGCACAGAACGTCCAGCAAGTTGGGGCCTCGTCAGTCGGTTGCACATCTTCTGTCTGGAAGGACCTCATTTCTCGGTCGGATTCTGGACAAACCGATCCCACGCTAGCCTGGGCAATTCAGCAGTCGCTACTGGCCTGTGCACACGAGGCACGTGCAAAAGTGAGTTCAGATAAATTACTTCGGGATGGTGAGAGCCCATGCTTGAAAAAAAGTCTTACTTGACATTGATATCAATCCAACTCAGATGACCCTCCGTCCGACGGAGCCACCGTCGATATATCCCCCATCATTGGAACGAAGGAGTTCAAAATGGACGACGATGAACTAGACACACACCTTGCTGACGTTCTCCAATGGTGGTTTGGTGCGCGACCTGCCAGGGGGGTGGATGTCGACCAAACACATCGGTGCTTGTGAGTTCTCGTCGTTGTATTATGTGTGGCAGTCGCGTACTTGATGATTCTAGCACATGCGAATATCAAGATTCGTGCGAGTGGAGGGAGCAGAAGGCGAGAGAAGCAGCAGCGGCCGTTGCAGAGCGGCGGAAGGCACAACGAAGCAGTACTACGCCTGACGCTGTATAACGTAATACTGGACATCTGTGTTTGTCAACGATAACATTATGGATGGCTGGGTAGACTATCTTCACGTCGATTTCCTCGGAGAACACATTCTCTTTCGTTCCCTACGTTTGCAATCTTTCTCGTCATTCTTCCTGAGCAGCATCCTCATAACCATACTATGTCTTTTGGAGAGGTATCCACTCGTCTCCTTCTCTTCGCTCTGCTCACCATCTCTCTTGTAGGTTTCTGACTGTCGTCTTGAATAAACACGTACAGCCGTCTACGGCACGGCACTCGCGACTCGCGACTGCAGCTTGGAGAAGCTCGGTGTATGGATTCGTCACTTTCTTACGATTGTGAGTGCCCTTTTTGGAAACATACTCTTGCCCGGTGGTACGCATCAGGACCAACTCATCGCGTGTAGACTGTATATGCTCATAGCGATGTCGAATCAGCTAGGGTACGTATTCCAACGTCGTTCGAAACCCAGCCATAACCCAGCTTCCTAGAGCTATCGCTATCGTCGTAAGCTGGCGCCACCGTCGAGGAACACTGAACCTTGGTTGTCTGACCTTGACCGTATGCCTCTTCAGGTGATCACGCTGTCTATAGGGCAGTTCGCCATCGAATACATAGAATACCAAGAACCGAACTTGGAAAGACAGTACGTGCACGAAATCAATCCACCGGAAAGCTGATCAAAAGGTACCCTCCACAGGGCCGAGGAGCCTCTCCTCGGGAATTCGTTTGAAAGACGTCCCATCTGGAGACCTCGCACGAGGGCAAAGCCGGAAAGCATATTCATCCACCCAAACGAGTCAAACTTGGCCCGTGCAGACGCCGTCGCTCTCGAGCTCGGTATTGGTGGTGATACCGAGCTCGTTCGGGGAAACAGGGCTGATGGACAATCATGGCAGCTCGGAAAAGGTAGAGACGTTGCGCGAGAAACGTTTGGCGGCTCGCACCGTCACCTAGACTCTGATACCAGTGTCTTTGATGTTGGCGATGACGATGGTAATAGAACGCCGTAACGGTTGATGCATCTGGTTAACAATTTGGCACGTCACTTGATACATAGTAGACGGGATGTCGTACCTCCACGCAGCCTCTCGAATGCACTGAGGTGTGTCGTATTGAGATGCGCGTCTCATATATTTTTTCTGGTTCTGACTCGAATGTCGTGAGACTTGTCCATGCGATGCTTTATTCTCACTGAGGGGAGTAAAGTTATGAACAATCAGTGTGTTGGCGACGCTGATTATCAGCTTTTCGTGCTCGGTGACACTAATAATCAGATCTAGCTTAGCCGCCCACCCAAAGTGACCACTAAAACGACGTGCCTCAGCTCGTCAAAGAGACACAATCCACCCACACTTGAGTCGCCTCCCATGCAAAAGAATCTGAACCAGCACGCTGTTGATGTTGTCTTACGCTCATCGGATGGAGTATCATTCTATTCTTGGAAGACACTGCTATCCATATCGTCCCCTGTGTTCAGTGACACGTTTAGCTCACCACAGCCGGACACCTCGAACGACGACGGCGGACGTCCGGTCATTGACCTGGCAGATGACAGCTACACGCTCGGGCACATCCTGTCACTGTGCCATCCAGCTGGTTGCACTGGGAAACAGTTCAAAGTAGAGTGCGTCCACGAGCTTGGGGTTGTCCTCGAAGCGACAATGAAATACGACATGGAAAATATTCGCTGCGTGGCACTCGAGGAGCTCACCAGTCCCTCGTTTCTCCGCAAAGATCCTCTGATGGTTCATGCATTCGCATGTCGGTACGAGTATCCCGAGGCGGCGCGGGTAGTGGCCAAGCACACTTTGGCTCTACCAACGCTGGTGCGTCGTTACGTGCCAGAATTAGAAAAGATCCACGCTGGCAAGTTATGCCGCCCCCCGGTGTATAGGGAGGCATGCATATCAGCTGTACTTTCTTCGGCGCACGATCACACGTGGATCGTATACACGCATTCAGCACCCTCGTTCTGGTGCGACGGCGGTGAAAACCATGAAGTGTGGAATGTACCACAATCAGACACCCGCCATCTCGCAAGCATCGAAGTGGTCGACTGGAGCGCGTGTTAGTCCACACGTGGTGGCTAGAGTACACGAGGAAGTCGGGATATACTCTGCACAGATCCCCTCACGGCGGTGCAGTAAAAGACCAAGGACTCGTAAATGACGTCCTGTCAAAAATATCGGCTTCAAATTGCGAGCAATGCCAAACATTTGGTGTCCGGGAGACATTCCGGTCTTTCGTAGAAATTTTTGCAGGAGAGGTTGACAGCCGCGTTGCGAAGGTACGTCATCTTTGAACCCCTAGATACGCTAAACATTTCCCCTGCAGGTTGAAATCGATCTTGGATTCTGAGCAAAGCTATTGTCCGGGACTTCACATGGAAAGTCCATTGATCTATCTCACTAGTAAATAGTAGAAAGACGATACTTCGTACTGTCTCACAATGTTCAACTGTCTCGACCGACGCCTCCGCCAACGAGTCCAGCTCGCTTCGCGGTGAACCCTCGTCTCGGAGCGGGACCGCGAGAAGCTTCTTCTGATTTTCTTTGCCACTGATCGATGAGTTTCCCGACACCCTGATACGGCTTTTCAGGAGATGGAGGACGCGGATCCCCCTCGGGTGGTGGGGAGGCAGAAGGCAAGCCATCAATACCTCCCTGGGAAGAACTGAGTGAAAAAGGTTTGCTGGATGAAGCTGTGGGCAACCCTGAAACTGAACTCTGACTTCTGGACATGTCCGTTGATTTGTCCGTTGGCCCAGTGTAGTTAGGTTTTGGGTTGGTCGGTAACTGACGCTTATCGGGGTCGGCAGCCAAAGAAAGATCATCGGATGTAGGAGCAACTCGAGAAGGCGAGAATTTGGACGTCGCCGGTGAATGCAGGGATGGTTGCAAAGCGCGTCCTGTGGTTGACGACGTTACTCCTGACGCTATGGATGATTTGGAGAGGGGAGGAGGACCAGGGGATGCAACCTTGCCAATAGCTTCATATCTCTGGACAATATCTGTGATCGATGGTCGACGGGTGCGACCCACACGGGAGCCGTCTTGAGGAACAGACAGGCCCGAGGGCGTCACAGGTGTATCCAACTTCCCATCAGAGAGAGACTTCGACACCGGGAACACGAACAACGATTGCGGGCGACCTCGAGAAGCAGCCGCTGGCGTGCCAGGAGTTGAATTCACAGCCGACATCTGTTTCATGTGGGAGATTGGAGAATGCCGATTCGGTGACCTGCTAGGTGACCGTGGCACCTCATTTGCCCCAGAATTCGCTGCTCGTAGATGTTGTGGTGAGGCTGTGTTGAACTTTGTGGCAGATGGGATAGCAATGGATCGACTCTTCTGTGGCCTCACTATAGGGTCGTTGAGGGGATCAGTGGATGGATTCGGGACATCTTTCCGCCTCTCTCTTGTCTGGACAACACCACCGCCCCATAAGTCAAGCAAGTCGTGCACAGAGCTCTGTCTTCCTTTGCGCCTTGGACCCGATGCCTTCTCGACCGACTTAGATGCCATAAATCCGGCAGCATCCTCGGGAGTCTCTTCGTCACTGGAAGACATTTTCCCCTCTCGCGGGGAGTCTAACGTTGGTTGCGTCTTCCAGTCATCTGAAGAGGAAGATCGTTCAGATGAAGGACGAGTAGCCGGCCCTGTGGGTGAGTCCTGAGTGATGTTCCAGGCACGTGTCGGTGGGGCAGGCGGGAGTCGACCCGGGAGCATTGGACTTCTGTGGCTTGAAGCTAGGCTCGTACCTTGCTTGCGCTCCTTGGACCGTGAACTCCGTGAGTTTCCCCTGGTTGGGGAAGGGGGTGTCGATGTCCAAACGACGTGTCCAGGTGACTGTTGGCTGGTGATAGCTTCTTGTGGCAATTGTAGATGGACATTACTCTCTTCGACGAATGAAGAACGTTTATGCGTAAACTCGCGCAGTACGGGCGTCTCTGGAGGATTTGTGCTAGAGGCTCTACGATCCCTCGCTGGCGATGCCAAGGAGTCGCTGTCTCCTGTCAGCCAGTCTTTATACTCGCGAGTCTTCTGTGGAGCCCACAAACCACTTGTCGAGTTACCTGTGAAGTCAAGCAAGTCATGAGTCTCCGAAGGTCTGGAGGAAACATTGGCCGCGTGTTTCGCAGATAATGATGACCGCGATGGTGGACGTCCACTAGAACGCTTCGCTGGTGAGATGCCTCCGCCAGTTTCCAAACGTGTTGGAGGCCTCGATGTTTCCTCTGTCTCATGAACCGGCGTCCCTGTGACTTGTTCGAAACGAGTACTACTTTGAACCATCGTAGAACTCGCAACCGAGCGCTGAGGTTGTGGGCGGAAGGGTATCGAAGAAGTTGAAGGGACTGATGAATCAATAATGCTCTGGTTCCCGAGGTTCGGTTCTGGTTTTGTGGTATAGCGGGGTTTCTGTGAGTATGTCATGGTTGCATCCAACTCTTCTAGGGACGGGAACCGTGTCTCTGCGGAAAATTCACCAATTTGAGGAAATGCTGGAGTGGGTGAGGAGATTGAACTCGACATAGTCTGAATGGCAGGACTGGTCCTCCATGATGAGCTTGTGTGTGAAAGTGACGGACGAGGCGAAGGGGTTGGCTCTATACTAGCAGTGGTAGGCTTTGGCTTTGTTGCTGTCAACGAGGGACTGTGTACGACAGTGGGGCGGGTGTAGGCATTTACCGCCGCCAGCCCGGTCCTCAGCTTGCGTGCTTCACCCAAGGTTGGAGCAGATTGTGTGGAAGATGTCAGGCCCAAACCTTCAAAGGCATCCTTTCCCTTGGTAATGACAAGCTTCGTACTTCGAGACCCCTCTAGAGGAGGTGCGATCTTCGACGGAGTCGCTTTCTCGGCTGAAGTAGCACTGGATCCTGCCCTGTTACTATCATATGCGTTCCATAGATTCTCCGCAAAGTTGTCTCCAAAGGTGGTCCTACGTGAGCGCACGCCGCTATCAGTCGAGGCAAGCGATTCAACATTCCAGGCAGCATCCAAATCACCGCGCGCGCCGCCCTTTTGCTTCCACGCAAACATCGCAGCACTGCTAGAACTGGAGGCCTTGATACCTTCATCACTCGGTGCACTGCTCTTTATGAGTCTCCACGCATTATCTTCCTCCACACCAAAGTGGTCGTCCAACAAATCCACCTTTGGGGGCTTCGTTGCTTCCAGCGGTATCTTTGGCGGACTGGGGGGTTTCGATATTTCTGGAACAATAGGATCCTGTTGCTGAGAGGGACGTCCGCGTCGCATCGGGGCGATAGCTTCTAGTACTTTATCCCTCGCTTGGATACCGGTATTTTTCGCTGGTGAGGATCGTTGCGTGGTCGACGACGGTGGACGATAGGACACCAAATTGTCAAGCTGGGTGGCAGATTGGGACTGGAGGGCTCGCGGTGACAGAGGTTGCTGCGGTACAATTTGATAGGCGAAGCGTGATTTGGTACCACGCATGCGATGAACTTGAGCAAGGAGCTCAAACACGGATGGGCGTTGGGTGCCATGCTCACGGAGCATCGATACTATATCACCCGGAAAAATGAGTCAAGTCAAGGCGCGTAAAAAGACAACGTACCGATCAATCCATTCAGTTGCGGAGAGTATACGGGATATGGTGGCATCCGGTACTGTACATTCAAGATGGCCAAAGGACCATGCTCCTCGAACGGAGTTGTATAGTAGCAGAGCTTGTAGAGCAACACTCCCAAAGCCCAAACATCAGATTTTTCATCGATAGGACGGCGTAGATATGGATCAATCATTTCAGGTGGTCTATACTGAAGAGTTGTGTGGCGGCTAAGATCAGCCTCAAGTGCCCTGATTTCTTGTGTTGTGGATGGGGGCCTGAGTGCAACTGGGGTCGCCGATCCGAAATCGCATAATTTAAAGGAAGTAGTGGATGATTGAAGGATGTTTTCGACCTTGAGGTCGCGGTGTAGTAAAGCAGGCCGTAGGTTGTGCATGGCTGCGACTCCTTCAAGGACGTCAACAAAGATCTGGAGAATCTCTGTTTCTGTGAGACGTTCCCTGAGACGCCTGTTCATCATGTCGATGATACCTCCACCTGAAGAGTTTGTTGAAATGAGACCTCCGGAATACAGGACACTAGGTACCTGGACAAAATTCCATGAGAATAAAGACTTCGTAGTGGCCATTGGGCATCCTATGCCATGCGGCGTCGATGAGGTGAACGATGTTGGGATGCCCTTTCAGGATCCTCTGATATCGCGCTGTGAAGCGATAACATGCAATTAGCAATCATACTGCGCACCATGATATCGACTTCTTTCTTGACCTCGGTGAGCAACGCTTCGTTCGGAACGGCAATGCGCTTAAGGACATGACGGGTCGTGTTATACACGGGTGTCGCGGTCCGCACGAGATAGACATAGGAAAAGCCACCTGAAGAAGAATGTTCAGACACTGGGACAGCAAGATGAGACTGGCGAGGACCTTGGCTGAGATACCTCTCGACTTGAACAGTGTACTTATTCACAGAGATTGTCTGGCCCGGAAGCAAAGCGCCCTTGTGTTCGATGGGGTAGGTCTGCTGCTGCATGGTGTTGGGTGGGTGCAAGCAGGGACTCCAACCGACAGACCAGGGATAAGTTATAACGCCAACATGGCTGGATTCCCGGGGCCGACATCCAGGGTAAATCACGTGAGCCATACACTCCTGTCACGTGATCATATTGACGTGTCGACCCAGGACAGAATTTCCCAGGGTCGATTGGTCCCTACTTATCTCTATATAACTTGATACTTATAAATATTGGACGGCCCGATCTCAGTTCTCTGCCATGCAGTCTGACGCAGTTCCCTTCTCCCGTCCTACCACTCCAGGGCCTCATCCCCTCAAGATCGGATGGTATGGCCTTGGTGCCATGGGCTACTTCATGGCACGTAATATCGCCACCTCCCGCCAATCGCAATCGAACACTACCCCCGTCCTCTTGTATAACCGCACCTTGTCCAAGGCACAGAAACTTGTCGACCAGGTCGGCTCGTCTGTTGCCGAAGTCGCTTCAAGCCCAGCTCAATTGGCGACCGAGTGTGATGTTATCTTTACTAATCTTGCCAACGACGCTGCTGTGCAGAGTGTATACAACGAGTTCGCAAACGCACTTTCGGTACGTCTCGTTTCTATACATCATAGACGAGCAGGCAATATCTCATCCCCTACTCGCAGGAAACACCACCCACTAAAGCAAAGATCTTCGTCGATACCAGCACGGTGAGTCTATCCTACACCTCTTCCTTCCATTTTCAGTCATCTGACTCCCGAAAGATATACCCTGCACTCGCTGGCAAGTATTCTCCTACGACACAGATGAATGGATACTGATGAGAAATTGCAGGCGATATCGACAAACTTATCTCCAACTTTGGGCACTGCAGCTTTGTCGCAGCTCCGGTCTTTGGACCACCCATGGGAGCGGACGCCGGGAAACTCGTGATTGCAATGAGCGGCAACTACCGATCCAAGAAAGAGGTGGCATATCTCACGGTCCCAGGCGTGGGCAGGAAAGTCATCGACCTTGGTGGCAATATCGAGAAAGGTGTGTCATCGCGATGTCTCGCTGTTGCTTTCTCATCCACTCGTCCCTCAGCCCCTACTCTCAAACTGATCGGCAATGGCATGATCATGGGCGCCAACGAGCTGCTTGCTGAGACACTTACTCTTGGCGAAAAATCGGGAATCGGTGCCCAGACCGTGTATGGCCTCGTCAAAGGCAAGTCCGTCGGAGGTTCGGATACGAGATCTGACCAAATGATGTAGATATAATGCCTGCTCCTAGGTAGGGATCGAACTCCTTTGAAGCTTGATCACTTTGATTTAGGGAAGATGATAGCTTGATTGCATACGGTGAACGCATGGTGAACGATCGCTTCGACGGTTCCGACGGTTTTGCTATTGACGGGGGAATCAAAGATTCAGTGTCAGTGGTGGTCCTCCATTGCATTGCCCGATCCTGATGTCTTTGATCAGACACATCCGCCGCCTCACCGCTGAACTCAACTGCCCGATGCCAGCGGTGGATATAGCTCACCAACGTATGATCACTGCAAGGTCCATTCATCAAGAGCAGAAATTAGCGGGTACCCACAAGTGGGACATCATCGACTGGAGTGCTTTGATTGCAGGCAGCCGAGTGGCTGCGGGAATGGATCCATTTGACAGCAACAAAGTGAGTGGTTTCCTTCAACCAAGACTTTCACAGGAGTTGACTATTCATACTTTGGTTTAGAGCACCCATGTCATCCAGGATGACTAATTTCATGAAATGCCAATCATACCAATTAGTGTTTCGGAAATTCCGTATTCAACCATTAAGTAAACCATAGAAAGCTGACCAGTTGAATGTAACTGTACTATTTTTCTGCTTGTGAGTCTATCAGGGTGAGCAAAAACAAAGAAAGGCCTGCCCAGCCGTATACAAGACGCAGTTACCCTCTGTGGACAAGGTTGCCGTGCTATCAGATCAAAGTGCTCTTCTGTACTCTATAAACGCTACGAGGTTATCTCGTACTTCTTCTCCCCTCAGCTTCAAATCTCGCTCCTTTCGACGATCAATTGCTCTCACCGCCTTCCTCAACCCATCGACACTCTCCACCAAACGGTCGAGAAACCTACCGTTCCTAAAGTTGATGTCATACGAGAGCCTCTCGTCCGAATAGATATCGATCAGAGCGGAGACTGCCTGGAGGAGCGGTTCAGTGCCTTTGGTCGATGGCGTGGTCGCAGTCGGTAAGATAGATAATAGATAGCTGGATATCACCTGTGGACGATATAATTTGGTCAATTTGGCATGCATGAACCAAGCGACATACTCGATTTGCCTCTATGGAATCGGGGTATTGTGCCAGGCATTCTAGCGTACCAATGCATTTCACTTGCACCCGCGCTTCCGTGCTCGAGTCACAGACATTCATCAAGATCTGAGCTTGCTGATCAATTGGAACCTGGGTGATGGTTGAGAATAGCGAGGTAGGTTGAACTGCATATCTCACTAATTTGCCTTTCCAGATATTCCCGACGCCCCAGAGGACCCCAATGACGACTTCCCAGATTTCCCGCTTGCGTTCCTGCCCTGGAGCAACCTCAAGTCCAACTTTAAACAACGCTGCCCATATCTCGGACCAAATGCTACGTCCGGCATCTTCATCCGCTGCGAGCTCCGCATTCGGGGAGGCCGAAAGCGATAGGAATAGGTTATTCAGACATTCGAAAGCGCTCGCGTGGATGGCATTGAGTGCAGAGGTTGTCGGAGGATGAAATGATGGGCTGGATGGGAGCGAGAAGGAAAGGAACGTTGGTTGGACCAAAGTTAAAAGAGGTCGTACGAGATCAGGAAGGAGAGCTGTAGAGGATCGTTTCGTTGGTTCGTATGGATGTACTGTTTCGTCTGACGGCATGCCCTCTGTCATGTCATTGTCCATTTCCACGTCCTCATCTAAACAGGTCATTCAATTGTCGAATCGGAGTCGAGGTGTTCATACCTTCCAGGTTCACTTCGTCGTTTTCATTAGTTGAGATGCCCGAGACTGGATCCGGCAGAGTTGCACATACTCCTGTCAAGATCTCAAGAGCGAGCTGGATTGTCCTGAGTCTGTTTTCCAACTGCTCCAGATCTAGCTCAGTCTGTGACTTGTGATCCGACTTTGGTGTATTTTTTGGAGATAAATTTTCGATGGATGGTGGTTCGTTTGCCTTGGGTGAACATTCAGTGATGATTCAGTCATTCACAACTTGACTAACCTGTCGGGTCACAAGCTCTTGAACCTGTTGAACTACTTCATCCAAGGACACTGAAGAAATGACAGGTCGCAGGACAGGAAGCAGAAGATCGTTATTGACGTCGAGGGTGGAGGTAACACTAGGTGGCGGCAGTGGTGACACATTGCTCATAATGCCTGGGCTCCCGGGTTCCGTTATAGTTATGATACCCTACATCTAAACACGAAGGATCTCACCGCAACACAGGACTTTGAGAGTCTCGAAACGATCGCTGGAGAGATCTTTTGATTTTCCTTTGGGATCACGTTCGTTCCATCGCACGATGTCCAGCAGACACGAACTATAGGCAGCATCAGAACAAATTTCGTCTATTGCTGTCTGATTGTCGTCTGTGAGAACATACAGACTTTGTGCTGCATGAGACCAGTTGGTCAAGTTGAAAGAGAAGAGGCAGTGAAAAAGCTACCTGCTGCAACTACAGTGGATATAGGCAACTTGTCACGGGAGGACAAGAAGGACATTAAGAATGGAACAAGATTGATCTGGTTGATGGCATTGAGAGCCTTGTTCGAGGTCTCGCTGATAATCCTGAGACAAGAATAATACGGGGGAGCAAGAGCACTCACGACAAGCACCACAAAATAGTGATCACGTTGTCAGTAAACTCGTACACCACCTTTTTCGCATTTTCTGGGGCATTTCTTGGAGATTCAAGAAATTGGGCAAGTATTATGGATATCTTGATAAACAAGTCCGATGGGGTGAATATATTGGGCGATCGCACGCACATACCTTTGGCACAAACATACTTAGTGGGGCAAGAATGTTTTTATTGTACATCTCCGCGCAGATGTCGTATCCCCCATCGACACACAGATTTCTAGAATATGAAGGATCAGAAATCGCCGCAAGAGACACCCAATCTTACAGACCGTAGAGCGCCAGCGGCCTCGATCCACACTTCCTCTTCACTATCCGACAGCCGCGTGATCAAGGCTCCCACCACATTTTTGCCTTGCAGCAGCCTTCGAGTGGATGGATCATTTTGGATGAGGTTAGACACCGCGACACAAGCCCATTTGCGATCAGATCCGTCAGGGCTCTCCATCTGGGACGCGTTAGTGAGCTAGGTGAAGAGTCTCTTGAGTGCGAGACGTACCTTTTGAATGATCGGCAGGATAGCCTCTTTTTTTGTGGAGGTAGACTCGGCAGATACAAGACCTCGGGGTAAATGTGAGTCTGGGACCCTCATCGGATTGTGTCTGTGCATCCTCCGTTTCTTTTGAGACTTCCCCATGTCCGTAGTGGTTGCGAAACTCGGACCATAAAGATAGGGATTCAGTCACCGGGATTTGTTACGGATAATCTCACGTGACTTGTGTGAAAGAAAAATTCCATGGTCAATAGTTGTACTAGTAGTACTGTAAGTAGTGCTGTAAAGTCCACGGAAAAAATTAGCAATATGCTTATCACATGTTACAGGTAGTTTTGACATGTCCTGCAAAAACCTCAAGGATGATATCGAGGGAGGATACCATTCCTAGCGGCAGACTCTCGAATGCAAGGAAAGGAAGTGTGCGACGTAGATGACACATTTGGAGATACGGATGATTCTATCGCACAAGGAGTAGAGTCCAGATCCGCCGAGGTGGGAGCCTCGTGGTCGCAAGATGAAGCCCCCTCCCAATCTTGGAATAAATCATCTTCACCGTCCAAGGAAGGTGCAGAGGGCTCTAAACCAGGATCAACGATGGGAGGTGCACTCGGAGAAGGTTCAAGTAGAGGCCCCGAGGGAAGAGAGAGATCATCCAGGTAGCCAAATGGGACGTCGGCCTTGGAAGGTGGCAGGGGAAAGGAGGGGGGTAAATCAGATCTGGGGAGAGACACGGGTACTTCACTCAAGTCGACGCCCAAGTCCTCCAAGTCGTCTTCTATCTCGTGCCATTCTGGTGCTGCTGGTATTGTACTTGCATCTGCCGTATCGACCGCGGTCGGAGAACTTGCCAACCTGCGAATGTGGGCAAGCTGTGCCTTGTCATCGGTGGCAACATGCCCATCACTTGGAGGAATGTAGGGGAGTGGTTCGTCTTCTATAAAGAAAAATAGGTTACTGTGTCGGACTGCATGTGGACTGTCAGGTAAAGGAGTCGAACCTGTGTTAGACACGGCGGAGCTAGTACGTAGACGGGATAATTCGGGAACGAATGATGCTCCGTAGGTGGGCGGGGATGCAGAACGAGGGGTATCGTGGGGAACAGTGGGTGGTTCGGTTAGGTTTCCATCGAGACACAAGGGAGAAGGATCTGACTGCTGCGATACGAACGAACGCCGACGAGACGGAGCAGACGGAATAGCGGCTTGTGGTGAGTCAGAAAAGGTTGGAGATAGCGATTGGTTGACTGTAGAAGAGACCACGGGTCTTTTTCTCCGCCGACGGGCTGATTGACGGATATTAGACTTCCATCGAGCACTTGCTCTCGCCCATGTTCGCATCTTCCCACGTGTATCTTTCTCCGGCACATTGTCTTGGGAATCGTCATCAGTGGCGAGCTCGTGTTTGCGCTCCAAGTCCCTTGACTTTTTCTTCCGCCTTCTCCAGATGACACAGACGATCATGAAAACACATATAGAGCCGGCCAAGATGATGGCTAGAGCAAGAATGATGGTCGATTCTGTGTTGGAGCTGAGGCTGGTCGCGTCATTCCAGCCCGCGGGGAGCACCGATGTGTCAAATTCTCCTGTGGAAGTGGGTGTGGGCGATTGAGATGAAGCTGTTTGGGATTGCGTGCCAGAAGTGCTTGCAGTTGAAGTGGAGCAGCACTGGAAAAGGATGTTGAGACCAGAAAGAAGATTGAGATGGTAGGATGACACCCACTGTTGAGCCGTACAATGTCCACGCGTTAGTTTTGCGCCAGACACTGTCGGATCCTTGGACATATTTGCCTGCGACTGCTTGGCGTCTAGAGTGTTGAGACGTGGAGACGGGGGACGGGGGTGGTGCTGAGAGGGCTGCACGGGGGAAAAGTGTGACAAGGGAGTGCGAAGATGGGTGGATGTTATCGCGTTCGATAAATGGGCAAAGGAAGGTGGGAGGTGGGGTCGGGAGGGGGGCACCTGCAACTGGGGTCGGGGTGGTCGCGATGAGAGCAAGCGCTGAGAGGGCGGCTGGGGAGGGGAAGCGCGGGGAGGAAGAGGAGGGGAGAGAGAGATGGTTGTTGGATCGGCCATGTTTTGGCTTGGCCATGATACGAGAAAATACAGAAGACGTGCCAAGAGAGTCTTGCGGACACGGCGTGGCTTAATGCGGGGACCGAGCCGGGATGCCAACGAGAGACAAGAATGGCTGGGGATGGCGCCCCTGTCGGATAAACTGAGCTTGGCGTCGTGCACAACGACGAGCTGCCCGTCCTCACACAGACAACTTGAGAGGAAGGAAAACGGACTAGACGTGGGCGGGAATCCCTCCAGCTTAAGTAAGTATTATTGCCGCGCACACCAAAAATAATTCAATTAAATAAATACCAAGTGTGGCTAGTACTCCCGAGTCAGTCCTGCAATAGCCGACAGCGCCGTCGCTCCTCGTTCCGTCTCCGCACCCTCTCCTCCACCACCTTCTCTTCCTCTCTGCTCCGTCTTTGTATCAACGCGTCTTCCGTCCCTGCTTCGTACAATAGTTTGTACGTACCTACCCTGATCCAGATCTTCATGTCGCTGCATGCAACCGTCGACTCGTCCCCCGACAACCATCTATTTTGGTCCATCAGATGAGCAGGGCGCCGTTGATTCGACAAACACACAAACACCCACTTTCGTAAAAATAACGCACTCCGCCCCTCCTCCCTGAGCTCCGGCATCCACTCTGTAGGCTGTCGCAGAACATACGAGTCCATGTATTCACGCCATCGCCCCATCGCAGACCGGTCTACTTCGGTACTGGGGTCGTTGCTCTCGAGAAGCTGGATCATCATTCTCTTCCATTCCGGGTCCTGTGCCATTTCCAGTCAGCAACCTAGGTCATCTAGAGGGGGCAACTGTCCAGCTACCCATTCAATGCGGTATAAATGCTCATCCGATCCCACGTGCCGTTCAGCCTCCCGACGATATCGGATCATATCCTTGTTAGTTAGCCATCCGACCTTGCGCGCATCTTGGAGCATCATCCATAGCTCCTGTGACTTGTTATCTGATAGCACGCTTTGCACCTGTTCCATTAAGATCGGCTTAGTCTCATTTGTGGAGCGTGTATCAGACACTTCTGACCTGCTTGATAAATGCGGCAATGAGCTTGTCCAACGTGAAAAGGAGGTAGGCCTGTGTCACTCTTTCAGCACGACTATCGATCCTCGTCCTAGTGTCACCTACCTGGTTACCAAACAGCCATCGCATGTGTTCCTCAAACAAACCGACCTCGAGCTCGCCGTCAAACAGCTTTTCACAGGCGTCCATAAAGTACATGTAAACCAGGTCCTGTGTGCCGTCTAGTCGCTGTTCTCCCAATGCTTCCATGGCCTGCCTTAGGACAGCACCGGGGCCATTCGGATCATCCAATCCCAGCTCGACGGCAATTGGATTGCTATCCATAGGATTGAGGTTCTTCGCCACATGTTTTGCACCGTCGTCTTTGCAAGTGACCAGCCGGGAATAGATCGACTGCAGCATGCATAGGTTAGATTATCGACACAATCTGGGAAGCCAATCGACTACCTGCAGTAAACACAACAACGTATAAATGGTCGTGTTGGCAAAAAAGGGTTTGCGCTTCGTAAAAATAAAATATGCCTGGGTAGTCCGAATCCAGACGTCGCTAGAGGCATTTTTGTCGAACACTTTCGTCAATCTGGTGCTGCCATCGCCATGAGAGCGGGGCGAAGTCGGGGTCAGGGAAGCCGCATCCCTTGCGTCTTGCGCAGGAGACTTCTCTCGAGATGATTTGAATAATGATCTTCGAAAGTCTCCCATTGCGGTCGACGGTCCATTTGCTGATCTACTCCCGCTGTGTGAGTTGCTCAAAACTTCGTGCTCCAAATCGTCGTCCTGTAAACCATCAGAGGGACCACACGCAGCATCGAATTCATGCGCTGGGCACATGTAAAGCAAAGGCACAAACTGGCGGAGAAAGCCCTCGATAGCACGCCGCTCCGGTGGGCTGTATTGCGCCTGAGAATGATCTAGAAAGGAGTAGACCAGACGGAGCGAATCGTGCAACACAGACATCTGTGGAAACTCGAACTCCAGCTGATGCCCCACCGAGCCTGCTGCGAAAGACGGTCGACCTCGTTGCGCACGTTTCTGTTCTTGAACATCCTTGATGCCCTCGATATGCTGCACAAAGTGCTTGGCTGTGATCTGTTTCTTGTCGTTTTGCTTGAATTGATTCCCTTGATGATCGAGAGATTTGTAAAAGTTTTTGGCATCGACCTCACGCCAGGTTTTGTTCCACTCTCGTCGTATCCGACGCCACTCCTCATCCTTGGCTTTCAGGCGTGCGAGCACGACCGGGACTGCGACGCTGGGACAATCCTGCAGGGCCTGAATAACTTCTGCGCTGGCATCACGTCCATAAACCTTCTTCAAGGTACGGTGATAGATGCTCCTGCTAGGCCCGCCGAAGTCGGGCTTGAGCCGGAACGTCGCACGCTCCTCGTTGGTCATCTTTTCGATGCGCGTACCGAGTGGCTCAAAGAGCGCAATGGAGCGTGCAAGGGCCTCGAGTTGGACGTGATACTCGTGTCTTTCTTCTTCGCTCTTGTGAAGAGCTTCTTCAAACGAGTTCTTCTTATGGGAAATGAATCCGGCCTCTTCTGACGCCCACGTTGGATGGGAAACCCAAGCATCATTCAGCACGGAACGACACAGCTCGTCGCGACTAGAACAGGCTAGATTGACCTCCTACATGCAGGATGAGGGAGTGGCTCATAAGCTTGTGCAGAGGTGACATACGCTTTCTGGGAGTTTGCGATAACTCGGGCCCTCACCTTCGTCTGCTGGGAGCGCGGGTAATGGTTCTGGTGGACCTGTGCGAATGCTGCCAGGAGGACCGTGATCGATGCCAGAGTGAAACTCGTCAATATGGAGTACATCCTTGAACTGTGCGAGCAAGTCGCCGTCGCCTAAAAAGACCTGAGACAAGTCCACGAGGGTTTTAGCATCGATGATGTCCTTTGAGTAGAGGGTAAGCAGCTTGAGGAATTCATCGTAAGTGTCCCTGCTCTCCAACGTTCGCTTTGCGCGCTCAAAGAATAAGAGTTCGTCGGGAGGTGTCTGGATGGCGGAGTGAGGTACGTTTATGACAGGAGGCAACATGCCCATGTGTGGAAGTGAAGGTTGCATGACATGGGTTTGAGGGAGAGAGGTGGCGTGGGGCGGGGAGGGGGGAGGTAGCGCATAGGAGGAGTAATGAGGCGAATCCGGCTCTCCGGGCTTGTGTGTATGCTTTTGTTTCTTTGCCTGAGGCATGCGTCAGCTATGAAAGGAAGGCGGACGACGACGACACGAACTCGACTGACTGTTGAGCGAGAGGAAGGGACTGGTGTGGTGTCCTTCTCGGGACCTTTGCGCCGCCTCTTTGGTGCTGAAACGAGGGGTTTCTTTCCGATCTTGTCCTTGTCAATATCGGACCACTGGGCTGGGACACCAGGACCGACGGTTGGCTGGGGGAGGATGCTGGCGACACCGCCCGGACCAGCAAAGGCGATGGAGGCCTCGGGCAAGAAGTCCTTGAATTCGGCCAAGAGGTCTTGTGCCTCCTTGAAGAGGAGCTGAACCTGGGCATATACCTGGGACTGGACAGGGAGTGAAGGGAGAGCGATGAATTGGGGTAAGAGGCTTACGTCCTGTATGTGACGTTGTTCTTTTTGGTATGTCTGGAGTATCTCGAGGAACTGCTTGTAGGTATCTGGGTCATCGGCGTAGCGTGCTTTTATCTTATTGAGGTATTGGATTGCATGGTTGAATTCGCCAGCGGGCTTTGTGTCGAGGGCATTCCTGGCGCCGAGGCCGCCGAGAAAGGTGGCAGCAGCGGTGGTGGTGGAGGCACCTTGGGAGAAGTCGAGGTGCTGGTAGGGGGTGATGGCGCGCGAGGGGAGATAGGTGAGGGGAGCGGTGGAGGAGGGTTTGGGTGCGAGGGCGTTGGTTGTGGTGCCGGAGGGGGTGGTCACGCGGATGGCATTTGGATCACGTGCGTCAATGGAGATGTCGATCCTGTAGCCGGGGGGGAGAAAAGTGTTGAAGCCGTGTATGAGGGAGGGGTTGCCGTGGAAGAGCATGGAGACGCGGTCGATGACGCCGGGGGTGTCGATCCTGGGGGGGGATGCAGCAGGGGGGACTTGGACGAGGACGGGACTTACACTTCGCTCTTGAAGTCCTTCATGATATCGAGAAAGTGGTTGTACACGTCGGGCTTGTCCTGAAACTGGACCTTGACTGCATCGAGGTAGCTGAGGGCGTCGGTGACATTGAGGGGACGGGCGAGCTCTGTGGTGTCTGGCGCGGTGCGGGGGCGGGGCGTGGACGACTTTGGCATGGCTGGGGGGAGAGAGTCGGAATCGGAATCGGATGTGACCATGGTTGGATTGAAGGAGCGTGGGAAAGAGGTGATGGGGGTGAAAAAAAAAAAGAGAAAAAAAAAAAGAAAAATGGACGACTCGCACGACTCGTCTTTAAAGATGCCTCCGCGAGGAAACGAAGGACTCGACTTTACACCGATCCTAACGCACTATCTCTTCCTCTTCACCACCGTGCTATCCGTGGTACGTCCTTCTACCTCCAACCCGATCCCTCTCACCCCATCCAACAGCTCGCTTGGTTCATTGCTTTCATATCACAAGCTATCGCAACCGCCCAGTGTACTTGCCTCCTCTCTCTCCTCTCTCCATCTCTCTCGCTCACACCCCTTTCTCACAGTCGGAAATGTCGGTGTTCCCTGGTTCGCCATCTTCCTCCAGCTCTTCCTCATCCTCGGCGTCATCCACACCCTGGCAACTGACTCCATAGCAATGCATCGTTTCCAAATATCCACCTTTGGCGCAGTCGCAATCGTCTTCGCAGTACTCAGCGTAAACGAGAGCATCTTCTCCGGTCGCGCGGCCCTCGACGCAATGGCTGCTGGCTGGCTCATCCTCACTCTCGTAGACATCCTCTGGGTCCTCTACTTCACTTCAGAGGAGGACTCCCTCGCACTCCACCTCTTCAACTCTCTTGGAACAGGTGGTCTCTCCCCTCCCTCCCGTCGTCGCAGAACCCGCGGCCCTTCCGCTCACATGGCCTCAAACGGTTACGCAGCGAACTACTCTGCCGGCGCAGGCATCGGTTCCCAGGATATCCCTTACGATCCCGCTGCTAAAATGCCAGGCACAATCGGCCCCGCTGCCGTAAGGAGCCAGAACAGCTTCGTCGGTGGCGGTAGCATCGACGGCGCTCCCCCTCGCACTCTTGGCCCCCCACCCGTTCCCGCCCCCGCCCTCCCTGGCAGCGCTCACAGCACTCCAATCCCCCCATCTGGTCAACTCACCGCTCCCGATCAGAACACCGGCCCAACCTCTCCCCTCATCGGTGCAGGCGCTGCTGGCATCGGCGCAGGCACCACACTCAGTGCCTCTAGTCCCTCCCCCGAGGTTGTCCAAGAACAGGAATCTGATTCATACAAGGCAAAGGCTCTCTACGCATGTCCGTACTCCTATTTCACTCTTTACTGCGATTTTCACACATATTTTAGACACCGCTTCTCCTGACGACCCTAACGAAATTTCCTTTATCAAGGGCGAAATTCTCGACATTCTCGACAAGCAAGGCAAGTGGTGGCAGGCAAAGAAGTCAGACGGAACGGTCGGCAGTAAGTCTTGTTTCCTTCACCCTGCCCACTGTTTGTTCACTCTTCCCCAAGTTGCCCCATCGAATTATCTCCAGATCATATAGTGGATGGATCTATACTATCGCTCTCTGTCGTCTACCTCTTCTGGACACATGCCATGCACTCCACGAACTTGACGTTTTTTTAATGACGCTGAGACCGCCGGGTTGTTTCCTCTCGTGTTGTTGTCACCCCCTATATTATCCATTTTCCTCGTTCCTACACGTCCTATTTATCTCGTTCTCGACAAGATGATACCACATGTCCCCGCATGCCTCTGTTTTGACGCACTCTTCTCATATCTGAATCGATTTATATCGTGCTTGAATGATCACGTGTGACATAGTGGAACCTTGATTGCTTAGCGCTTATCCGTCCCTCTACTTCATTGTGACTCCCGCATGCTACCTCCCGAGCTTTGGATCATTGTTTTTTATTGGGCAACTTACCCCTCAGGTGGTTACCCAGCGCCATACTACGAGCCGTTTCGCGCTTCGTCCGAGATGTTCGATGAATCGCTAAAGACCAAGCGCGCGCTCGTCCAGGTGTGCCGTCACTGGCGCGCCCTGGCCACTGTTTTTCTTTACGAAGATGTACGGATTAGACATGACTCGGGGAACCTCAAGACAATCTTGGCAGACCGTCATCGCATAGATGACGAGCCGTTCCAGGGGCACTCCCTTGGGAGATTTGTCCACCGCCTCGAACTCCCTTACGCCCAGACTGCGACAGAAAGGCCTGGCGACACCCACGACATCGTTCAAATTCTCGGCAGTTGCCCTTCTCTCAAAACCCTGGCCCGCCCCTCCTTTGAAGATCCCCCATATTCTGTGCGATACGAATTCCCTGCAGAGATCGTGTCGTTGTCCTCCCTCACGCGACTGGAGTGGTGGCACTACAATAATGCTGCACGTTCAGGTGGCATCAATGCCTTGACGGATGTCCTTCGCAATACCCCCTCCTTGCAATTTCTAGCTCTCGGCGGCGAGTTTTGGATGAACTCCATGCCCTTGGACCCTAAAATACGATTGCCAGCACTGACAACACTTCGCTTGAAGCGCGTGAATGCCTTGTTTGTGTGGCAAATCAGACGTTGGGAACTCCCTTCTCTCGTCCACGTCGTCGCCGACTTTCCGGCAGACCATGGTGGATTGGAAGAATTGTGGCTCCGATTCGGTGGCCAACTCTGCACGGTCGAGTTTGGACGAAACATTGCTTTCCACATGACAGACCAGATCTCGCCATTCCTTCGGGGATGCACTGAGGCAAAAGTCTTCAACTACTTTATCAACTTCACGGCACCACCTGCCGAGGCACTGCTGGTCGAGCAATCCTCCCTCCAGTGTGTAGGAATCCACGCTTTCCCATGTGCCATTCTGGACGATAATTGGAGGCATCTCAATCGCCATTTCGACTTTCTTTCCAGTCACTTCCTTCCCGCTCTCAAGCGCATCGTTCTGTACGGGAACTGGCAGCAGATTATCACAGATCCACGCATTTCTCCCGCCTTAGACCGCATCACACAGAAAGGGTGTGCAATTCTATTCGCGGATCACTTGACAAGTTCTCCTTGTGACCACCTCTGATTAATGGTGAGAGTGGTGTTCGGTTTTTACTCACAGTGCTTATCTTTTCCTCCTTGATCTCCGACTTCAGCTGTCGACTTTTGTTTCCCATTCCGCAATAAAACCCATTCTTAGTCTTATTTCAAGGAAAATCTATATTTCCTCTCGTTCCTTCCTTGCACTGTGGCAAGTTACCAGAACCAACCGACCTGGGAGCCACCGGATCTGGTTGCCTGACTCAACCTGGCTACCATACATTAATATTTCAGGATAAATATGCCCGTAGAGCAGGTCTTCTTCGTTTCATCGGATGATACCCACTCTCATCAGCCGAGCCTTAGGAAACCCACAAAGCGTTGTTTAGTGCCGTTCTTTCGTGTTGCATTATCGATCTGGATTAGCCATGGCCTGCCAGAAAGATTTCCATGTCGCAATCGTCGGGGGAGGTATGTGCGGGTTGGCCTGCGCTGTATACCTCAGTCGTTCTGGGATCAAAGTCGACGTGTTCGAATCTGCAGTAAGGTGCATGACCGATATTTGGAACCGAACTTACTTTCCCTTAGCCAAGGTTCGGCGAAGTAGGTGCCGGAGTAGGCTTGGGTGAGTCGGTGATCACTAGCTCAATCGAGACCCTCGACGAGGGAATCTGTCTATCATACAGGTCCGAATGCGCTACGCGCCCTGGACGAGATGGGCCTAACGGAGGCTATGATGAAGCATGCAGATCAAAAGGTCCCTGACCAGAGAGCCTTTCGCTTCGTCTCTGGATTGCCTGGTCACGGTCATATCCTTGATGTCCGTTGCCACCCATTGTCTTGTATGTCCTATCTATTCATCACTTTGACCGCAGTACAAGGCCCTGCCGGAAGACGTCGGGTTGGGCATACACCGGTTTGTGTCTCACCATTTTGTACTTTCGCATCTCTCACACGCATCGTATGGTAGGGCTGCATTCTTGGACAGCCTTGTGGGACTCACTGACCCTGCTATCATTCATTTCAACAAACGATGTACATCAATATCTCGCAATTATTCCAGACAAGTCATTCACTTTAAAGACGGCACCATATTTGAGGCCGACGTCGTTCTTGGTGCGGACGGCATCAGAAGTACGGTCCGTCAGGCTGTTTCAGATGATCCCGAGAGCGAGCAACGTGTCGTCTTCACACGAACAGTGGCGTATCGTGCACTGCTTCTTTGGGAAGGTGTCAAACGAGCAGGGGTCACGCTGGAATTAACTGAGCGACCCCATTGCATTGTCGGCGTGGACAAGGTAAGTATACCTCGTTCTTAGATTCGAACTGCCATGAGCTGATTATTCTGCCAAACATAGCACATCATCACGTTTCCGATCAAGGATGGAAAGGTGGTGAGTAGCTCGAGAATGTGCCCTTCTATCCATCAGTTTTGACGAATACGTCAAAGATCAATGTCGTCGTGTTCTGTACAGATCGTTCCATCTCAGCAGGTTCTGTCGAGATACCTGCACACAAGTGGGTGACGCCAGCCGCGGAGCAGGAAATACTGGACGCGCATGAAGACAGTGGCGCAGATGTGCGAAAACTTTTAAATCTCATCACAAATCCGAGCAAATGGTCCATTCATACTGTCGATCCACCACTTGACAGCTTTGTAAAGGGGCATATCGCTCTCGTCGGGGATGCAGCGCATGCAATGTGTCCCCACTTGGGGGCCGGCGTTGGCCAGGGATTGGAAGACGCCCTCGTGCTCTGCAAACTACTGACTCACCCGGGGACTGCGTCGACTAACCTTCAGGTATGAGTTTATCCTCCGTTGGGGTTTCTTCGCGCCATCTTATTCGGCCATTGCTTCTGTAGGATGTACTGCGCGTTTATGACAGAGTGCGGCAACCACGTGCTAACATGGTTCTGGAAAGAAGCGCTATGGCCGGGGAGCTTTACGAGTCACTCCGCAACGGTGACAACAGTGCCATAATACAGAGTCTCCGTATCAACCTAGCAGAACAGTGGGCTTTTATTCATCACCACGATCTAGGAGCTGACTTGCAGAGCGCGGTAGAGATGTTGAGGAATGGTGGAGTGTTCGGGTAACTGCGATCATCTATGGTTCGACAGTGCAGCGCGTATACTTACATGGTGTCTTTGAACTCGCATTTTCGAAATGCTGCCAAGTGAGGGCTAGAACAAGTACATGCATATGAAGATAAAGATCCAGCGAATAAATTGTGACACATCTTCAAACCATATCCTTCCAATCACTATCCAGAAGGCGAACGCCTCGTCTCGCCAAACGCTGCCTCCAAACTCGCATCTCACCTTGCACACCAGCTTCTTGAGCGTGACGATTCAACCCCTTCCGCAGCCACCGTATGTCTCTCATGCGTACGACATCTAGCGAAGGCAATGAAGGAAGCAACGTCTCTAAGGTTCTCCAGAAATCATGATTCGGTCGAGGGATAGAAAGGATCTGCAATGGTATTACCGCCTGTCCCAAGTCTGCGGCATCGGGAGGCACTAAGGCCGGCAATGGAGTCTCGAGCGAGAGATGCCGTATATTTGGACAAGTACGAAATAGAGTGCGCGGGGAAGGATGAAGGCGTGTAGGCCAGGATTTATGAGTAAAGAACGAGAGTGTGGAGAGCGAGTTGCCATGTACATCGAGGAATCGTGTTGTGAGGGCTCTTGGATAAGGGACATCCTCGTATGGTGTGAGGCATAAAGTCCTTAGGCGTGGGAGAGCCGCATTTAACAGAGCATGCACGAGGGAGGACGAGGGCATAGACAACAGAGTTAAGGTATGGAGACGCGGGAGATCCAGCTTCACAGTCGTTGACGGAATTTCCACTGCTTCTTGACTGCTAGGTTCCGCGTCTGCTGGCTCCATATCGCTCCCAATAACTTCCAGATGCTCGAGTTGATGACACATTCGGAGCAGTCGAACGAGCGGGTCCTCGTCAACGCAAATTGCAGAACTGAACGTAGCAATATAGCAAACACCGCCGAGAGTCCTCAGATTAGAACTCCCATCTCTGTTGGTCAGAGAGGCGAGAGCACGGCGACTGAGTGGAACGACTGGTGATAGGGTCAGATTTTCCAAGAATGGAATCAGAGGAAATAGTGTGGTGAGCAGCGAATCAATCACGAATCCCTGTCTGGAATTGTGCATGGCCGTTATCTTTGACAGATCCAAATTCTGCACCCATCGTCCGGGCGTAGAATATGGTATTCTGCGAATGGAGTCCCACAACTGGTCTGCAGTGCGGAGTCGCAAAGTAAACTTGTCGAGGCCGCTGATGGTGTGGAGCTTCACGTTGGAATACAGAAGCGGAGAGGCCACTTCCTATGAGTCGAATGTTAGCAACCTTTGCGGGAATGACCGTATCCATCGAAGCGGCCAAGGGAGAAGTCATACTGTATAAGCTGAGTGCGCTGCAATCTGTGTCTCGCTACGCCTTCGAGCGATATTGTCACACAGACACGAGTCCGATGGAGACGAAATTGATTGACAGGACTTACACGGAAGAATTTGCACACCAGCATTAATGAGACACTCCACAAGAGTCCACTTGTGGTAGGCTTGCGATGCGACCGCTGTGATGCATCTGCCGATAAGGCAAGGGTGAATATCCTCGACCAAATTTCCGCAGGAAGAGGTCTCAAGTGCGGTTGTTGAGGCAGGAGAGGCAGGAGAATAAGACGACCACCATATCGTGCAAGCGGTCTCGGGCAAAGCAGAATTGTCTCGCTCATGCGAAAACAAATTTGAGTCGAAGGTTGGTTGGCGGTGTCAGTTCCACAGCCAAGTTACTTAGTGTTCCTAGGAGCCCCAGAGGGGACACCCCCCGTGGGAAGTCTTGGTTCGATTTAATGGGAACCCGGGGTTGTTTAGTTTTACAACGGGGCCAGGGCTGTCCGGAGGGCAATGCTATATTATTACTCGGTGGTGGGACAATTATATCACATTTGTTAACAGACACGACAGCAGATGGCGCTACTGAACGTGCAGAGTCTGCACAATCACGAACTACCAGGCGGACCTAGCAGATCGTTCATTTCATCGACAAATTTCTGATAGTCGTCTTTCTCCTTCACGATTGGCGCCTTTGCTTCTTTATCTGATGCCTGACCACTCGATGGAGGGGCACTTCCCAACTGGCTCTTCAGTACGCCAACGAGGTCGGGTCGAGCCTGTGGGGACGTTGCCTCCAAGCCAACATTCACAGACGGCGCGGCGTTGATTTTTGCGGAACTAGGTACTCCCAAAGGCTTCTTTCTTTTCAGCGACGTTGGGACGAAAGCTGTTGCTTCCTTCTTTAGGTCACGCAATTCTGGTTCAGCCGAGATGATGGCACCAGCGTGTGCTGCCCTTGCAGAGATGGTGCCAAGGGCATCACTGGAGGGCTTTTGAGGCAAGGAAGGGTGCCCAGGCGGTAATTGACGGGCGCGGTGGGCTTGGTAAGTTTGGTGTGGGATGGATGAAAGGGGATCCTGAATCACAGCAGCGGACTGAATCCGACGAGGAAAAAAGCCAGGAGGTGGTGGCGGCGGTGGTATGATGCCAGGTGGAGTTGTATAAACATCGCCATAAAAACTAGGTGGCGGCGGTGGAGGAGGAAGTATGAACGACGGCGTGGTCAGTGGTATTTGCGGAAGTGGAGGCGGGAATGGCGGAGGAATTGCACTCGGTGGCGCTTGATCGTTCTGGTCTGCTCGACTCATAACCTCAGTACCGTTCCGGAACAGATCCAGCGTACGGGACGAACTTGGTACATTACTCGGTGGAGGTCCTTCTGGCATAGGAATGTCATCGTCGCTGCCGCTTTCAGGGTCATCCAAACCGGCACCGGGTGGCGGGCCCTCGGGCATGACAATATCCTCGTCTGAATCCTCAAGCGAATAAGCACTAGAACAAAATACAGTACAGGAGAGAAAGTCCCACCTCCGACATCCTCACCGCTGTCCACTTCATCTGCGGTGAGAGCTACAAATGTATATAATACATGAAATAAGATAAATTCCAATTAAACACTCACGTCTCTCGATGTAGGGCATACCCGGAGGGGGGACACCGTAAGGATTCATCACAGGGTCATAGTAGATACTGCGCTCCGGATGCCGAGGGAGACCATGTTTATTGAATAGATTTCTTTTCTGTTCCACAAGAGGTGTCTCCATCTGATCTTCCATCTTTTCCTGTTTATGCGGACGATATACAAGCTTGCGCTGTTCGGGATGCTCCTTGACATATTCGTCCTTCTTTTCCATGATCTTTGACAATTCATTCTTGAGATTCGTCAGCCGGGACTTGTCCGAGGCAGAGAGTTCGGCGCTCCCTTCAAGCTTTTTGATCTCATCCTCCAAGTCTGAGACATGATGAGTAGGCGTACTTGCAAGGATTGACGGGGCCTACCTCGTGTATCCTTCTTGACCAAAGCAAAGTCGCGGGCCTTGGCTCTTTCCGTTTTGTTCTACTGCAATAGAGTGCATTAGAGAACAACCTACAGATTTGCAGGAAAACATGCCTTCTTGAGTTCCTTCTTGCGCTGCGCCTTTCCTGAGCCAAGTATACCGGTGAACAGCGAATCAAAGGCTTAATGAAAGCTTCACGCACGGTAGGCATCGGCAGGGTTCAGATTTTTTCCCTTAGCCATGGCGGAGGATTGAAACGTAGTGTGATGGCAACACGTGACTCTGACTGGAGTCATTGGGCGGCTCCTCGCCATAGTATTAGTACCACTCGGTGCTGTCTCCCTCGTCCGAGGGAACGGCCCCAGCAAGTCTTCAGGCAGAGGACGATATCAGGGATTTCTTGTCTATGTCAGTCCCGATGGCCTCTGAGCCATCTGGACAAAATACTCCAAAGCGAACCTCCAAGATGGCATCCTCTCAGTCACTGAATCATCTTCTTAATTTCACTCTGCCTCCGAGGCAAACTCATTCACAAAGCTTGCCCAGGCGTGGCAAGAAGACCACAACTCATGGTGTTTGGAACAAGGAGAGTGAGTACCACCTTTATCAGTCATCCTACCCAACGCCAAATTGGTTCTCATCCAGGATTTGTGAACGCCCAATACCGATTCATCATGAATCCCACGGGAGACTATACAGTCCATTTCGCGGATCCGGACATGTATGATCTCTCCATTCTTATGTCTCGTTGTTTTCTGAACCTCCTACCAAAGTTTCTTCCAGTGGGAAGATATATTACAGGTCGTCGTCCCGCGAGCGTCAGCGTACGCATCAACAACAAGTGGGGAGGCTTTGGGTCCAGATGAGGGCTTGACTACTTGTCCTATCTGCCTCTCTCCACCTGTTGCCCCTAGAATGACGAAGTGCGGTCATGTTGGTGTCCACTCTCGTGTTTTCGTCTCCCCACTGACTTAACTCAGGTATTCTGTTTCCCATGTATCCTCCATTACTTGAGCCTGTCAGACAATCTTAAATGGGCCCGCTGTCCCATCTGCTTCGATTCCGTTAACGCGAGACAACTCAAGAGCGTCAAATGGTTCGAAGGATCAGCTTTATCGGGCGAGGATTGTGATAATCCTGCTTCGGGCAGCGCATCGTCCTGCTCCCTCGGTGACCCATTTGAGACTCCTCGTACAGGTTCTTTCATGCGCATGCGTCTTATGCAGCGCCCCCAGATCACCACTTTGGCACTCCCTCGCTCAAAGACGTGGCCTTCGGACCTCCTCCCACCTCACCAGGCCCCATTTTATTTCATGCCCGACGTATACAACTTCGCCAAATTCATGTTGGCTACCCCACAATATCTGATCGCAGATCTCTCGAAGGATCTGGATATGCTGGGCGTCGAACGTCGTTCGATCCTGGCTGTGAAAGATGAACTTAGCATTGTGTACGTTGATGCCGCGGAGGAAAAGCTACGCCATCAAATTGCGAAAGCGGCTGCTCTTGAATCGCCGCTACTCATCCGGACTATCGACAAGGCTCGCAAGGAGTACGACGACCTTCAGCGTCGCAATGCACAGAATACCAGTCGAAGTGGACGAGTTGATACCGAGCCAGCCAGCCTGCACGAGACTCCGGATGCATTTTTGGCGACACAGCGTTTGCCATCGTATACGAATAGCCAACCGTTGGATACATCTTCGCTAGTAACATCAGACCATGCAACCCAACCCAGCCGGCCCCCACAGCCCACCGGTAACAGAAACCACCGACAACGTCGTAATCTGAACCCGCCCCCTCCTTCGACACAGACTTATTACTATTACCAAGCAGCTTCAGGCTTGGCTGTCTTTTTACATCCGCTAGATATCAAGATCTTGTTCTCCCATTACAGTGGATACGCCTCGTTTCCTGACGAAATTGCTGTCCGCGTCGAGTCTGCTGCTGAGGGCACTGTCAATGACGACTTGCGCAAACGCTGCAAATACTTGGCTCACATGCCGGAGGGTGCAGACGTTGTATTTATTGAAGCTGATCTGGAGGGAGTTGTAGGATTAGACGGTTTGAAGAATTTCGAAGGTGCACTCAAGTTGAGGACGGCACGAAGGAAAGAGAAGGAGAAGAAAGACGACCGAGCGCGCGCACGGGCAGAGGAGAGGGAAAGGGAAAGGGTGAAGCTTTTGTCACGCGAAGAAAACATTGCCCCTGATTTTATGGATCACCCGCCACCTGGTCTCGAGACTGAGGAGCTTTCACCCCGTGCTCCAACCTCGCAGCCCACGTCTGGTGCATGGGGTTCAAGAAGCTTTGCCTCTGCACTTCATTCTGCACCCTCCGTGTCCCGCTCTCAACCGATTAACCGCAACGCGACTCCAGAGATTGGTGATGAGTGGGACCTGGATGCAGCTTGGCATGAGCTTGAACAACGCGGTGGAGGTCGTAGACGTGAAAAGAAGCTGGTAGTGGTTAGCGGTGGTGCCGGAGGACGGCGACGTTAGATCTGACATGGACCGTGAGTGTGCAACCAGAACGGTCTGGTGTACTCTTTCGTCCTCCAATTTTGTAACAACGGTTATACAATAACATATTGTGCAGTTGACCTATTTGATCGTCCATCGGGTTCCCCTCAAGTATCTGGCCAATCTCTAAGTTGGCCTCTCGTTGAGCAGTCTGTTGGAGTAAACTGGAGAGTTTATTGTCAACAAGTCAGAAATGACATGGACCCAGAACTTTGCGGAATAATGCAGATGGAATATATACTTTGAGAGCGGTGAAACCATGTCGTATGCATACCAATTTGCTTGGGGTACGTCTGTCTGTTCTACTAGGATACATTTCCAACTATCCCATATCGATCGAAATCCGTTGCATCCCGGCTGAGGCAATCCATTGTTCCGTGGTCATTCCGGCGTGGGGTCAATGCACGGTCAGGTCTAGTGCAGATGGTCCAGGCTCCCGATTCAGTGGTATGGCACCCCTTGGAATCCTTTGAGGAAAGCTTCATCTCAGACTCTGCGGGACGATTGTTGCCCAGCACAGGAACGGGACAAACAACTCGGTAGAGTATTTGAAATCTCTGGTAGACAAAAAACCCTCTTCCATTATTTGGAGTTGGGGATTTCAATGCGGGTACGGAGAACTGGGTACTAATATTTGACATGTAGGTAATATCCAAAGTCAGAGACACCTATTGAACTGAACCATACCCCGACGGGCAGTTAGTGCGAGCAATGCTGGCGGATCCACTGCGGATGTAACAGATTCTGGCGGTCACGCATGCTCCAGCACACGGAGCGGTAAGGATGGAGCTCTTGCCCTGATAGGTGTTGAAGATCTGGTTTACTTTGTCAGGAACAGGGCTTAGTCCATGCTCTAACAAGGTGTCCACATACCTCAACCAGGGTGGAGTTAACAACCATCTCTACAAGCACGAGGATCAATTGGAGGTCAGACTTCTGTCCAAGGGACTCACGCTCAGTCACAAGCTGCCACCAAGTTGCATTCAGCGGGTCACTGTCGCTCCAGGGGATGTTTGCACCGTAGGTTTCCCTGGTACTATACTCCAATTCAAACGTGGGTCCGTATTGAATCTGAGAGTCTAGAGCGCTGAAGGTGTTGACCGCGGCTTTATAACTGTCGAAATAACGTCAGGGCTGTTTCTGTGATTACCAAATGCCATGTAACTCGCGTGTAAGCATCAAAAACTTCAAAAGTCTATGAATAATCCGGAATCAGTATCTATTCCTCCAGGAACACGATGGACATACAGCAGAGTCGACCTCGTAAACGCGGAAGCCGGTGTTCAAGTTTGTCAGAGGAGTCACGGAAGGTCCCGTCTAGGAAGGGTTAGCGATGTCGGAACGAGGAGATGAAGAGAACGTGCCCAGGATAATGTTTGAGCAGTATCAGTATTCATCACTGTGGCATTGTTCGTGTAATAGATCTGTGTCCAGTTCTTGAAAATGGCGTGGACGGAGGTTCCAAATGACTTACGGACACCTGATCCTCATGCATATGGCCCCAGAAGATGTCTGCAGCAGGGTTAGCTAGCTACTTAAGTGAGAGATTCTTATACCGACTCGCGATTACGTGAGGAGAGAAGCGATCGACACTGTAAATCTTCTTAAGAAGCGGCGACGAGAGGATGCGATTAACGAGAACATTTACATTTGATAGACTGTAGAGTTTCAGCCGAGACCGGGACCTTTGGCAAATACACGTACATAGATTGGTTGGGTTCATTAGGGAATTAGAACCGTCCCAGCCACTGACTACATGACCGATAATCCAGACTGTCCTTCCGTCAGTAAGGACTGTGTCCTGCCTGATGATTCACGTACCACGATCGCACGCATCCTCGGCATCTTGCAATTCGTCAGTCAAGAACCTCATCATACCAGAGGTATCTGGATGCGAAGCGTTGATATAATTAAAGTAGTTCGATCTATGGATAGTTCAGAATACGATAATTGAGAAGTTGGAACCACCGACCGATACCCTAGAAATAATGAAACAGGTTGCTGGCATCTGCACCAAATAGACCATTCGTACAGACTTACATAAGTTTGTGTTCAAGCTGATGATCCTCAGTCCGTCTGTTCGTTTCACCATGTATGCTGCATAGTGTGCACGTGAATACGCGACTGAATCTTCCGGTAACCAGCCTTCGTAATTCCAAAGTGCAGTGACATGATCATACAGCCTAGATGCATGTCATTCTGGTAAGAGACTCTTATGACGAGAAATCCAGCATACCATCCAAACTCCTGACCCAATTTGCCACCGAGAGAATAGGACGCCGCTAAGTCAGATGGGTAGCTGTCGTGGTTACCTAGCGTTGCATATACCGGGCCTGGCCCAAGCATGCGTTTGAGGAGATCGTACAACACAACCTAGAGACGTCTCATAACAGTGAATAACATGCTTTGTCACCTTACCTCTGAATACTCGACATAGGCTCTTTGGTACGTACTTAACAAGGCATCTTGTGAGTATTGCGTGACTCACCTTGATAGTTGGTTGCTGGGATCATGGGCCAGCAAATCCCCGGTGTAGAGCGTAAAGTCAAATCCAGTTGACTCTGTTCCAGTCAAGGGTGGGATAGCCTCGAGAGTGGCAGCGATCAATGAATATGGGGAATCGCTACAAAGCTCCGAGATATGGTCAAGCGCGTATAAGATATAAGGAAAGCACGCACCACAGAAAATAGCCAAACCGAGGTGCTGGTAGCAATGGTGTCTGCGGGCTTTGCCGATTATAAGCGTTTTCACGGCAGCAGAGTCCACTGGTGCAGTTTGCCTCCGCCCCATTAGCAAAACCTGCAAGTCAATAAGCCCGAGGGGACAAGAGATGACAACGAAAAGGGGGCTTACGAGGATCGATATGGAGATCAGACACGTGTAATACTTTCAGGCGCTCGCCACTGGGTTGTTTCGGGACAGGAAGAGGATTCGGCTTCGGCTTGGCAAACCATCCTGTGATATTCAAAGGCAGGGTGTCCGGGTAGGAGCAAAGTCCAAGGAATTGGGCACAGAGAAGCTGGAGAAGTAATATGAATTTGAAATCATGAAATAATAGAACGAGAGACTCGCTTGTCCGTCATAACCCCCGACATCGGCAAATGACATGACCTGGGTGAAAATTGGCCCGAGGGTGAGAGGGCCATAGCTCACTTCGCAGGTCGATGAGTAGTTGAAGTATTCACAGATGGCGACAGTGAAGTTTGGTCCTTGGTGAGGTGCGCTGAGCGCAAGAAACTTTGCGACCTCCATTGATGCCTGGCAGCGCGCGCACTGATCCGTGCCGAAAACTGGGTTGAACGAAATTGACTTGACCTGTGCGATCGCTTGCTCCAAAAGTTTGGACGAATCGGCCACGGGAGGGAGTGGGTGGGGATCTGCGGTGTCATTCTGGCTTGCAGATGAGAGGTTACTGCTTTGCGAAAATGGCTAGGGCCGCACCTGGGGAATGACGTTGGGATCAGTGAGCGGATACGGGAAGACGTTGTGCTGAGAATGACGAGTCAGCACCTGGGAGACAGTTCTGGCAGATGACACTTACGGTAACTGGGTCCGAAATGACTGGCTGAGGTTGTTCAGAGGTTGCTGTAGGGTTGTTGTAGTAGTTGGAGTACAGGGAAGTGGGGAAAGCGCCAGGTACGGTATACGCAGACGGTTGCCCGCTGACGAGCGCGGCGGCGGAGGCGAGCACCACAGCCAAGAGCGATGCACTGCGTCTGATCAACATCAAAACCCGTGAGCGTTGCGACGTTTAGCATCATGGGGGCCTTTTATGTGGCAAGTAACTGGCGCATGGTTCGCCTAATTTCCACGAACGCTCATCAGACTTGCCAGTTTTAGTTCACGAACGTGCATCACATCAACCCCTGTTCATAACTGAGCTCCTCTGGCGTTGGTAGCAAGTTATTAGTAGACACCACGGTGGTTGCTTACCTGTGACTTGGCTCACGAGACGATGAGCTGTTCAGCCACGGCCCAGGTCGATCGAAGCTTGATGGCTTGCCGGCCTCTCAAGGCGTATAAAAAGCTTGGCAAATTTACCATGGGAGGCAATAACCATCTTAGCAACCCCACGACGATCAGATCACAATTAGCGCGCAACGTTGCACAGTCCAGCATCAGCGACAAGAATACAGTTAGACTGAACTAAGGGACGTTTATAGTTTTATGCGTCTGCGTCGCAACAAGGTTACGACGAATTCGACGTCGGAAAAGCGTCCTGCTGGAAGGACGGTGAGTTCAGAATTCTACGAAAATTAGATCGCGTCAAACATCAAACCGAAGCATCGAACAACGAGCCAGAGCAGATCCACTGATCGATGCGACGACAGCGTGCTGGACATTTTGCACTGAGGCCAAACCAGGCGTCAAGTCGGAATGATGTTGATGAAATACAAGAATTTGCTGATACAGGGATAATAGATTGCGCTCGCTGAATGAGCCGGACGTTAGCTAATGTGGGGGCTGCGAGGCTGCAAAGTTACGCTACCGAAGGAAGGAGTGCCCATAAGAGGGGTGTCTGTGGATGGTTCAAGTATGGCTCGATTTTGATGACTTGAGGGAATAAGGGGTGTCGATCTCCCTTCGTCTGCGAGATGGCTCCTCCTTGCGAGCACTTCTGGATCGTGCCTTTTCCTCTGCTATCCTCCGAGACTCTGTCCAGAGGTGGAGTGTATAATCATGGAGTGCTTGGGAATAAGATACAAAGGGATCACTGCAAGCCCTTGATTCCGCGGGCCGTGAATCGGGGAACATATTATGGGAAGGAGGGGGGAACAGAAGGGGGACTGTTGTGGAGCTGGAAGGGAAGGAGGTGAGAATTTAAATGGGTGGTGCTCGCCAAATTACTTGTCTTGTTCCACCTGCGCAACCGCTGCCAGTCACCAGTCACCAGTCACTTCCGGCACAGGTGCTGCTGGGCACCAGCAGATCAACCCTCCCACTCGGATATCATTCCGCGTGACAACTGGACACTGATTGAATCGGAACTGTCACTTGAAGCGCGTCTCACTTGTGTTGGCGTCCTCGCCGCTGAGCTCCACTTCTTCTGAATGACGGAATATTATTATTCACGACCACTCCACCGCGGAAGGTCTAATTGATAAGGATGACTGCCGCATCCCCATTATGAGGGCGGTGGAGCGTTGCGTACCCTGTTACCACTCGGACCCTTTGTCGGTTAAGCTGTATGTTTTGCTTTGTTTGCTCCGTGATGTCACTTACACGTGACAGCGCGTTTGTCAAAGACTGTACCAACAAAACAGCGACCTCAGGTCCAATCATTGAGCATGGCCAGCTCCGCGCTCAAACATGTAAGTCTTTCAGCCCACCACCGGCGCCGTCCTGCTCATCCTGTACCAGGCCATTGCCCCCACAACTTTACAGCAGGCACAGACAGACGCTCTGCTCGGGTTACTCAACCTCGCTATCTCCCAGGATGCAACTGTGCCATCCGGTACCTCCACCCAGCCCAAGTCCGCATCCGCAGTCAAGGCCCCGACGCCCACTGCCCCGCTGGTCTGGAAAGTGCTAGTCTTGGACCAGCAAACGAAAGACGTCCTGGCAACAGTACTACGTGTCCAAGATCTTCGCGATGCTGGCGTGACTCTGCACGTGTACGCAGCTTCATCTTGGCTTTCTTTGTAATCCTCACATCATCACAGTCAGCTACATTCGCTGCGTCCTCCGTTTGCCCGACGTTCCCGCCGTTTACTTCATCGCGCCAACCTTGGCAAACATACGCCGAATATCAGAGGACCTAGACAAGTGTTTATACGAATCTTTTCATCTTAATTTCGTCGAACCTCTACCTCGTGCACTCCTGGAGGAGCTTGCAGCTTCGGTCGCTACTTCCGGTACCGGGGAGTTGGTGGAACAGGTTGGTCTGCTCACCGTTCTGTGTTCGGGCACTAATGGCCCCTCTATATCAGGTCGTCGATCAATATCTATCCTTTATCGCACCATCACCATCGTTGTTCTCCCTGCTATCGCCACTGCCATCTCCAGCGACCCAAGCAGGTCCATCTCAGCCCAGACCGTATTACTCGTACAAACTTCTCAACTCTCCGTCGTCGACTGAACAACAGATCGAGGATGAGATCGAACGTATCGCCAGTGGAATATTTAGTGCCATTGTGACCGCGGGTACGCGCTCCTACCAGTTGCTTAACGTTCAATGGGGTTCAATCGATCCGCAGGACATGTCCCGATCATCCGTGCTCCCAAGGGAAATGCAGCAGAAATGGTGGCCAAGAAACTCGATGTTAAGATTCGAGATGCGTTACTTTCCGCCTCACGTTCCCATGGAACGACCACCTCGCTTTTCTCTCAGGATTCTTCTGGATTGTCCAATCTGCAAAGGCCATGTGCGATTTTTCTCCCCCTGCATTTTCTATCACCCTCGTCCTGATTAATTACCTCAAGTGCTGCTCATCCTGGACAGGAATGTGGACCTTGTTTCCATGCTCTCTCATGGCTGGACATACCAAGCCCTTGTATCAGATTGTCTTGAGATCAAGCTTAACCGTGTCGTTGTTACCAGCCCACAAAAACGTTCGTACGATCTCGATTCAAAGGACTTTTTCTGGGCAAAAAACGCTGCGAACCCGTTCCCTCAAGTCGCTGAGGACATCGACGCCGAGTTGAACAAGTATAAGCAAGACGCTGCAGAAATTACACGATCGACGGGTGTGAGTGATGTCAATGATATTTCACAGCTGTGAGTTGGTCCTATGGTAAATGTCCAAAAGCATGCAGTTGACACCACACAGCGACCTTTCGTCGAACGCAACTCACTTGAAGACCGCTATAACACAACTTCCCGAACTCACTGCTCGCAAAGCGACGCTCGACACGCACATGAATATCGCCACAGCACTGCTTGAGCAAATCAAGAAAAGAGGCCTTGATGAACTCTTCAGTACCGAAGAGGCAGTCAATAAGCAAGTAAGTATCGCCGACCACCGTTCATGACGTAGCTCACGGTCTGAGTCGCTAGACGGTGCCATCAATTCTAGAGATGCTTCGTGCGCCCCGGCCAGATGGAGCTTTCGGGCCTGAGGACAAACTCCGTCCTTGTCCTAGTGTTCTACCTCTCTTCACCTGATAATGCAATTTCCAAGGACGATATTGCCGAACTAGAGAAAGAGCTCAAGAGTGCAGGTGCGGATACGGCAGCATTCGACTATGTTCGACGAACAAGAGAAATCTCACGCATGACCATTTCCGCCGCCGTCGGTGGGACATCTACACCAGTCCTCGGTGGTCAAGGGGAACTATTCAGAGGTTTTACGGCTCTCGGAAACAAAGTTCGTAATCTTTCGGGGGTTCTTCCTTGCCGATTGACGAGTTGTTTATTTCCAGCTCACCGATCGTCTGAAAGAGGGTGGCTTGGAAAACCTAATTTCAGGTGTAAAGAATTTCCTGCCAGCAAACAAACTGTTACCTGTGACGCGACTCGCCGAGGCACTGATGGATTCATCAGCTGCATCGAACCAATCTTTGCAAGAAACTGACGAATATCTGTTCCTGGATCCCCGTGCACCTCGGCATGCCCAGGGATTGGGCGTTTCTGGAACTGGTGGTGGACCCGCAATTAGTGGTACATCAAGTGCTGGCAGAGCACGACGTATGGCATTTCTAGATGGTATGGTGTTCGTCGTGGGAGGGGCAAGTTACGTTGAGTATGGGAATCTCGAAGAGTGGGCAGCCAAGACTGGGAAGCGCCTCACTTACGGTGGTACCGAAATTGTTGATCCTGGAAGTTTTGTAGGCGTCTTACAAGACCTAGGCAACGGCGTTTTGTAGCCTTACTATGTACTGGCTATGGTTGTCGAGCAGAACAGTCGGAACATGATAATTGCATCGGAACGGTTACCAAGTGACGACTGAAAAGGCCAACTATCAGACGTCGACTAGTAAAGACATGCCATGCTGAGATCACGTAAATCACTTCCTGTTGTTGGAGCGCATCATGAGCACTTGAACGAGACGGACGCTAAAGTAATGTCAGTGTATGTTCGAACTGACCATCATCACACCCACAAAATGTTGATCATGTCAAGTTCCAAAGCAATCGCCTCTTTCATGGGGTCCCTAGGAATAACACCCATCTCTGCCATACGTGCATGTTGCAGAATCTTTTGAGTACTTGAGAAAAGAGGTTAGAAAAACATGTGTGGCATAAGGCTGGGTGAATACCCACTCGTAAAGCACGAATCCGCCAAACACGGCTAAACCACCGTAGAGAGATATTGACTCAGCGACAGCTAATCCGCGCATACCAAGCGGGAGGGCCATAGGAGCCAATGAAGAGAGGGCTACCACGGTCACACCAGCGAGAAGTGGACCGCCCATGTACAGATACCTGTCATTCCTGCCCAGTATGTGGGTACTACGTCAAGAGAACAACACACAGACATACTTTGCGGTGGCGCCGACATAAGACAGGGAACCAACTACCCCGCACGTGTACAGCGCAGCACGGGACAAGATGGCTGGACTAAGGAAAAACAATGGGCTCAGTGTTGCTGCTTGACACGCGTTGAACCCCTACGGATAATTAGTTAATACATGTCATCAAATGTTGTTAGACTTACGAGCCAGAAAAGGTGCTTCTGCACGGTTCTCTCCGGAGGGGTATAATAGACACCCATCATAGAGCCGATGCTCCCGACGAGACTCACACCAAGTACAAGCCCTGTAAGGACACGGTTACACCGAAAATTGCTGAGAGGGTCCGAACCAAAAATACACACATGGATTTGCTGACATGATTCTGAAAGCAAACCCAGACCTGAACATGCTTCGGGCGGCTAGTGCCGTAAGAACAAGGCCGCCCCCAGTATACTTGAAACTATCATGCAGATAGGACTGTTCGGAAGTAGTCAGTGAGTCACGAGTGTCTCTGTTCAAGAAGCCTTCTGCAACGACGACAGTGCCTGCCACGGCGGCCTACACACTTGAATCAACCGACAAAGGTGGGTGCTATTGCCACGTACGGCTGTGATTGCAAATTTCTTCCAGGCGTCTTGTGAGGAGGCCTGTGTAACAGTGTGCGCATCTGTTACTATGGTGCGGGAGGACCTGTACGGAGGAAGTGGAGAGAGTGTGGTAGGATGTTTCTGGATGACATTCCTGGAGATGGCAAAGCGTGCGCTAGAGTTGGTGGAGAATGGCTTAACTCTAGAGCGCACGGCAGCCTGTAGTGTGGTACGGGGCAAAGCTGGCCAGAGTCCAAGGGTCAACATGGTGGTGTATGTCCAAGGGGCAGAGGCTCATTAGTCAGTATTTATTGGTCAGACGGCATTCGTCGACGTCATCGCGGCGGGTCAAATATTACATAATGAAAGAAATAAAGATTACAGTGGTCGATGTGGCAAAGTCGCTGGTTCAACGACGCCGACGACCTTGTGCTCCATTGCCAGCGCAATCAGACTTTTTTCTCCCCATCTCCTCCAGTCAATCTCGAATATACCCGTCTTTTCTCCGCACGACCAAGACCAAGACCGTTCTCGCGTCTCCACAACAATCAGCCTTATCACTCCCTTCGAGAGGCTGGTCTCTACTCACCTTGACATCGTACATATTCAATGAACCATCCCCACCGCCGCTTGCTAGTAGAGTTCCGTCTGGGTTGAATGATAGCGCAAACACATACTTGGTGTGATCTGTGAAGACTTTCAAGCAGTCCCCCGTCACCGAATCCCACAACCGAGCGGTAAAATCGAACGATGCCCTGTCACATAATCAGATCATACATACTGCATCTGGCTTAACTGGCCTACGTTGCTACCAGTTCGTGCTCCCCTGCCTGGGTATTCGGACACCACTTAACGGATGTCAGACATCGCTTGTGACCCTTCAGAACAACATGAGTGAATGTCGATTTATCCGAGTGCAGGTGTTCAATATTCCATATCCGGGCGGTCGTGTCATCAGAACATGTAGCCAGGCGTGTGTGTGAGGGGTTGCATTTGAGCATATTCAATTCCCCTTCGTGTCCTCTGCTCCAGTGTCAAGTTCGGTCACAAGTGTTTCTGACGACCTACGTACCTCAGAGTTTGGATAGGTTTAGTTCCATTCAAGGAAACAATGTGAACTACACGATCACTCCCGCCACTCACGAATGTGGAGTCGTCAATCCAGTCAACATCCAGACAACAAGCTTCTGGCACGCCTTATAAGACGAGTTCCGCTTGGTGAACACTACAACACGTTACCTTCGTGATTTCGATATTGTCGATGTAGTCGCTTGTTTTTGATGTCCCACACGCACGATGTGCTGTCCAAACTAGCGGTGGCTATCCATTGTCCTGAAGGAGAGAACTTGGCAGCGAAAATAGGACCCTTCTAGATGTCAGCGCAACCCACTGAAAAATGGCTTCTCTCTAACCTTATGGTGGTCGTCTGTGAGATATACCTTTCCTGTAGAGGTGTAGATTCGAAGTATTGCGTCGTACGACCCTATCGCAACTAGCAAACCATCAGGACTCCAGTCGATGGATGTCAAGTCAGCTTGGGAAGAGGTAGCAAGGTTGGATAACGTTAACGTCGGCCGCGGAGGGGAGGTTGGAGAACCGTCATGTGAACCGAACGGAACGTTCCAATAGTGGACTGTGGCATCGCGTGATCTGGCGTGTTACGAGTCAAGTCAACGTTGAAATGAATTGATGTAGTCAGCGCATACCCCGATACTAGCTGTCCCGCTGTAGTCGGGCTCCAAGCAACTACGAAAACCTAGCAGCTCCATCACTGTGAGTTGTTATGGACTTGCACGAGACCCACCTCAGCCTTGTGTGCATGCAATAATCTGACTGCGTCCAAGCGTTTCGGTTTTGGTTTCTTCACCGCATTCTCTAAGGGTGGTTGCTGCAAATCAGATGATTTTACCTCCTTCGAGGCAATGCTGGAAGGCGCTATGGATACAAGTCACATTTTGGTACACTGCTAAATGTGATTGGCATACCATTGACAGCCATCACTGCGTGATTGTTTTCAACCTCCTTTCTGGCACGCTTTTCGGCACGTCCATCCTCTGTGGAAGGTGAAATTGACTTTCGTTTGATGCCAGTCTCGGCGGCTAGCGCGGTTATGTTAGATTCTCCATGTTGCTGCGGAGGTAGCAGCGCCGTTGCATTCGGGTCAAAGGAGCACACGTGATGTTCGAGGAGAGAGAAACTACTCTTGCAGTTCTTCGCGAGCGAATCGCCTTTCCAGTGTGCCTCGACTTCGGCATACAAAAGTGCCTTGCTGAGACGTTCTACAAGCTCGCCGCGTGGGATGTGCTTCTTGATATGATGGGATTGATCCAACCGACCCTCCATGCGTAGCGAGAAAGCAGAGTGCTGAAAGCCTGAACTGAAGTTAGACGAGGGACGGAGCGGCTCCAGGATGGCTTACCGGAATCTTGAAAATAGGCGTGTATGAGGCAGTTGACCTCATCTGCAGTGATGGTTATGGGGACCGTCATCGTTGGCGGTAGTGTGCTCGGTGACTAGTAAGTTGTCGTCGTCGGTGTGAGCAACTTGACACATGTGCAGAATGCGGAGTTGGAAAACACGTTGTACATCGACCGAGAGGTTTCTTCAGCGTGTACTGTATTCGAGTTTGCGAGCTCCACGAGCATATCAGTCCTTCCAGGTCGAACGAGTGCAGTTGCTCAGATTACGGAGTCTCCGTCCTGTCTTAATACAGGACTCCTCTACTTCACATCGTTGTTTACTCTGCTCCTGGTAGTAGTGGATGTTCACCGGCACCCAGCCTCGGTCCAGGAAGTATGGAGAAATTATGTTCGTTTCCTACTTGCTTTGTTTACCATCCGAATCTGTCTCCGTTCAATCGGAGAGAGTCAACTCGTTGACTGCCATGCGCCACATGTGGGAGAGCGAGTCGGAGCATAGATCACCAGCCCAAGCCTCTCTTCCCCATGGAATACGAGTTCGATATCGACATGTCCTCCGACGATGAGGCTTACGACGGCCCCGACGCTGACCTCGACGGCGACGATAACGTTCTTGAGTTCGAAATCGGTCAAGACAACATTTCCGCTCACTCAGAGGATCCCGGGGACACTGCGGTCGCTCAGATCCTGCGTTGTAAGTGCCTTTCTCTATGTCTCTTTCAGCCAAACTCCTCTTACATCTCGTCTGCTAGCACTGTTTGACCTTCAGCAGTTGCAACGCGGCAGCGCCGCCGAAAGAACGACTAGCCCTAGTGCGAATGACGAGGGGTATTCGATCACTTATGGCGACCTAGTACGTTTCCTGCGGACTGGCCCCTCGAGGAGAAACCAAGATGAGGAAGACCAAGATGCAGGCAATGACGACGAAGAATATTCAGCCAGTTCACAACGGAACAGACAATGGTTCCCTCCTCACACGGAACCTCAGAAGAGGGGCGTCGAGTTGCTTATGAGCGGTGAATTCGGCCATGTGGGCAACAAAATCAGGTCAAACAAGGGCAGCAGGAACGTTTCTCGCTTACTACTGGACCGCTCTTTCAAGCCTCGAGGCACTTTGTCTAGGGAGGAGCTAACCAACGTACACCCCTTCTAGCTTTATTCATTGCCAGTGTACTTAACAATTCTAGGAGCTTATACCCAATTCCAACGGGACTGCTGTCGCCTCCAATGGCGCAAACCTTTATGTTGGTCAATTTTCCAAAGGTGACGATTCATTGTATGGTGTCCCTAATGCGGCGTCTTATATCTTGACTGGATAGACTCATCCTTTTACTATACATGCTGTCAAGGTTAGTTAGTGACTCAACCCATCCCCCGGTGTTTCTTGAGCTTAAGCTCAACAGATTTCCGTCTACATGTATATGACATGACATCTCCATTGGCTCAGTACTTCAAACCCCAGCGAAACCCACGACGCGGAACACCGCTCTTTCACGACTACGATCATGATCACGAGTCGACCCTCAAAATTATGAAGACCATTCAGGGACACCCGGGGAGATGGACCATCACTGATTCTCATCTAAGTCCCGACAACGAAAGGTAAGGTTTTAATTGCAGGACAAAAGTTGTAATGCTTAATTATACGACTCAGGATGATTTATTCATCTATTGTGAGTTGCTTGCTCTTCGGCAATTGTATTTCGCGCACATAGCGCCATGTGACAGTCACCCACAGTATATATGACAAACACGTTGGATTCTTCCACGGTACAGACGCCCATCCGCTTTGGTGATCACAGTCGCCGCCAAGGCCGGTCCTTGTGGGGCGTCTACGACGAGGATTCTTTTGGTATTTGGAGCTGCAAGTTTTCTGCTGACGGTGACGAAGTGATCGCAGGCGGAAATGGCCATATTTTTGGTAGGAAACGTACCACCGTACCCGCTAGGATCCTCACGCACTGTCCAGTATATGATCTCTTGGCTGATCGCAGAACAGTGAAGATCAAGGCACACTCAGATGATGTGAACAGTTGCTGTTGGGCCGATACAGCATCAGGAAACGTTCTGATAAGCGCGTCGGATGACATGTTCCTCAAAGTCTGGTAACAGCAACTTACTTTTTTTCTTCACCTCCAGTTTGTTGATTGATTGCGGTTCGTGGCAGGGATAGACGGTCGCTAGGAGGATCACAAAAACCATCAGGAGTACTCGTTGGCCACACTGAAGGGATCACGAACGTCTCTGCCAAGGGGGACGGGAGATATGTCATCTCAAATGGCAAGGATCAGGCACTTCGGCTGTGGGATCTCCGCAAGATGTGCAGCAGCGACGATTTTGATTCGTTTGCACGCAGAGATTATAGATGTCAAGGTTATGATTATCGGTAGGGCCTATGGGGTCATGGGTGCTCCTTACTGACAGCCGCACAAAGATACGGTCATTTCCCGAAACCCAGGTGTTCCGCGCACCCAAATGACTGTAGTGTCATGACCTATCGAGGGCACGCCGTCTTGCGCACCCTTGTACGATGTAACTTCAGCCCTGCAGAAACCACAGGTAGCCAATACATTTACTCGGGGTCTGCGGATGGGAGGATTCACGTGAGTAAAGATTGTTCCTGCTTGTCTTACCATGATCAACGGACAATACTATTGAAAGATTTGGTCACTGGATGGCCGAATTGTTCAAATCCTAGATCGTTCGCAAACCTTGCCGATGTCATACAATCCATCTGGCCCTGAGATGGAGCCCCTATCAGGATCCCGTGGGACAGTATGCGTCCGAGACGTGAGCTGGAGCTCGAGGGTAATGACTTCGTCTACGACGCCGAAATCTTCGCTCGCTGATTCTGCCACAGGATCCTGTGCTGATGAGTGTCGGCTGGGAAAGCTCTCGTGTTGGTGGAAGTGTTGTCGCCCGCCACGAGTGGAAAGGACTTTCCAAAATGGCCTACTCGTTGGAAGATTTTACTGAGAAACAGCGCACAGAACGCGCCCAAGGTGTGGCGACTCGGATGCAAGCGACAGGATACGGACGTGTTTCTGGCGCATTCGAAGAGGAAGATGACGAGGGTGAATGGTGAACACTCACTTTGTACCTCTTCCAATGCTATTATGACTTTTTGGTGTATCTTTTGTACCACGGTCGTACCTTGATTTTGTATACATATATATACGACTGTTATCCACACGTCTCGGAGCCCGTCCCCGCTTTCTATCGTGCTGCCACCTGATAAACAAGCCATCGCTACACAATGGCTCATCTCTTCGGCTTCCCGTCAGGGTATTTCGTGATTCGCTCTGTCGCGACAGGCCGCCTGTGGGACGTTAGCTCAGATGGAGTTGAGGATGGAATACCAGTCATCCTGTGGCCAGAAACAGAGCAATCACTCGTCGAAAGTGGGTAATCAGGACTATGGCATTAATCCGTGTCTCCACGCGCTCATGAATCTGATAAGGCTTGAGAAATCCGGAAGCGAATAACCAGGTCTGTGGCTTCCTAAATCTTCTTGCATGATTTCGCGATACTCAGCCTTTTGTGCCAGGTGTTTTTCATCGATACATCCGGTGCTTTTTGCTCGCGGGCTTCAGGACATGCAATCGACGTCGAGGGTATGGGCAATACGACAGATATGATAGATTGCTGACCGACCTTGATTCACACAAGGAGACCACCTTGTACTAAGACACAGGCGACCGGTTTCTCAGCCTTACCCAAACGCATATTCTCACCCGCTCCCGCAATTCTCGTACAGCCAAGAAACTCAGGAGATCTCTGTGTCATTCCAATGTGATCCCACATACCCACCTCCAGGAAGTGCTGCTTCGAATGCATGGCGAAGGAGGAGGTATATCCTATCGTCCGTTCCGATGAAGAGACCCAAATCCTTTATCGACAACGCTTCGGCCTTTTTGTCGGCGACTGTTGCGGCTCCATTTTCACTCCTTGCTGGAAGTGTATCTACACAATCAAAGAGTACGCCGGAAGAAGTGTTCGGTGGCGATATAGATTTGGCAGAAGATGAAATGTTGGAGCAGGATCGCGGAGAGGAGGGGGAGGTTGATGACTCTCCTGAACCACACAGGAACCTTTGCCTTCTTGCCATCGATCCGGGAAGTACACCACCTGAGGGGACAAATGCTAGGAAGCGTAGGCAGTGGCAGCTCTTTGCGTTGCGTAGATCTGCCGCTCACCATCGTATTCATTGAAACTTGAAGGAAAGTGGTTATGTTCGCAGCTTGTTATTCGATAGAAAAGGTCTCGTACTCGCAGCGGCTTTCAACGTGTTCTTATGTCCCAGTTACAGATTGCTGCTACTAGTTTAATGCATAACCAACCTCAGAACGCAAGAAAAGCTTCCCACGATGGTTACGTGTTTTGACGGAGATAACAGCCTCATGCTGATTGTTGTGCCAGTATTTCCCAAGGGAACTCTCACTGACACGATAAGGATCAGGCCAAGCTATAAGCACCAAATTTTTCCAATCATTCACTTGTCTAGACCCAGCTTGCAGTGGTCAAAACATGAAACGCCAGGCAGCTTTGCATGTCGCTATTACGCTGGCCGCAGCCGTTTGTGGACACCAGCATCCCTTCCGCGGCTCCCAGACTGAGGAGACGGAGACATGGCTGTCAAAATATGGAAAACAAATAGACCAACCATTCTCGGGACCACTGGCTTTCTCGCATGCAGAATATGCGCATTGTCTAGAGGATGAATCTGCGGTGTTTGACATCGCTATTCTAGGGATGCCATTCGATACAGGTACAACTTACCGTCCCGGAGCACGCTTTGGGCCGTATGCGATCCGCTCAGGTAGCAGACGGCAAACAGCCTCTCAAGGTTACACCTTGGCATGGGGGAATAACCCTTATGATTTAGGTTTGAAAATTCTTGATTGCGGAGACGTGTGTCTTCAGAGTTTGGACATGATATTGCTCTTTAAACCAATATCTAGGTCCCTACCATACCTTTCGACAATGCCCTGGCAATAGACCAGATGGAAGTCGCGTATGCTACCTTACTTGCGCGTCCTCTCGCATCAGACACCTCTGTCTGGCCTCGGGGAGCTCTTCTGGCGAAAGATGGTCGCGAGCATCCAAGGATCATCAGGTAATATAAATTACATGCATTCCACCACGTTCTAAATGGCTAGTCTAGTCTTGGCGGCGATCACACCATTGTTCTCCCTATTCTCCGCGCCCTTAATAAAGTCTACGGGCCAGTCTCGGTGATTCATTTTGATGCGCATCTTGATACGTGGCATGGATACCCTGGCGCTGTAACCGATCAATCACGCATCACCCATGGCACATTTTTTTACATTGCAAATGAGGAGCGTCTCATCGCCAACTCTAGTATCCATGCTGGTATTCGGTGCAAGCTCCGGGTGAGTAAAAGTCTATTAGAGGGTTGCACATTGATGCAACTTCTAACCAGGGTATTGATGACATTGAGAATGACGAATCAGTGGGGTTCCATTTCATAACTAGCGATGACATCGATGACCATGGCGTTACTTCTATCGTGGAACGGATCAGGAAACGAGTCGGAGATACGCCGGTGTACTTGAGGTTAGGCTTCCACGACGAATAACAAACCTGATGTTGACCTCGTATACAGTCTTGACATTGATGTGATTGGTGTGCATGGCTCCCTTTTCTGAAGACTGTCGGCTAACTACACCAATAGATCCCGGCCTGGCACCAGGCAGTGAGTTTTCATCTTGCCCCACGCACCCAAAAAGTACTGAGTGGGATTGTAGCTGGTACCCCCGAGGCTGGAGGATGGACAAGCAGGGAAGTTAAGCGCATCATCAGAGGGTTGGCTGGTTTGAATTTCGTGTTCGTATCCCACGAAGCGCCTCTGTTGCACGACTTCTCACTACATTTTCCCAGTGGCGCGGACGTTGTCGAAGTCGCACCTGCGTATGACCACGGTGAGCCTCACGTCGTTCCACCCTGGTATTTTCTGACGAAAGATGCGCAGCTGAGATCACCGCCACTGCAGCGGCGGACATTGTCCACGATTTCCTCTCGATGTTCACGTCTTCAGGGCTACCCAGGGCCGCCAATCTCCCTGGCCAATGGCCGAGGGATGAACGTTAACTCTGAATACTATCCGCGTATCATCGGTTCTGGTACCGAAATCTCAAATTTGCAAAGCGAGTTGGCGAGTACGCGATAAAGATAACCATGTCCATGATCTGAAGCAGTATGTACGTACATTCCACCGTTACCAAGCATTCAACCGACGTTCTGGCTACATCCATGGACGCGTTCAGTTCGCAATGGATATACAAGTAAAGCTATCTGGCTTTGAGATGACCACGGTCTCGCAAACCGCGAATGAATCCACTGAAATCAATCAATCACATAGTACGATACAAAAATATCGGAAATCGGACAAAAATCGTCCTAGAAATGGTCCTTATGACACAGAAAAGAATTCGTGGAAGCGGTAATAAGGATCATTTTATTCAACGTTTGTTTCCCCATTGACCAGGAGCGCCTGATTGACCGGATTCATACGTTGGGGGGCTGTCGGTGTATTGTGCCGACGAAACTGGTGGAGGGGCCATTGTGATGCTGTTCCTCGGACCCCTGGGACCCCTGACGGGACTGACGCTCGTCGGCGCACCGACAACTTGGGTATCAATCATAAGTGGCGATTGCGACACTGGTGGGGGAGTTGGGTTTGGAGGAGCCTGGTAATGTCCATAATAAGGATCACTGTAGGGATCGTTTATTTGTGGGGCGGGCACGGTGGTCGCGCCGTATGCACCTCCGCCAGGCATGTAGCCGCGATCGGGCTGGGTAGGGGTTCTACGGGTATTGTATGGAATTCCATATGGTGATTGGGAAGGGTTATCAACTATGGCGGCTGTAGTGTTGTAAGTGTCCGGACTGAATGCGCCGTATGGATCGTAAGGTACATGAGATTGTTCGACATACGGGTCACCTGAAAATGCATAAAGAGCAGAACAAAAAAGAAGTGAAAAGAAAACGTACGAGAAGTACCTCCGGGAATGTGACCATATGCCTGCGGACTATACGGATCCTGGTTATAGTGGTTGCCTGGAGAAGAGTCGTACATGGCCGCTACGGGGGCCGGGATGGGAGCTGGGGTGCCGGACGATGGCGGGTACACGGAGGGGGTAGTGGTGGTGGTGGTATGTGTGGTGTTACTTGACCGACGTTGTGGATAAGGGGATGCGTTGTTATATTCGTCCACAGCGCGAGTGCCAGGTGGAGCCTGCATATAGCCACTCCCTGCATATCCTCCTCGTGTGGTACGACCATACGTTCCCATACCAGCTTTTCCAGACGTAGACACGCTCTGGTTATCGCGGTAAGGTACGTCTTCCTCGAGGTATACTTCGTCTCCGTCCACGCGGGCCTTGAGTGGTTGAGATTGGTCATATTCGTTGAAGGCAGGCAGGCCAACCTCGGGTTGAGCTTGACGAGCCTTGCGGTCTGCCTCTGCTTTGACGGCGTCGAGGCGCATTTGCTCGTTGGCGTTGTAACCATTTTCACCGATGGGAGTGCCGGCTTTTGCTCCCCACGTATCGCGCGAACGACGACTGATGCAACATCTGCCAATGCCATAGAAGCAGCCGCTGAAGAAGAGAAGAATCCAGGCGACGAGAGTAAGCCAGACGGCATTACCGATTGATGCCGAGCCACCAGATACAGAATTCATGCGAGATTTTGCGACGAAAAAGATAGCGAGGTCAAAGACGAAAGCTACGAGAGCAACAAAAGCAGCAAATCCAGATATGCAGCTGCTGAAGCAAGTCATGGCCATCTCACGAACATGAGCAAGGAGGCCGAAAAGGGCGGCGATAGCGGCGAGGCCAAAAGCGGCGATGTGGAGTACGAGAACATAAGTGAGCCATTTCACGACGACTTGAGGTATTTGAATGGCGGTTGTGTTACCAACAAGGGCGTTTACATCTTGGTAGGAGCATGAGGACTGTGCGACAGCAAAAGGAGAAAAACTGACCAAGCTGATATCCAACGGTGGCGTTCGAGCAGGTAGTCGAGGAACCTATGGTCATGCAATAACCCAGAGTTCCAAAGGTGATATCGCCATTTAGATTGTCGGCGGCAAGGGAGGCTTTGAGGAAGTAGACGGACTTGATGAGTGGGACGGAAAAGGAGACGACGGCGAGGATGACTGTCGCAGCGAGGGTGATGACGAAGCCCGGCGTGGCTGGTCTAATCAAGCTGCTCATATTGCTGGTGAGGGGGAAAGAGAGGAGGCGCGGTGGAACCGCCGTCACGATGTGTGGGGTGGCTGTGCTAATTCCCAGTGTAGATAGTTCAATGTCTTCCGCTCTCCTCGAACCAGCTTCCCGTTGTCCACCGTCCTCTTCCACTCAAACCCGTTCTTCTCAAACACCCTACGACTGCCTTCGTTCCCCGTAAACGCATACCCCACCATGCGTCGAACACCCATCCGTGGAATCGCCCATCCATTCAGTATTGCCCCCATCGCTGCACTCATAATGCCCCGTCCGTGGTGGGATGGCGCAAGGTAGTCTGTCCCAGTCGGTCACCATCCTCCCTCTTTCGAGCACAACGTTACCCATACCTCCAAATGTCCACACAATGCTCGGATCCCCGATTGCTTTCCCGTTGTTCGCCTCCACCGCCCGCTTCCTCTCGTCGGGATCGAGCACCTCCTCCATTTGCGCGCGGTTGATTCCGATGTCCCCAATATAAATGTCTGTCCCATCCAGGAGAACCTCCCTTAAGTGCCTGACCGGACACCCCCCCCACCACTTTCAACGGACCCTCTGCCCGATCTTCCTCTCTCAGCTCCCCCAGGACATCCTCGCTTTGCTTTACAATGTGCGCAAGCCACTCCTCCGCGTACTCGTCACGGTATGGAATTGGCGGTCCTTCCAACCATACCGATACCCTAGGATCATTGATGATGGGGGCGAGGCTCTTGGCGTCGCTCATGCGCGGAGCTGTTAGAATAATGTTGTCGTTGGGAGCAGGAAGACGTAGAAAGGGCTCTCCAGTCTGGGGATTTGTCTCGAGCGGATATAGCTGGCCACCTGGCATACTTGGCTTTGGAGTCTCCCTACCACAACAGCGTAGATGGATAGAGTCAGCGTTGAATTGAGTCAGACTGAATCAGTATGTCCCTGCTGTGCCGGTAGCGCTCGTGTGTCTAAAACAATGACACATAAAATCTAAAGTATCCTACTCCATCACCAGCTTCGAGAGAATTATTTACTATCCGGATATACCTCCCGCGCGATCCTGACGGCGTTTTCGACCTCCCCTACATTGGAACCAACACCCTGGGCGCCATCCTCTTTCCCTCCAGCCTAGATCGGGTTGTCGTCAACTTGACCAATGACTCTACGCTTAGACGGTCTCACCTTGCCACCCAACACCTCAGTTACTTTGGAAGCCCACGTCCGGGCATCAAATCCCATCGCTCGGACGTCATCGGGTACATAATTCGCGTGTGCAACCTTGTCACCTTCCCCGTTGACACTGAACACATATACACCTTTCCCGAGCTTCTTGCCTTGCGTGACAATGTTTTGAAGGATCTTTTTTTTTGCGTGGCAGCAATGAATTTGTCGATCGTAATAGTACCCCAAATGTCACCCACCTTGGAGTTGCCATCTACATCAATACTCGCGAAATACCCCCGGGCATCTGGATTTTCGTTGAAATAGGCAACCAGTGTGTCGACAGCCTGCGACAAACTCAGTATCTGGTGATATCTCTCAAAGGGATGAGATAGACCGATTTGTTGAGTGCAGCTTCCTTCACTTTTATCTGCTTGTCGAATGCCTTGCGTATCGCTCCGAGACGCTCTTTCAAATCTGCTTTAACCAAAACCGAGATATCTGCCTGTCCAAGTTCCTGGGAGGTGCGTGAGTACCACATTACAGCACATCTAACAATCCCACTTACCACCGTAAGAGCCTTGAGACCAGCATCCTTCTCATTTCTTGAACTTGTTTCAAGTAGGTTAAGGCGTGATTTAAATTCATTTGCGACACGCATCGCCTCTTGGGCCTCCTGCCCAGTAATAGCGGTGATTCGTCGGATCCCTTTGGCGATCCCCGATTCCTCGATAATCACAAAATCCTTGATATCACCCGTCTTTGCGACGTGCGTACCTCCACAGAACTCGATGCTGGTGCTTCGCCATCTCGGATTCTCAAGGTCCTTTGTGATATCGTCGACATCGTACCCTAGTACGACCACCCGCACTGGATCCGGGTAAGCTTCGCCGAAGACCGCGCGGAGGCCAGGAATTTTGAAGCCGGATTTAAGATCAATATCTGTGCTGTAAACCTTCATATTCTTCCTGATCCAATCAACGCTCATAGATTCAATCTTGGCAAGTTCTGGTAGTGCAATCTGAGCTTTATGTGAAAAGTCAAAACGCAACTTTGTGGGTGCGACAAGGGAGCCTTTCTGGTCAATATGGTCTCCGAGCACTTCACGGAGGCAGAAGTTAAGGATGTGCGTGGCAGTGTGATTGCTACGGAGTGGCCACCGGCGTAGTTCATCGTACGAGGAAATGACATCGTCCCCAGCGTTTAGTTGGCCATACTTGAGATGACCTGTATGTAGGATATAGCCACTGTACACCTGGACGTTTGTCACTTCGAAATCGCATGCACCGTCGATAACAATGTTTCCGGTGTCGTACTCTTGGCCGCCAGCTTCCGCGTAGAAACTCGTGCGATCAAGGAGGATACCAAAGTTGGCACCATCAGGAATGTTGGTAGTGGATCCAAGGAACTCGCGGTTGTAGTAAATGCCCATTACTTTTGCGATGATGTTCCCGAGCTCTACAGTAGACGGTAAGATCTCTGGATTGGTGTTAACAAAAATTGGATAGCACTCACGGTATTTGGGCGAATCATCAGTTTTGGGTATTGCGTCGTTCTTCTCTAATGCTGCAAGATCATGAACGTCAAGCTTGACGCTATCCGCCTTGTCCCTCTTAAACGTGCCCTTGCTCGCCTCCTTTGATCGCTCTTGTGCAGCTTCGAACTCCTTCTCATTGATAGTGAGGGAAAGCTCTTTAGCCATGAGACGTGTCAAGTCGACGGGGAAACCAAAAGTGTCGTATAAACGCCAGACATCGGCACCGTTGAGTTCGTTGGAACCAGCATCCTTTGCACGTGTAGCATATTGGTCGAAAAGCTTCTCGCCACGATCCAACGTTCGCGAGAATGATTCTTCTTCTTCGTCAAGAATTTCCTTTATTTCATACTGTTTCTTTTGAAGTTCTGGGAAGACATCGCCCTAGTGGAAGACAAACGATCAGCGTGTCACAAGAACGCAAGGTGGTTGTGCGGACCATTTGTTCAACCACGACAGGCATGAGTGATGAAAAGAACGAGCCGATGGGTGCACCGAGTTTCTTCCTAACATATCGACAGCCACGGCGAAGGATGCGACGGAGAACGTAACCTCGGCCAACGTTGTTTGGCACACCGCCGTCGCTTAGAGCAATTGAGAGGGTTCGCACATGGTCAGCGACAATGCGGTAAGCAGTATCAATCCCATCGGCATCTTCTGCACCAAATTTGCCATTATATGGACGTACACCACTTAGTTCTTGAATCTTGACCATGATTGGGTGAAAGACGTCTGTATCATAGTTGGACAACCTGTTTTGAAGGACCGAGACGACACGTTCGAAGCCCATGCCAGTGTCCACGTGTTTCGCTGGAAGACCTTTGAGGGATCCGTCTTCCTCACGATTAAATTGGATAAAGACGTTATTCCAAATTTCGACGACTGTCGGGTCGTCACCGTCGACAAGATGGGGGACCTCACGACCACCTATTCGATCGACATGTATCTCGCTGTCATGGTGGTTGATATGGACAACAACGAATGGGCGTCGAGCTCACCTGCAAGGACCGCACGGGCCAGTCGGACCCATCTCTGCAGGGGCAGGTCAGGTAGGAGTGGGGACGAAAAAGACAAGAATACCCCAGAAGTTGAACTTTGATGGAATGACATGGGTAGGATCCATGCCAAGATCAAGCCATGTTTGCCTGGCTTCGTCGTCGCATGGAATGTTGTTCTGTGGGTCGCCGGCAAAATAGGTGACATAGAGTCGGTCTTTTGGGAGCTTGTAGATTTGGGTCAAAAGCTCCCAGCTGTAAGTGATAGCTTCTTTCTACAGTGAATGAAAATATGAAGGGAATGAGAGAAATTTTGGGAGAGTACGAGCCTTGAAGTAGTCCCCGAAAGACCAATTGCCAAGCATCTCGAAAAAAGTATGGTGGTAGGAGTCTTTTCCGACATCCTCGAGATCTGTAAAGAGGTGAGTGTGGTATGACCTGGCTATGGAGGGGCGAGACCGTTGTGCTTTCCGCCAGCTCTGATGCACTTCTGGCTGTTGAACGCACGTTTGAGCTTGCCACGGTCAGAGTTTGGATCGACGGTGCCGAGAAAGATGGATTTGTACTATGTTGTGTGAGGATAGCGGGTCAATGAAGGGAGAGATGAGACGAACTTGGTTCATGCCTGCGTTGGCAAAGAGGAGGGTTGGGTCATCGTAAGGAATGGTGGAGGAGGAGGGGACGAAAGTGTGGTTTTTGCTGCGGAAGTAAGCAAAGAACTCATCACGAACTCTGCGAGCGGGCCAGGGACCGTTGTAAGAGGAGGCCATTCTGAACGGTACTAGAGATCGATAACCCGCCAACGCCCTCATTCAATATAAAGATCTCAAATAAAACTCGGGTGACTCGCTCATAACCAACTCACGTGATTACAATAGATGAGATTAGATAACGATGTGGCTGTGCACTGTGTCTATCTACCTGCCCTGAATGCGATCGATAACTCGTCCGACTCTTTGATCTTCCACACCGAACGACGGTCCCGGTGCTTGCAACCGACTCATTCCTTCCACATTTAAAGTCCCCTTTCTACACTTTTTCTCTCTGTAACTTTTAGACATCATGGTGTATGTTCTCTCTTTTACTCTCCTCAATCATTGCCATGCTCATCATCCCTCTCCTATCCCATCAGTAACTTCACCGTAGGTGAGACCGCCCGCCTATCCCATTTCCACCCGTGCCTCATCCTCAACAGACCAGGTCCGCGGTCTCATGGATCAGCCCACCAACATTCGTAACATGAGTGTCATCGCCCATGGTCAGTGTCGCTCTGCCATCGCTCCATATCGCCATCTCATCTATCCCCTAGTCGATCATGGAAAATCCACCCTCACTGACTCCCTTGTCTCCAAGGCTGGTATCATCGCATCAGCAAAAGCTGGAGAAGTGCGCTTCACAGATACCCGTCCAGACGAAAAGGAGCGTGGTATCACCATTAAATCGACCGCCATCTCCATGTACTTTGAAATGGACAAGGAAGAAGTCGAAGTCATCAAGCAAAAAACAGACGGTACGAGCAGGTGTCTATACACAGACTTTCCCAGTCTTACCAATCCGATCCCATCAGGCAACGAATTCTTAATCAACTTGATCGACTCGCCCGGGCACGTCGACTTCTCTTCAGAGGTCACCGCCGCCCTCCGCGTCACAGATGGTGCCCTCGTTGTCGTTGACTGTATCGAAGGTGTTTGCGTCCAGACAGAAACCGTCTTGCGCCAGGCTCTTACAGAACGTATTAAACCCGTCGTCGTCATTAACAAGGTCGACCGTGCTCTCCTCGAGCTCCAAGTTCAGAAGGAAGACCTTTACCAGTCCTTCCAGCGCACAGTCGAGACCGTCAATGTCATCATCTCAACTTACCACGATGCTGCCCTGGGTGACGTCCAGGTCTATCCTGACAGGGGAACTGTCGCCTTCGGTTCCGGCCTCCACGGGTGGGGCTTCACCCTCCGTCAGTTTGCCGGCAGGTACTCTAAGAAATTCAATGTCCCCAAGGACAAGCTTATTTCCAAGCTTTGGGGTGACAATTTCTTCAACACTGCGACGAAAAAATGGTCTACAAAGTCTGCGGATGCCGACGGCAAACCCCTCGAGCGTGCTTTCAACATGTTCGTGCTCGATCCCATATTCAAGATCTTTGATGCCGTCATGAAACATAAAAAGGACCAAGTTGAAACCATGTGCGAGAAACTTGAGATTAAGCTTACTTCCGAGGAGAAGGAGATTTCCGATGCAAAGGTCCTCCTCAAGACCGTAATGCGCAAATTCTTGCCTGCCGGTGAGGCTCTCCTGGAGATGATAGTCATTCACCTACCCTCTCCCGCCACCGCTCAGCGCTACCGTGTCGAGACTTTATACGAAGGCCCCATGGATGACGAGTCAGCCATCGGTATCCGTGACTGTGACCCCAAGGGACCTCTCGTTCTCTACGTCTCCAAGATGGTCCCCACGTCCGATAAGGGCCGCTTCTACGCGTTTGGTCGTGTCTTCTCCGGAACTGTCCGTGCCGGTCCCAAGATTCGTATCCAAGGACCCAACTATGTTCCTGGAAAGAAGGATGACTTGTTCGTCAAGTCTGTCCAACGCACTGTACTCATGATGGGTCGCTACATTGAACCTATTGAAGATTGTCCTGCAGGTAACATCATTGGTCTCGTCGGTATCGATCAGTTCCTGCTCAAGAGCGGTACTCTCACTACTTCTGAAACTGCCCACAACATGAGGGTTATGAAATTTTCCGTGTCCCCTGTAGTCCAGGTTGCCGTTGAAGTCAAGAACGCAGCCGATCTCCCCAAGCTTGTGGAAGGTCTCAAGCGTCTCTCCAAGTCCGACCCTTGTGTCCAGGCGTGGATTGCCGAAACTGGTGAGCACATCGTTGCGGGTGCTGGAGAACTCCACTTGGAAATTTGCTTGAAGGTCAGATTCGCCACTTTTCTCTCATCCAGTCTTTGCTTAGGGGTTAACATAGGACCTGCAAGAGGACCACGCTGGTGTCCCTCTCAAGATCTCAGACCCTGTCGTTGGTTACCGCGAGACTGTGAAAACGGAATCTTCCATCGTTGCCCTCTCTAAATCACAGAACAAGCACAACCGTTTGTATGCGAAGGCTATGCCACTCGATGAGGAACTTACCAAAGCTATCGAGGGTGGCATTATCAATGCTCGTGACGATTTCAAAGCCCGTGCGCGTATCCTTGCCGATGAATACGGTTGGGATGTCACCGATGCCAGGAAGATCTGGTGCTTCGGTCCTGAGACCACTGGTCCTAATTTGTTGGTTGACGTCACCAAGGGTGTGCAGTACCTCAATGAAATCAAGGATTCATGTGTTGCCGCATTCCAGTGGGCAACAAAGGAAGGTGTCTGTGCTGAAGAGAACATGCGTGGTATCCGTGTGAACGTCATGGATGTGACAGTAAGCCCATCCCTGTCGTTACTAGTATAGTATCTTGATCTGAAATATCCTTAGCTACACACTGATGCTATCCACCGAGGTGGAGGCCAAATCATCCCAACATGTCGGCGTGTTTGTTATGCTGCCTGCTTGCTTGCGACGCCAGCTCTCCAGGAGCCCGTTTACCTTGGTACAATTTTGCCAATTCTCGGTCTAACGTGGGGCTGACATTTGTCTTAGTTGAGATCCAATGTCCTGAGAATGCCATCGGTGGCATTTACAGTGTATTGAACAAGCGTCGTGGCCAAGTGTTCAGCGAGGAGCAGAGGCCTGGAACGCCCATGTTTACTGTCAAGGCATATCTGCCTGTTATGGAATCCTTTGGCTTCAACGGGGATCTCCGTTCACAAACTGCAGGGCAAGCCTTCCCGCAGAGTGTGTTTGATCACTGGGAGATCATGAACGGCTGTAGGTGGTCGGTTTGAGTTGACGATGCTGGATACTGAGTGCATGTCGTTCTTAGCTCCTCTTGACAAGGGCAGCAAGCTCGAAGAACTCGTTAAGGGCATTCGTACGCGCAAGGGTCTCAAGGTAGGAACCATCCTTAGGCACTTTCTCCATGACCGCTAACATGTTTCGGTTCGTAGCCCGACATTCCCCCCCTCGATTACTATTACGACAAATTGTAATTCGTGCCTGGATACCGGGATGCTGTAAAATCAGGTCTCCATGATTTGGGAATCTGTTGTAAGCTGTCGTATCACAACAATTTATCTCCTGTAATTCCTCGGTCACTTCTGTGGATAACATACCTGAATTCTCTCACTTGATCCGACTATCTCCCAGTGCTGTGTCTGGATGGGCAAGTACATTGGTTGTGACCCATGGCTGACAACTTTTGAACAGCGTTTCTCTAAACTGGCGTCGTCTGCAAAGATTTGTTTGTAACGTCATCGCATTGCGAGTCATTTGATTCGAGGACGGCTGTTCCTGTGCCATTTCCTAACGAGGAGATTACCTACTAGGCTACACGTTTTTCGTGGCGCTCACGGGGCTCCTCGCGAGACGGACGTGTGAGGATACCGAGCTTGTGAGAACGGTCATGAGCCATATCGGCGCGCATTTGGTGGCATGGACTGGACTGGGAGACAGAAAACGAGAGGGTGGTAGTGAAGGGAGTAGAGATGCTGGTACTGGGTGAGGAGGGATCCGAGTTACCCCTGAGAACGAGTATTGCAGGGCTGCTCCTCTGAATACATGCGGACTTAACACGTATCTATGCATGATAGGATCCATCGATGATTGGCCGGAATAATTCATCATCGAAACGAGTCAGTGACCAGTGGTTGACGTGACTACCAACTTACCTTCTTCATTATGATCCCATATCTCGCTGAGCTACCCCCAGAGATATACTCCGGGATATTGGAACGTGTCCCTCGGGACGAACGGCAACAGACGGCCTTGTCTCTCACCAGAGCTATCCCAAGATCCCCGGTGCCTTTGCACCACTTATTTGAGTGCATCCAACTCAAGTCAGCGGAGAGTGTGGTGCAGCTATATCGTCGACTACGAGGACGCCTCGAGGAACCACACTGGATTAAAGAATTCTCTCTTGAAACATGGAGTGTAGATGCAGACGTGGTGGTCAACCTACTGGCTTTCCTCTCGCGTCTTTCCAGGATCACGCTGTTTGTTGGGCCAAATTTTGCGCCGGAACATCTGGATGAGATGCTGGAGAAGCCGAGGGAGGCCTTGCGTTACATTTCATTGCGTTTCAGACCGTAGTAAGGCGCGGTGCTTCTCGTAACCAAAGCTTGCCGCTAACCGCGACTTCAGTGTGCAAAGAGCAACCTACTATCAGTTTCTTAAGGTGGGAGGAGGCAGCACAAGTATGCTCGGCTCGCTAACTTGGAAATCAGGGTGCATACTTTGACACTGCCCTAGAGGCCCTCTCTCGATGGCCGACAACCAACTTCCCCACCTTATCGATTGTACAAGACCCTCTGGACGCCGAAATAGCCCGCAGATGCCATTTCGCACAACCCCTGGTGTTCTTCCGCCTTGACCTGATCAATACGTTGGCTTGTTCGACATACCTCCACTCTCTGACGAGTTTGCGACTGCGAATTCCGTCCAGACAAGTCGCTCCTTTTCTCTTCAGCTCACCTCGTTCTATACCTGGACTGCGTATCTTGGATTTGTCGACGTGCAATATTCGATTGACTGATGTGGAGGCGCTGACGGCACGGTTCCGCCAGTTAGAGCATTTGATAGTAGATGGGTGCAACATGACGTGGGGCGACGCCCAGGAGAGTGAATGGGCCACCGTCGGAAAGGCATGTGCATTAACGACCGTCAAGGCAGCCAAAGGACGCGAGAAAAGGCTCAAGACTTGGCTAGAGGCTCACGTTGTTCGCACCAGCCCGGACCCAGAACCCGCGACCGTATCCACAGAAGAGATTGCTGTAGCTAGACGCGCCCGCCCGGGTCGTCGTGGATTGGCCGCTGCAACGATATCATTGAGAGATCCGCCAACAAACACGACAACCCCCGTCATTCGAGCGAACACAGTGGTCCCAAAAGTTCGTATAATCCCATCACCTCCAACTCTCCGTTCCTTGAGCACGACCACAAGCACGTTACACCAGAACAAACACGACGCCATTCGAGCTCAGTTCGAGAGAGGTTGGGATGAAGGTCTCGCTCAACTCACCGCCATCCGGAGCAGACTGTACCAGTCATGGAAAAATGGCGTGAAGATGATGTATATCGCCGGTGACCAAGGTATGGAAGAGGGCTTCGAGGGTTTGGTAGACGTCGACGGAGAAGCTGCGTTCTACGGGCGAGATGGGTCTGGGAACGCGTGGTCGGCACCAGTGTTGTGTCTGGTAGGTGGAGTCCCCAACTCTGTTCAGCATGTGGATGGATGCGGCCATGCCGCAGCTAGTTGTGTGTGGCCAGATCGTATCTAGGAAGATGAAACAAACTGATGTACACCAACTATGGAAACGAAGGTGGAGACAGGATCACTCTCGTCTAAACAGAAGACTGGTGAGGGTGGATCAGCAAGGCTCGTAGCCAGTCAGCTTCCTTCTCCATCTCTGCAAGGGACCGAGGCGGTCGATTGTCGTCGGCGTCAACTGCCAGCGGTTGGAAGCGGCCATCAACGCCTTTCGTGTCTATGAAATGCTGATGGAGAGATGCTTCTGACCGTTCTAGAGTGGGGTATATGTCGTCCATCCTCCCGGCGAAATAGTCTCCCTTGAATTTCCGAGGAAGAATATGGAAGTGGACGTGTGGTATGGACTGCCCCTGCAGCCTTGCCGTCCTAGAGATGGATGAATTTAGAATAGCCGAATCGTCGTTGGAAACTACCTGACACGCTACGGTGAGTGAGTCTGCACCGTATGCTTTTTCAATCACACGACCGACGTGTTGGACGGAAGTGATGAGGGACGTCAACTCGGGCGTTGTGAGGTCCGCCAGCCTCGGGACGACACGGGTGGGTATGACCAGAACATCTTAGGGTGGTTGAGTGCATGAGTCGATGTGGGGAAAGAACGAGACTCACGGCCGGGCACGATTGGTTTGAGGTTCACTATGGCGTACGATAAGGCGGTTCGATAGAAAGCCTGTCTGGTCACCTCAATGGTGGAAAATAACAATGGGGTAGACAAGGTCATCGTAGGGTCCAAGTTCACGGTGTGTGCACAGCCACTCGTACTACCTTCAACAGCATATCCGTCTGACGACATATCCGCCAGTTCTTCCACTTGCTCTGACTTGGCCAGTCCTGGAAGACATGTCCAGTCCGACGGACCTACATTTACCTCCAAGTCTCCCATATCCCATAAAGGTTGCCTGCCTGGATGTGAAACAAGGTGCTGCCGTTCAGCGCGGAACCCGTTTACTGAGCTATTCTTTCAAATATCTATCCTCAACACCCGGAGCACGCCCTGAAATCCGCTTCGGAACATGGGACTCCCTCCTCGAGGGCACCGTGGAGGCCTGGGCTGTTCGTGTAGGTGACGAAATCTCTCTCCAGAGGTCCAAGCAAAAGCCAGTGATCACAATCCTCGAACCTTGCAAGCATGGCGTCCAAGTCGGTGGCTTATGCGGGATCTGTGGGAAGGACATGACTGCGTGGGTGGCATCTCTGTCTTCAACTGCTCTCTGGGTTTCACCCTTCATTTCCAGCTATGACTACACAGGCTTCTCTGATGCATCGCGTGCATCTATCCAAATGACGCATTCTGCCTTCGGTCCAACCGTATCGATGGAGGAAGCACAGAGGATAGAGAAGGAGACCGCCGAACACCTCCTCAAGTCCAGGAAGCTATCCTTGATCGTCGATCTTGACCAGACAATCGTTCATGCAACTGTTGATCCTACGGTTGGTGAATGGATAGTGGAGGGGGGAGCTTGGGAGGCTAGGCAATTTAAAAAGTCGTCCACAACGCCGCCCAAAGACGATGGTTCCCACTCTTCAGATGACGCGACACCAGAAGAGGACGTATGCAATCCCAACTGGGACGCCCTTAAAGATGTTCACAAGTTTCGACTCGGTCCGGAATCATTCGCTCTACCTTTATCGAAAGGGCCCCCCAAAGTCAAAGGGAAGCAAAAAGTCATTCAAAATGAGGGCTGTATGTATTACATCAAACCTCGGTACGTTGTTTATCTGTACATGAGAATTCCTCGAATGTCTATCCTTGTGTCTGCGCAGGCCGGGCCTGCAGGACTTCCTCCGTAAACTGTCCACGAAATACGAGATGCATGTGTATACCATGGGTACTCGCGCCTATGCGGAAGAGGTCTGTGCTGCCATCGATCCTAATAGAAGAATATTTGGGGGTCGGATCTTGAGTAGGGATGAAAGCGGGAGTGAGTGTCCTGTATCATGTCCGCTAGATCATCGCTCATGTTTCTTAGGTCTCACACAAAAGAGTCTACAACGACTCTTCCCGTGTGATACATCCATGGTTGTCATCATCGACGATCGGGCGGATGTCTGGGAGTGGAGTCCAAACTTGATCAAAGTTATCCCTTGTGAGTCTTCTTAGACAAGTCCTAGAAGGATAAGCTAACGTTCGTAAAAGACGACTTCTTCGTAGGTATCGGGGACATCAACTCTGCGTTTCTTCCAAAGATAGAGCCACTGGCACCTACAGTGCACGCTCCGACGCTTGGTTAGTTTCCCCGTAAGGACTTTGCCGCCAGCCCTCTTATTCACGATGATCAGGCAAACCGACTACTCCCCCGGCACCAAGCGCGTCAGTAGTACCACCCCCTTCGCCATCTCCGCCCCCCCAGCCTGAAGAGCGCGAGCGCGCCGAGATCGAATCCAAGGCCTTGCTGACGCAGAATTCTTTGGCACTCGAGGCTCAAGTAGAGGAACGACCTTTGGCAAAGAAGCAAGAAGAATTACAGGGTATAGCGATCTGATTCGAGAGCTGCTCCTATGATAACGCTTTCACAGATGCTGAGCACACTGTTGCATCAAAAGGCAACGTCAAGATGGAGCATGCAAGAAAGGCGCTGTTGAAAAACGACGACGTTGAACTACGAAGAGTTGGCATGGTAAGTAATTAAAATGTTACAATCCGTATTTTAAGTGCATTAAGCGCACCTCTACAGTTGTTGGAAGATGTCCATCGGCAATTTTTCGATGCTTATGATCAACGTTCCCCTGAGGAAAGGGACAAAAGGCGCAGATCGGGCAATGAACAACCGCCACTTTCTACACCTTATGATGTGACAGTGAGTGTCTAGATATATCGTGTTTGATTTGCAGTCAATTCTCTTGATAGCACATCATTCGAGAGATGCGCTTTAGAACTCTCGATGGGGTCCATATTGTCTTCTCTAGTGTTATACCCCTTGACACGAAACCAGAAACTACGGAAATATGGAAAGTGGCACATATGTTCGGTGCTCGATGTTACACTGAATTGAACAACTTTACCACACACGTAGTCGCTGCTAAGGTTTGATTTCTCAGAACAATCAATGTCTTGTTTCTTCTGACGACCAACATTAGCAAGGAACCGTCAAGGTCGACATGGCGCGCAAACGGGGTGGAATCAAAATAGTCTGGCTAGCTTGGTTCACGGATTCGATAGCTTTGTGGCGACGACAAGCTGAGAGTCCGTACCTCCTTGAAGATCCCAATCGAAATGCGCCAAGTTTGAGCCCTAATATCGACCCCCATCCGATTTCTTCGGATCCAGAGCCAGATGCCGAGGACTGGGATGTCGAACCTACGCCTTCGGGAAACACAGCTCTGGAGCTCGCAGACATCGACTGGAATGACATCAACGATGAAGTCGAGGCAGCTATGAATGAGAGCGATGACGAAGAAGATCTCAAGAGCGAGCGTAGCGTGAGGAGCGCTATGGCATCGGAGGATGATGACATGACTGATGAGACCCGTAGTCAGCCTGGGTGCGTCTGTTGCTCGTCGGGGTGACATCTTTTGGCTCAATCGTTAGCGTTGTCGATTTAGCCCAAATTCAACCCCTCGACTGAAGCGGAAACGTCTGAGAAGTGTTACACCATCAGAGAACGGAATCACCGATCCGCAACAAGATATTTTGCGATCCCCCCTGTCTAAACGCAAGAAACTTGCTTCGAATCGAACAGGAACATCGAAACTAAAGGAAGCATTCACCGCCGACGAAATCGCTTCCTCACGGCAGTCGAGAAGTCGTAGTCAGAGCACAGCAATGGATTCCGCCTACCCAAGTCTTCCTAGCCCAGTAGATGAGGATGAAGAGGAAGATGACGACTTTCTGGCTCGGGAACTCGGGGAAGACTGGGGATAGTGTGTTCTGCTCATTGACCATTTTCGCTATTTCACCCTTGTGTTTTTGCTCTCTGCGCTTTCGATCTAATTGTAGTCTTCTTGTAATATGATGACACCTGGGAACATCATGCCATAGCAGGGTGTAATTGTTTCCTCTGTAGTGATTATCGTCCCTCCAGATGCTCACGATATGAGCCCCATAGTGAATCGACGGGGTCACCGGTAACAGCCACAAATATCCTTGCATCGTATGTGGAATCCTTCATGTACGCGTTGAGCTTTCGGACGGTACCTGTGCCGCAACGCCTCTCGATCCAGTCGAGGAAATATGCAGTAATATCGTATCCTGCATCCCATTTATCGCCGCCTGAGGCTCTCCAGTGCGGCGGAGCATATCCTGCACGCAACCTCACGAAATCTATTGCAGACGAGAATGAGCTCTGTCGCGATATGGGATGGGAACGCGGCTCTACCTGCGATACCTTCTATGAACCCTGCTGGGCAGGTATCCTTTGCGTTATATTGATAACAGTGTACGACTTCGTGGATAAGTACTCCTAGGATTTCGTCTCGTGCCCGAGAAACCGAGGAGACGAGATAGTCGAGAGATAGATGGATCTCCTTGTCTGTGTCTGATCCAAAAGTGAATGCGACACCGTCAAAGGGTCGGAGGACGAGAGTGATCTTGTTCACGCTTGTGATAAGCGATCAGGATCTTCGTAAAGCGATCAATAGGGTACTTGTGCCTTACTGGGTTGGTGCAGTCAAGGGCGTGTATAACCAGGTGTACGACGCCTCGACAGCAGACTCAAGGAGGTCACGGTGAAAGTTGTTCAAAAATATTGTAGCACCTTTGTGGTTTAGATCGTCGACTCGCAGCACGAAGTTGGGGATGTGCCAGGAGGGAAGGACGGCTGATGATGGAGGCATGGCAAGGGAAAGGTTGATCAGCTATATTCGCAATATCAGGCCTACTACACCTCCGTAGGCATACGGAGCTAAAAATACGATAATTATTTTCTTCAGCACAACAAATGTGAAGTACAGTAAAGTCTCCTGGCAAGCGCAAGGTATTCGCGCACTGATGGGGAGAGGCTCAGATTGGTATGGCCAAGGGGATTGCCTGGAACCGACCTTGTACCTCGCGTTCAACACGATGCCCCGACACCGGCAGCTGCTTCCAGCCTCAGCACTTCTTCTCTGAGGGCATCCCTCCCTTCCTCCAGCCACTTGCAATACTCGACTGCGCGGAACAATACTCCGCTTTTGCCCTTTGTTTGGCCGTTGCTTCTTGTACCACTACCCTTTGGCCGGCCCCTAGAGGGCAAGTCGATCGTCTGCGTGCCAGCAGGTGCGATGAGTGCAATTAGTTGCGCATAGCCGTCGCGGATGGCGTTGCGACGCTTCTGCTCCGACATGATGTGATTGAGCCGCTTCTGAGGCGTGGACAAGAGGGGCTTCGCTCTGGCAGTCTGGCGTGGCTCTGATATGCTTTTGCGCCGCGTGGACCGTGTGCGGGAAGAGCATTCCGGGGGTGTCGAAGGCAGGAAGAGATCGTCGTCGTGGTCCAGAGACATTTCTGGTTTGGCGGGTGATGGTATGTTGGGAGGGGGGGGAGATACGGAGGGGGGTTTGGGAGGGATGATTGGATTTGCAAAGGGAGGATCTGATTCAAAGTCCCAGTTAAAGTTGTCTAGAAAGCCGAGGAGGTCTGTGGTCTCTGATGGAGAGAAAAGGTCTGCAGAGGGGGGCAACGGAAGTGATGATGGAGGGAACAAGCTGGAGAGGGCGGGGTCGAACGCATACTCGAAATCTGCGAATGGCACGGGCGGTGGCAGAGACATGGTCAGAGGCAGAGACGACGACGACCGGGCACATGTGCAGCCGGATAAATAACCGGTAGGCAGGATATTCGGCGAGTCCGGCGGTGAAGTTGCACGTGATGTGCCGAGATAGCAAACAAAGACAAATATATATTACCAAAAGAGGGTACTGCTCCGATGGATGACTTATATAACCCAGTTGCCCGAGCAGCATCGGAACCGCCCCGCTCCGCAACTCCCATGTCGGCTCTCAGTGAGGCATCTACACCGGCGCAAGACACGGCGTCGGCAATTGATGCACAGCAACTCCATCAGCTTCAGCAACACGCCACCGATGTCCAGCAACAACAAAATAACAACGGCACGTCCCCGGATGGCACAACCCGTAAAGGTTAGCTTACCCGTAGCTAAATTGTACCCAACCAGTCAGAAAAGTACTTGCAGCAAAAGCACCGTCTGTCAGGCGTGCGTGCACTGCCTGTCATACAGGCAAGACAAGGTGCAGTGAGGTTCTCCCATGTCAGGTCCGTCTCCGGCCCTCTGCAGTAGCGTCCCTCTGAATCACCCTCAGAGCTGCCTCAAAAGGGGCATCGGCGCATCCTGTGCGTACCCTGACCCCGAGACAGATCATACCAATCAGTCTCACCAGAGTATGTATTTTTACCCGATGTTATCCTGACGTGCCCGCTTACGCGCCTTAGCGCCGGGTGTCTCCACCTTTGCCCAAACCCCCATAGGCTACGTCCATGGAGCCCCAACCTTGACTCAACATCAGTACTACGATTACAACGGTGCATTTACTGGCGCATCGTCTTCAACCTTTCGCCCAAGCAAACGGCCGCGCAACCTTACCGAGGAAGAGGCCGCTGCCATTACCAGAAATTTCAGTCGCGGTGACTTTTTTGTTGGTTCTAGTGCCCCCGTTCGAATCGATCCAAGGCTACCCGTCAGACTTACCCTGGGAGAGGGAGACCATGTCCATTTCAGTATCACCGAATCCTTGTCTTAGCATGTCATCCCCCATCTTAGCTGTATCTTGTTTAGTCCTCACCTTCGTTCCACATGATCTCGTGTACACTACGCATTCGGACGGCACAGGAATAGACTCGCCTGGGTACACTCCAGATCCAGGCGAGATTAGTATCACGCCTCAGCCTTGTTTTCAGTCCCATACCCACACGCTCTTTGTCTCCTTACAATGCTCTCCTTGCCAATGTTTTTTTCCCCAGCGCCGACCGCTCTGCTTGCTTCTCTCCTGCTTTTCGCTCCCCTTCAGTTCTGCTTTGCCAATGCTTCTCCGTCAGAGTCACCTGCCCGTCGCGCAACAACGTGCAACGGCAGTCCAGACCTTTGCAACCGCTCTTTTGGAAATGTCACTTTCGTCGGTACCCATGATTCCTACGCGGTCGGCGTCAACAATTGTAAGTCCTCCCCTGTCGCAGTTGGCTCCCCCGAGCTGAGTGCGGTTGTCACAGTGGCTGCGAATCAGGACTACAACAGTATGTAGCGGATCTCGGACACGAACAAATGACTGACACGGACCCTTTCCAAATCAGTCACCCAGCAATTGAACGATGGAATTCGTATGCTACAGGTGCAGACACATAACCTGTCTGGCGTCATACAGCTTTGCCACACTTCCTGCGTGCGTGCGTCTCGCCGACCACGTTCACCATCTCTCACTCACCATCTAGTCTCTCTACAATGGAGGACCTCTCTCCACATATCTCGCAACAGGTAGGCCATGATAATGAATCGAATTCTCTGTGTATTCAATCTGGCACACAGTGAAGACATGGTTGGATGCTAACCCCAACGAAGGTGACAAGTACCAAAGTCGTGTCGTTCCCGTATTAATGTCAATTCAGTCCTGTCCCTTTTGATTGTCAACTCGGATGATTTCCCTCCCACCGCATACGATACCGTGTTCAAGGGTGCTGGACTGGACGCCATGGCATATGCACCCCCTTCGGCGTCGATACCTGCCACCCAATGGCCTACGTTGGGGACTCTCATCGACTCTGGAAAACGCCTCGTCACTTTCATGGATGCGTCAGCGGACTTTAACAGTGTCCCATATATAATCGATGGTACGTGTTCGACGCCTCTGTATCCTGTCAATGTTCCAATGATTGTGTCCTCCCAGAGTTTACCAACGTCTGGGAATCACCTTATGACGTCACCACCACCTTTGACTGCACCGTCAATCGTACACAAGGCGATACATCAACACAGATGTACCTTATCAACCACTTCCTCGACACATTGATTCTTGGGCAACCTGCTCCCGACCCCGCCCAGGCTAATCAAACTAATGCCGTGTCCGGGCAGAACTCGCTTGGCCAGCAGGTCGGCCTTTGCGTCACTGAATATGGTCGAAACCCCAACTTTATGCTCGTTGATGTAAGCCCGTGATGCATGTCACTTTTCCAGTTCATTGCTTATTTGCCATTGGGACTCAGTTTTACGAATATGGTGGTGGTTCTGTGTTCAAGGTGGCTGCCACTGCTAACGGGGTCACATACTCACCTACGACCCCCATTGCGACCCCCATTCCGCAAACTACTTCGGGATCTCCGTCAAACAACACAAGGTCCTGGACTACGGCATTGCTGTTGGTTACAAGTTTCCTATTCGCTGCTCTTTATGTGTTTGCCTGAGTGGTCATCTTATGGAGTCGCCAAGGATACAAGACACGGACCGCTGTCATTTAATCTACCACAGGATCTTCTCATATCACTACCGTTTTCTTTCTACCCTCCATTTATACACGCGTGGCTTGTAAACAGATGGATCAGACTTTTGTTTACGGTCTCCGTCCTCGGTATCCTTGTCCTCGTCTTCTACGAGCTCGGCACCTCGGACCTTCTTTCGTCCACCCTTGCCGACTAGCAGACGTTGCATCTCTAGTTCGCGAAGTGCATACGATAGCTGGGTATCTCGAACGAGTCGTGCAGCAAGTTCTTTAAGAAGGCGCTTGCGGTGTTTCTGTGCGACGACAGTGGAAGAATGACGCAAAATATGCTGAAATGCGGTCACGTACGACATTTAGGTCTTGCTCCTCTGCAGCGCTGTCGACGCCGTCAACGATTGATTGATTCTTTCTCCGCCGTCTTGATTTCGCGGAATCTTGAGTTTTCCAACCAAGCTCAGATCGGCTGGACGATCCTGCTAAAGTAACGATATTTGCAGCCTTGTCAACAGTACTTTGCTCGAGGTATTGTTGAGCTTGAAATAATGATCAGCACACGGGATGACAAGCGAAGAGCATGCCTACCTTCTGCAGCGTCTTCTGCAAAAACAATGTGCTTGGGGGACGAACGTTTTCGCGCGGTATCTGGCGGGATCACGCCCGCTGTGCGCAGGGTCTCTAGTTCGGCGTCCGCAAGGGGTTCATCGTCTCCCGAGTCCTCGACTGTGTGACCGGACGAAACAAGGTTAGCGAGATCCGTGATCTGTCGCTTTATCTTGTCGATTTTCTGCGGCGAGTGAGTGATTGACCACGGGGAGAGTCGACAAACGGACCTTGAGCCCCACGGCCTTGATAGTCCGGATGTAACCCTCGTCTTGGGTTTTGAGTAGCTTGACCATGTCCATGGGTATGGAAGTGTTTCCCCTGTCCTTTACATGGACGCCGTGGACGGTCCTCTCGTTTTTCATGGCAAAGTAGAACTCATCCTTGTTCCTGTTTGCGGCCTTTTGCCTGAGCCGGTTGAGGTGGTCCTGCCTCGAGTGGTAGTCCCTGGCACGGAGCACATAGTCCTTGTGCTTTTCGAGGATGCCATACTTTGCACGATGAGCGAGCTGGGAGCGCTCCTTGTGATTACGCCTGTGCAGCGAGTTTCTGAGTGAGGAGGTCATGAACGTGTGACAAATATCTTGTGTGACCTGATTAAATTTTTTTTTTTTTCTTTTTTGCGGGGGAGCGAGGGATCGCCAACAAACCATTTTTGATCGAATTCCTTGACAAAAAGTATGAGTTTCCAGCATTTCAGGCTCGGGCAACTGGCCATGTCCCAGCCTTTGCCTCCACATTTGCAGCAGAACCAACACCAGTCTTACACTCAAAATGTCCAGTCCACTTCTCCGCCCGCATCGGCATCCACCAAACCGTCCACCACACGTCCCCCCTATGGCTCCGGCGACACCGACGACGGCTACACCCTCGTCTTCCCCGACCTCGCCGCCTTCCAGGAATGGCGAGCCCGCGAAGAAGAAACACAGATGGTCGAGTTCGTAAAGGGCGACACCCACGGCAGCAAAGCAGTCCCTCCCCGCTTCAAGGACCACACCAAACTCGTCTGTGCCCGCCACTCCCGCAGCGGTCGCAAAAAGTACGTCAAGAAACACCCAGAAAGGGTGAGAAAGGTGCCCAGCAGAAAAGTGAGCGTTCGCCGTCGATGCGCGATAACCGAGTGTTGACGCCTCGCTCGCAAAGCTCGAGGGACAGGGGTGTCAGGCATCGATCAGCTACAAGACCTACTTTGACACCGAGGAAGTTCGTGTCTGCTGTGCGTTTGTCTTTGTTCGACTCTTCAGAGGCAGACCTCCCTTTTTTTTTCAATACAGATATTGCGGAACATTCACATCCAATTGGACTCTCCAATCTTCCCTTTACCCGCCGAGGCAGGCGGGCTGCTGTAGAAGCCGAAAAGGCAAAGTCGAAACGCAACGCACAGTCGGTCGCCCCTACATCAGCGGAAGCATCCACGTCGAACAGCGCCCAGACACCCCAACCTCACGTGACTACGTTCCCTTCCGGTGCACCATTGACCCACTTGCCCCATCCATTTCCACATTACCCCGGCCAGCCCAGCGTCAACACCCCATATCCTCAGATGGTCCCTGCCCCCTCGGCTCAGAACGAGCAGTGGGAACGCATGTCCGTGCTTTTCAATTCTATCCGAGAACATGCCCGTGTGTATGACTACCCGACCCCGAGTGTCGTTGCCCTGGAGAGCGTGTTGATTCGGTTGTATCTGGAGAGCCCGATGGGCATGATGGGAGGACCTGGTCTTGGTGCTCTAGGCGCCAGCATGCATGGCATAATATCACCCCAGCAGCAGGGACAGACATCCCAACCCCACGTCCATGATTCACACTCGCAAACAACGATGGGTGTAGCATCCGGCACGGGGGATCATGCAAACAGCGAGATGGACAGCAGCATCGAGAGCGGTTGACTCGATTCCTTGTAATGACCTCGTGTGCTCATTCACGGTTGTAAGATTAGTTTTTGTGGACAATGGTTCCTTACAGGTTGGTTGTGATGTGTAATTTATTCTTCGCCAAGATCGTACCGTATATCAACAGATAATGCAACTAGTCCAAGCAAGGGCGTCAATCAGCGAATGGGTCAGCGAATGGATCTTCAACGTCTCCCGATTGTCCCCTTGAGCTTGGTCCCGCCAGGTGAGGTTGGCGTTCTTCTTCGCTCTCATAGTCACTGAAATCAGAGAGACTTCCCCTGTGCTGGTCCCACACAGCCTCGGTTGATGCTTCATGCCGGAGGATGGGTTGTATGGGTGGGGGTAGTGAACCCTGCTCATTGCCTAGTCCGCCAAAGGAAAGATCTTGTAGATCGGGATGAACATATCCTGACGCGTTTCTAGTTTCATCGCGTGTGTCATGCCCGTCCGAGGATCGTTCGCTTGGCTGCCGTGCGCGTTCCGACCCGCCTGGGGTAATGGTCATCCCATTCACGGTTGCCCGCATTCCGACCGTAGGATCTTGGGTATGAGGTGCTGAAAGCTGTTTCGAGACTCGTCATGGAATCGCAAGTATGTGGTGTTGGTGCGACTCACGTTATCATACATTTGCAGTGCGGAGACGACTCGCTCGTTTGTCTCGATCAGAGTCCCAATGACGTCCTCGTTTTCTACGAGCTATGGGGGGGTTAGAGATGGTTGATGGCTCTCGTAAAGGGACGTTACCTGTATGTACCGGACGATAGTCTTGCGGGCTGTCTTGGCGTTCTGAAGACATTCTTGAACGCGGGGATTAGCGACGATGTTCTCTTTGTCGCCATTGACCAGCATGATCGCATTGACTAAATTGCTGGATGCTTGACTGGCGTTGGCAATCGACGTCAGTATTTGGGGTTTCTCCTGAACATGGTGTGAGGGGTGTGTGGAGAGCGAGGTGATGGGATGCTGACCGCCTCAAAGTCAAAGGGAGCTCTCCTTGAACGAACCGTGTTTTGGCGTGCTTCCTCGTCTGCTTTGCGGGCTTTTTCCTTTGCATCATCCTTTTCTTGTTTCGCTCGTTTCTTTGCAGCGTCCTTGTCATTACGAAATTGAGCATCGGCACTTTCCGAGCGACCATGGGATCGGCGGTCAATTGGGCGGGACTGCTTGTATAGACCAGCAATGGTGGACAAGGATGGATCGTTCTTGAACTGAGTGTTCCATGATGCGAGGATGGAGAGCAATTTCCTCCTGACTTTGGTATCCGCAGTCGGGTCGGAGGCGAGGTGTTTTATGGCGTCGACGAGCTGGTCATCCATGCAAGCGGCTATGGGTGAAAGAGTGAGTGAGTGAGTGAGTGAGTGAGTGTGCGTGTGAGGTGATGGTGGCCGTACTCTGGAATTTGTGGTCGCCGTTTTCCATCAGGGCTTTGAGGATCTGGTGGGTGTGAGAGATGCGGAAGAGGGGGATGTTGTATGGGACATACCACGAGGGCACGGTACTTTTGGTGGTTGTCGCCATGCTTGATCTTCTTTCTGATTGCTCTGGATGCTTCGGAGGGCCTACGGTGGGTGCAATCAGGGGAGTGTACGGAATGGGAGTGACAAGGAGATACCCGGTTGACTGTAGGCTGATCGATGTTGCTAGTTCTGGTATACTGTTGGGAGGTCGAGCAGCAGATCAGGGAGGTGGGGGAGAACATGTACCCATCGTAGGCTTCGTCGGGGTATGTCGGTGAGGATAGGATCTCTACCCAGTCTGTGATGGATGACTTGGAGGATGATTGCGGGGACGACGTGGTGTGGAGGAGAGGTGGACTTACGTGGGGCTTGTCGCGATTGAGGGCAGAGACGGCGAGCTTGAGGGCAGACATGTCGATGCCGTGGGGGTGCACTTCCAAGTGCTAGACTGCCATATATGGGATGCAAGACACTAGTACTCTGAGCTGGCAGTGCTAATCTTACAGACCCTTGGCATTCACACATTGGATGATATTGCTGCGAGCGTGAAGGGACACGAATGTACTACGAGGGGGGGTCTGGGTCATCGACATTATCGTTGACGCGGAGGACCTTTATCCACTCGCGATAGTTGAAGTTGCCGTGGCGATCTGTAAAGGGGCCGTTGAGGAACTTGTCGATCTGGACGATGATGAGTGTGGCGGAGACGGGCACGTTTGTGAATGCACCTCTTGTTGATCCATGCGCTCGCCGACCTCGGCCAACCACTTGCGCATCTCGTCGACCTTGACGAGGCCAGAGTCGGCCTCGTCGAAACACTCGAACGCACCGTTGAGATCGGCCTCTGGGTCGAACTCGAAGAGACGTTCGCTCATCATGGTGAGGAACATGGTAAAGTTGATGCCGGTGTCTGCGGGGTGGGTGGCAGACGAGCCGGGGCGTGCGGCGAGGAGGCCGTCGAGCATGGACCTGGAGGGGGGTATGCCTGGCAGGGGGGTGAGATGGGGGTTCAGAGAGATGGGGAAAGGACCGACCGAGAGAAGCGAAAATCTGTGTGAGATCTGGCTCTGTTACCCAGCCATCCTTGTCGTGGTCGATGAGCTGGAAGGCTTCCTTGAACTGCTGTATTTGTGGTGGCTGGAAGAGCGAAAAGAGACCAGACGGCTCCCGTCTCGCGCGCGGGGACATTGAGAGAGAGCGAGAGTGCTTGGCAGTGTTACTTGGCAATTTTACTTGGCGATCTGTGCTTGGCTTGGCAAATGTTTTGGGTGGGGGTTATTTCAAAAGACGAGGAGAAGAAAGCAAAGAGACGACGCTCATCATGTCCTCGCACCTCTGCGAATGGCTCGACTGCTCAGACGCTTTCGCCGACCCAGAACTGCTCTACACCCATCTCTGCAACGACCACATCGGCAGAAAGTCGACAAACAACCTCTGTCTCACTTGCAAGTGGAAGGACTGCGGCACTTCCTGCGCCAAGCGCGACCACATCACAAGCCATCTCAGAGGTCCGTCCCCATCCAACAAAAAAACAAGTCTCCCCCCTCACCTATCCCCAGTCCACACACCCCTCAAACCCCATGTATGCGAGGTACTCTTGCTCTCCATTCGCTGCCTCCTTCCCCCCTCACCCCCCCCCCTAGATCTGCAAGAAAACCTTCAAGCGTCCCCAGGACCTCAAAAAGCACGAAAAGATACACACAGAGGAGCACCATGCTCAGCACAAGCACTCCAAGGCAATCACCGTAAACGACCCCGTTTATGTCTCCCGTGTCCGCGGTGATCCTCCCCCCCACAAGGGCGCACTCAACAAGTCCCTCTCCATCAAGCACTCCGCAGTACCTCCCCCTCCCCTTGCCCGCTCCAGACCCCCTTCTGCCTCCGTCCCACATGGTACACTCTCTCAATCGATCCCAGCCTACCCGTCCCCCGACTTGGACAACCATCCCTCCCGCCACCTCCCATCTTCCGCCTACGACCTCTTTCTCCACAATCAGGTCCCCTCTTGGGATGCCCACAAGTCTCACCCCATCCATCCTCGGAATAAACGTCCCGGTGACCATCCCGTCGACGACTTTTTTGCAGACGTCAAAAAGAGAAAGGTCGCCCCCTCCTACGATCCCCGTGCGTATCCCTCTCCCTACCCTCATCTCCTCCCCTCATCACTCCCACAGAAATGGCAGATCGTCTCAACGACATCGCATATGTCCACGATGTCGCACAGCACGAATTCAATCCTCACTCTGTCTCTTTTAACGTCCGCACCCCAGAAGAGCTCGCCGCCGTAAACGAGTTCCTCGTCACCCTCGGCCGCGACCTCACTGGCTCCGTACATCGCAACTCCCAGGCACTTCCAGACCGCTTCTCCCCCTCCACTTACTTTGATCCAGACAGTCTCACCCAGCTCGGTCTCGCAGGCATGCCCGGTCTCCCCACCCCTTCCCAGTCCTTTTCGCATGACCCCGCCTATCCCCAACCTTCCCATCATTATCCACCCCCCACATATCCCTCCCCTCCGTCCTCCATCCCCAGGTCTACCCACCAGTCTCAGTATCCTTCAACGTACTCGTCCTTTGCCCCCTCCCAATCGGCTGGCCCTTACCCCACCACTCAAATGAATCCCCGTCCCGTCTCCCCACCCGCGTCACACGACTTTGCCCTCCCCCATTCCTCCTACACCCACTCCGTCTATCCATCCGCTTCCCCTCAGAGTCGTCTCCATCCAACTCCCCCCCTTGATCCCACCTCCCCGCACTCTTCCAGTTCCACCCCTTCCAATGCAACTCCACCCCATCACTCCTCCCTCTCAGACTCGCTTGCACAGTTTGACCACATTCGTGTACCCCGCGGTGCTGCCCCTCCTGTCCAGTTGGCTCCTCCCGATTACTTGAGAAAACCAGTCCACATAGTCATGAACCCACTCAAGACCGCCCCTGGTATCGCCACAGATCTTCCCGAGCCCTGCAGTCCACCCGCAACCCTCGGTTCACTGACCGCCGCATACCCTTCCAATTCTCTCTCGTCATCAAACACTCTCTATCCCCTCCTTTTGCCCGAGGATGCGGATCTTAAGCTTCCCTCGTTCAAGCCGGATGACGGTCCGCTCAGATTACCTCCAATCACGGAGATGTACCGTTCCCCTTCTCCTGTATCTGCTTCCCGGTCACCCGACACATCCCGCGGAACCACCCCCAGCTCAACGACGTCTTCCCCCGTACTCCCTCACAAGGCCTTTTCCAATCTCCACTCGATCACGAAAGCGTCGGAGAATGACGAGCTCGTCAGCAAGGTGGACAAGATCGAGCTGGCTCATCTTCACAAGGACAGTGTCCTCGAGGAGAGGAGACGCCATGCCGAACTCATTCGGCATTTACTCGTCAAGATCAATGAGGATTACAGGAAGCACTTTGGATCCTCACAACCCGAATCGCCCAACTCGCTCACACGCAGTCTGCCAGTAGATGTCGAGATGGCTGTCGCCTGATTACTCCCCCTTGTTCATACGTTCATGTTATGCTCTCTTATTTTGTACCAGACATGTATGTTATACAATGAATAAAGAATGGATGGACGAAATAAACTAGGTGCGTTTCAGCGTGAGTTTAATCTTGGGAGCGGCGCTGGAAGGCGTCATCAAAGGCTCGATGTCTTCCATTGCCGATAGCGGGGGGCTCGTCGCGAGAGGTGACGGCACGGCAGCATTAAAACCAAAAGACGCATTCTGCGAGGGTTTGTTGAAACCACTGAAACTCGATCCACCCGGGGTCGCAGGTGGCGGACTTGTTGCGGAGGGTGTTGCAGGGACGGGCGGAGCGCCACTGTTAAACTCTGCCCAGCGAGGGCATTTTCGGTTAGTTTCTGTAGGTTCGCGTTAGAATTCAAAAGGGGGACGACACGCGGCGGCCACGTACTCATATGTCCCATTTGACCGCAGTGGCCGCAACGCCGCTGCAAAACGCGGGGGTGAGTTACACAGCACGACGGTAGAAAAGGTGATCATTACCGTCGTGTCTGGTTTCAAGGGCCGTGTGAGCTGCATTGGCGTACCCCCTTCCTTGACAATCTTTGCATTCTTGCGGTGTAAACGTCGTTCCTGGTTTTTCTTCATTCTCGCAATACGCTCTTCCAGCCTGGCCAACAGGCCGTTAGATCGCGCATGATGGCACGACGTGAAAAGTGGGGCGCACCGCTTCCTGTATCGCTTGTCAGTGTCCGCATCGCCGGTTGGCGCGAGGTTGTCAGCTAGGGTGGCTTCTTCCTCGATCATCAGTCGTGCATGGATATACGCGCGAATGACAGCTGGATCGCGAATGATTTCTGTTTGCCACTCATCATCGACCTGGAGGATGATGAATACTGAGATTCTCCGTTGAATAGGATATACGACCAACCAAGCGCTTTATTCGCAACACCTTGCGGCTACCATCTGGACCCATACTCATTTCTCGATCCCTTTCCAACGACGATCCTCGACTAAAGGCCGGAGAAGCGGGCCGTCCCGGTGCGGGCGACATAGCAGGGGAGAAAGGTGTGTCGATTCTCATGGACGATTGCCTCTGCACAGGTTTTTTGGTATCGGGAGGGGGTGGTGGTGCTTCATCCTCGGGTGTCAGCTGGGGCTCATCCCTGCGGCTCAGAGAGTCAAACTGCGCCTTCCATATCCTCTCGATTTCGGACTTGTAGATCTGTTGTTGTTCGGCGACGTTGTACCTGTGCGCGGATTTGGGTCGATTTTCAGCCTCGGCTGAAAGTCGCGTGAATGATGGAGTGCGTCAGAAAGCAGCTCGCATACCAAGCTTTTGCTCATAGTCCTCGCCCGCTTTCACAAAGATATCCTTCATGGATATACGAATAAAGCTAAATGCTTCCCCTCTGCCGGTGGGATCACCGTCGCCATGCAGCCGAAGCATGGCCTTGGCTTGTGTAGCGAAAAGAAAGTTCTTGGTTGTGATCCATGGAGCAAGTTGTTGCTCTATCGAAAGCTTGGATTCACCCTCATCATCCTCCGTTTGTTCCGCAGTTTGCGTGTACCCTGAATCCTGCAGGTGGCGTTGCCCAACTTGCATGCTTTCCATAAGGACAATCTGTTCCGGCCCGACCATCTTGAGCATGTCAGTATCGCTCGGGATCGTGACAGTGGCCTTGAGGCGCCAAAAGCCCTGGTGAGGTCCTCGGCGATGGTACTCCATAAACTCTTTGAGTCTTTGCCGCATCTGAAGCTCGTTTTGGTCCGGAAAGTACTTCATCAGGCGTGAGATCTTGAGACGCTCTTCGGTACTCTTTCTAAGGAGTTTGAACGCAATGATCTGAAGCCGGTATTTGATCGTATTTGTTATCTTTCGCGAGTGAGGACCAGGAACCTCTGTCACAGGATACGTTTGTCCGATCACAAACAGGTTCTTGATCTCCCGCAGGAAATATTTCGTATCGCCTTTCGTTGTACTCCTAAAAATTGTTCCATAAGCGCGACTAAATGTGAAGTTACGACGCGCTTCGTACCTCACAGCAAGAAAATCGGTGGGATAGGGTTTGTGGCGAAAGAGTGGTGCGCGAACAAGGTTGTTGTAAAGAGCGGGAAATGTTTGCCCAGGATAGACGTAACCGAACTTCATGAACGGTGATTCATCCTGTGGCTCAAGCACAAATGGGACACCGAGGTCGAGCTATGGAGCATTAACCCTGTCAGCGCGACTTTTTTGCGATCGCCAAAACTTACCCTCGGCATGTAATCATCTTTATCATCTTTCTTGCGATAATAGTTGACGAGTATACTACCCATGCCAAAATTTGGTATAATGGGAGGATGCTCCTCCTGTCATATAGTGAGCCCGTAGTCAACCGATAAGGATGACTCGGACAAAACGCACAGAGTATTCCCAAAGAACAAAGTTGCTGGTATCCTTGAGCGTTAGATCGCTCGTCCGGTGGAGTCCTTCACCGATGTTGCCGCCCTTCCCGATCTTTCGCCCTGCTTTGTCCTTTTTCTTCTTCGCAGTCCGCACCTTGCTGAAGCGGATTTCGATATTGGTAGGGAACTGCAAAGCTGGTCGGTGGAAGGAACGCGCTTCTTGTTTGGAAAGCCGGGTCTTATACTGAGGGTCATAGTGTCTGGCAATGTGTTACCCAGGACATTCATTGAAAGACTCACAAACGGTAATTGGAGTTTCTGCGCAGGATACGCATGTTCCACGACCAATTGACCGAAAGTCTGACGGACACGATGCCGACCGCCTTCCTTGGCAACTTCGTACAAGTGGTCATTTGAAAGGTTGAATTTATCGCGAGACTGTGCATTGTCCGCTCTTAACCTTTTTCGCGGCCTGACTGTTTCCACGGCTAAGAGCTGTGAGTGCCCAACTTACCCGCAAAGCCGTTCAAAACATACTTGTTGGACGCTCCTCGACTACAAGATCCTCCTCGTTCAATTCCAAGTGAGTAAAGTCACGGAACGGTGCGCCGGGGCCCCATATGATACTCTGCGTCCACGCACCCGACTCGAGGGAGTTGTTCGCTGGAGTAGTTAAATTGTCTGTGTCTTGGGTCGGGGGTCGAATGATCTTGCCGGGTACACATACAATATCCTCTTCCCAATTCGACAGCAATACAAGATCGAAGCTTCTGTCATGCAGAGGGAGCATTATGGGGAGTGCTGAATTCTCGCGCTCCTAGGAGGTATCAGAAACCCTCAGAGCAGAATCGATGTTGTCGTTACCTCAATGGCTTTCACCAGGTCGTTCTCGATGCTCCCAGCGGAAACAACTTCTTCCACACGCTTGCTCTCGTTCTGACGCTGAGTATCACCAGCAACAGCCTCTAGAAAGCCTCGGGGGACGTCCCTCTTGCGCGGATAGACGCTTTCGGCTGAGCAGAGTTGACAAAAGTAATCATAAAAGGGATGCTTCACTGACCAGTGAGAGGTCGCTTTGTTACTCTCGACTTCCTTCCCGTATAGCCCTTGAACAAGTCGGAGAAATTAAGAATCTTGTTGTTCTCAAAGTCTGGAAACCGCTCATAGACTGTCTTTGGTCTCTCGATGAGCCGCTTCACGATCCTTACGCGCTTTTCCTTGAGCCGCATCGAGACTGGAGATTGGGCTTCGACTTTGACAACGTCACCGACAAAAGACTCATTCTCAAGTTCCCTGTCCACTTCGTCCTCGTAGTCCTCGCCTTGGTCCGCGCCTACAGCCTCCTCGTCTTCGTCCCATTTATCATTGTAGATCTGTGAGGCGTCCAACGCAGGCAAGCCGGTGATTCCAAGGCTGCTGGTGAGGCCACTGCTTGTTGGCAGAGACAGGCCTTGGAGAACGTTGTTGAGTGAGAAACCTGTCAAAGTCGAGATAACATCTGTCTCTTCCTGAAGAAAGGGTACGCATGAGAGCCACCATCTCGCCCAACGTGGACGGCAAACATACTTGATTGTGATTGTTCATGTCAGACTAGGATTGAGGTTGTAGACAAAGCTGCCCCGAGTCGGCGGGAGTGTGAATGGCTCGATGAGGTAATACTACATGGGCCATTGCAAGCGCGCGCATCTCTCCGCTTGCACTTTTACTTCCACCATGTCCATGCCCAAGGAAGCCTCAGAAAAGCTGGAAGCGAGTACTGACGTTCCATTCATGCTTTGATATTTTAACATATCACTCAGGCTTTTCGAGCGGGTGTTGCTTCTGTGGCAGAAGACATCATCTTTCGCATCTTCCCAGCCAAGGTCAGTGCGTTGCAGACAGCTACGACCCAGGTTACTGAATGCTGCGTAGACAATGTGCGACTCATCTAGGATAGTGTTTTAACATCAACTGACACCGTACAGCGAACTCTCGATCATCATTGACGGCGCCAATGCCCCAGATTCAGTTTATAACATGTCACAGGCCCCTGCATTTACGGATTCGCGGGTCTACCCACCACCTGGTACACCTGATTCCAATGGCCCTTTTTCAAAGCGAAAACGTGTGGAAGATGGCGTCGTGCCATTGATGAACGACATCGCAAACGCGAGGTATCCTGAACTCGTCCATGCGAATCAGCACATCTTGAAGCTGCAAGAAACTATTAAAGCAGAATGTGCACAACTGTCGGATTCTTGCGTGAGTCAGCTCAGCTGCTTACTCTCGCAACATGCTTAGGTAGATACAGGACAAGGTCAAGCTATGGGTCAACTTGACAATGCCAAAGTGTGTTTGAATATACCTAGTGCGCGGCGTAAACATGCTGATTTTTCCAACTCAGAATAGAAGAGTAGGTTTGCATCTGCATGACAATTGCTGGTTCTCTAACTTTTCACCCTATTTTAGTGGCGATAATTTTGGTATGTGCCAACTATTTTTCTTTGGTTGCGCCAACCGACAACACGATTGATAGGTGTTCAGATACAAGAGGGTAACTGTCCACGAGTAATGCAAGCTACATGCTAAAATCTCGTTCCAGAGGTCCTCAGTGAGCTACTCCGCTCCCAAGAGAGTGCATACAACATTCGTGACAGTGTCCGACAAAACTACTTGGCCCGGGCTAAGATATGCACAAAGCTTATCAAGTATCCCAACGTCGAAGATTACACGGTGAGTTTTCGAGCGTATCTCTTGTGATCAATCCTCACCTAGTCATAGCTTGCCTTGAAAGAGCATGATGAAAAGCAACTTTTCTTCGCTCGCCAGAACCTTGTTGACATTAGAAACGTTTATGCCGTGATGACAGACATCCTGCACAAGAACATCACAAAAGTGAGTAGGGACATTTTCGCAGGGTCCCATTGAGTTAACTCTCGGCAGATACGTGCGCCAAGGGGAAACAACAGGGCTGGTTTATACTGACAACTAGACATGGATGTTGTTTCATTCCTTACGGTTAATTCGTACAGTATAGTGCGAAAATGAAATAGATGTGGCAGTCATCCGTGCCCACTCTTGTCATTATTCAAGTTATCTTCTAGATACTTTTTTTTTTTTTTTTTCTGCCACAAGAACATTCTGCCTACACCGAGATTGTTTTGAAAATATTGAAACCATCGAGTGCTGTGCTAATGACTGCTCCGGGAATCTGAGGGTGCCAATGAATCTCCTTTACATCCTTCTGCCCCTGATGCACGAAAAGTAGTTGTGGTGGGATTTCCCGACTACCTTTTTGCGTTTCATTCATTGATGAGCCAATTTCCTCGTCATCTTGTTCAACTCCCAAGTCCCAAAGCGTAACTTGATCATCAGCGCCAGATGCGGCGAATATTGAGTCCTCCGTTGGATGCCATTCAATCGAGGTGATAGGATCATTATGCCACGTAAACATGGCAACGGGGGCGGGGACTTGACGAGGCAATCTAAGGGAAAATGAGTCAGCTCTTGGTGTGGAAATCAGGTATTACTCACCCCGGCTTGCTGACATTCCGAAGATCCCACACTTTGATTATACCGTCATCGCCGCCACTGATTAACAAGTAATCCGTACTTGCGTTCCAGCTAAGAACATTGACATCGCTCTGGTGCGCAGGATCAATGCCGGTAACGCTTCGTCGTCCTTTACTGCGCACGTCCCATATTTGAATGCTGTGATCGGCCGAACAAGATGCGAAGACAGTAGGTTCTGACGGGCTCCATTGGATATCTTCGACACTAGACGTGTGAGACGTAAAGGGCTGCGTGAGAGCATTAAACCCAGATGGCGTTGATGTAGTAAGATATATTTTTGAATGGACGTCTCCAGTAAGCAGCCTGAGCGCGGACGGGTTTGTTGCGGCTGACGCGGCCCAGTCCATGGCAAATCCTTCGGCACGACCATGAGAAGTGATTGTAAAGGTCGGCTTATTCGTCCGTGACTTTTCCCAAGAATAACCGGGTACATCGAGCGACTCTATGAGCGGTCGGATGTCCCATATGTAAATCTTGCCAGTTTCAGCCCACGTTGCGGTGTAGTAGGGTTGCGAGACGGGAGACAGAGGTGTGGACGGTGGAAGGGGCTGGGCACGGACGCGATTGACACCGCCGTTATGGGGTACGGAGCGAAATTCGAGAACGGCATCTTCATCGAGGGTGTCGTCTTCGTCGTCGTCGTCGTCATCCTCGCCGTCGTCATCTGCGATTGGATGCAGTCAGATGCGTTATGAACACCCTGATGCTGACGACGAACCTCCATCTCTTTGAGTACGGTGTAAGGAACTCATCTTGAAGACAGACAACTCGTTTTGATCAGCTCTGGCAGCCTGCGTTCCAGCGACGACATAAGCGGTTGCAGGATATCTCTGCCGTTCGTCGCCAAGGTTATCCCGTAAGACGTCAAAGGACAAGCATGACCAAGTTACATCCATTGAGTGGCGCATGATGTAGACCGAATCATCTGGCTCTAATATTTCGTCTTTCGCCAGAACATGCGTACCAGGTATGAACGCCTCGAGCTGGTGTGGTTGCTCCTCAGACTCTTCGACAGCGGGGAGAACCTCGTCAACGTCCATTCCTGAGCGACGAGGGATGCGTTACAAGGCTGTCGAATACAGATTATTTGTGCTATTGCTCGTACCGTCCGGGGCATCGGCATCTACGACGTCCTCATCTGACTCGAGCTCATCCTCCCATGCGTCTTCAAACTCGCCGATGTCGTCGACTGAGGAGTCAACACGCCTCTCTGAGCAACGTGGGGTCTTTGCGTTGACGAGTCCATCCGATGACGGGTCTGTCGCAGAGCGCTTGGCCATTTCGACTTGCTGGACGCTATCCAAAGGATAAATTGATTGGTCACGTGGTCGGACAAGACAGGGGTGATATATGTTACAAATGAATGACGAATCTGCCGAGTGCGTGTGTGTTTCCGCGTCGTCGTACATAAAGAGGCCCGTCAAAACACGACCTGCCATATCCACATCCCACTTTCGTCCTTCTCACCATGTCCACTCAAATCCTCCTTCCAAGCGGGTACGTCTCATCCCCCATCTCTTGCAGTCCGTGCCCATACCCTTCCCTAGATTCGGCTACGTGCCCGCATCTCTGCTCTCCCTGGGATGGCTGCTTACCTGGCAGACGTTCCTCGTAGGCAGGGCGCGTAAACAGGCAGGCATCGCTTACCCACAGTGTGCGTACTACACTATTGAGCTAGCCGGTCGTTCACTTGACGCTGGCACGTAGTATATGCTGAGCAAGCAGAGGTCAAGGCCAGTCCAGCAGCCTTGCAGTTCAACTGCACCCAACGTTCGTACTCTCTTACTGTTATTTCAACATGCCGGCTCATCCATCCCCTCAAGGCGCCCATCAAAACACGCTCGAGGTTTCACCCATCGTTACCCTGTCGTGAGTTTATGTTTACTCTAGTGCTTTCACCTTGATTCACGCAACAACCCCGCAGCACCCTGGTTTTCGGCTTAAAGTGCCCGCATGCTGCTGCTATGATGTGCGGTGCATTCGTCGCAGGGCGCGTCGTTTATACCCTCGGTTACAAATCCGGAAATCCAGCCAGCGTACGCGAATCAGCCTTGCAGCTCTTTTTTTTTGGCTCACTAGATATCCAGCGAGTACCCGGCGCTGTCGTCGCAAACTTGTCCATGATTGGTGAGCGAGACCGTATCCTGCGGCGTGCAGTTTTACTAATTTTTTCTGCAGGGCTCCTTGGCAGCGCCTCCTATGCAGCGTACCTTCTTTGGCCTTCCGCTTGATCTGTAAAAATACGAGACATAGCTGGCTCGGCCTGTGAATGACAAGTGTTGTGAACGCTCTTGGACGATGACATGGTGATACCGCCAAAACATTTAGCCCCTTGACGCGGTGCCTTTCAGCTAGCGAACATTAATACCGCCAAACCCAAAGAGTCACGGTTCCGTCCGAATAGTATACAAGTTAGTTGTTCGCAGAGGGGTAAGCGCAGGACCGTGACCGGCGGGAGTAATTACTCCTATGCACGCCGTCACCATCTAGCTAGACGAACGGACCAAGGGAGACCACCCACACAGATTGTCTTCGTATATTTTGCATGTCAGAGTCTCGCCGTCTCTCATTCCCTTCGTCCTCGGAGGAATTTGCCTTGCCTTCAAGCAAACCGCACATCTCTCCCCTAGCAGATGACGGGCCCGCTAGCCCATTGTTTCTCCGTTTTCGTCGCCCCTCGCTGCTTCCAAAGCCGTCAAGTTACTACGCAGAGAAGCGCATATATAGTCCACTTGCCATATCTTTCACGATGCCTTCAAGTAGGCACGGAAGCACGAATGGAGAGGAATCAGAAAGCGACAGAGAGCGTATGCACACAGAAAGTTCACCATCAAGTAGCTCGGGCAATCCAACACCCCCCATTGTTAACCCGAGCGAAAACGACACAGAAGAAACTCGCGACCAGAATAATACGGTGCATTTGAACCCCTCCACTCCACCATCAAGTCGAAATCTGAACGTCCTCGACAACGAGTCACTTTTCAGCTCCACTGCAGTCGGGTCCAGGCGCCTGACGTATCCAGTGAGTAGTGTCGTCACACATCCATTCGCGAACCTTACCAGTCTCTCTCAATGGCCGCCAAGTTGAAACCCCCAAGGGTATTGAACTTATTGGCCGAGGCCCGCCCTGAAGAGGATGAAGTCAAGTCTGAAGCTGCCTTCCAACGCCTCTTGGCATCCTGTTCCGACCTTCCATTGCAACCTCGTACGCCACGCGCACCCTCTGATAGAGGGCGGTACCCAGAAGAGGTCGGTGACGAAGAGGTATACGGGGAGGGGTCACTAAGCGATGACGATGACGATGTCGATGCAGTATTTATGCTTGACCCTCAAGGCGAACATATGGCCGTGAAACCTTGCACCCCCGCGCAAAGCGTGAATGGAGATGATCCTTCTGCGTCTCTTATGGGAAGCCCCATGGTAATGGCGATGGATGTGGATGCTGTATGGGCTCGTGTCCCTTGTGCTTCCACCAGGCTCATGCTCTTCCTAGCCATTAACATCGCCATCGATTACTTCAACACCAGCCTCGGTGCAGTGGCGGTACACTCCTCCTCCAACCACTAGCGCAGTCCGCTCAAACAAACGGAAATGTGAGTGCCCTTTATAGAGACAACGACGAGGTTCACACGTGCATACAGTCGACGATCGGTATGACCCATACCCTACGGCGGCAAAACGAAGAGCGGTGTCTCCCTCAATATCTTATCTACGAGAGTCGCATCCGTCGCTATCATATCCTCGTACCCCGAGCGGGAGACCCTCGCTTCCCAACCCTTTGTCTATCCCGGTACCAGTATCAAATTCAGCGGCGTCATCCCCGACTATTGCCGGATTTCCGTTCCCCAGCTATTCAAATTCTCGACAGGTAGGAATCGGGTCGATGAGCGTATCTTCAAGCCCAATTCTTCGTCCCACGATAGGACTTGCCAGCCCGCTATTGCGCCCGATTCCAAGACATAGACGAGGGTTGGACGGCGAGGAAAGGGACGTTGAAGGGGCTGGGGAAGGGGTCAATGGCCTGACGCTCGGTTGACCTATCGTCCTATCAATTCTTGGGGAGGTATCTTCTGCTAAGTATGTATCTATGTACTCGTTCTCGACTAGCTTAATTGCTGGTCACTAACCTCAGGATCCGGGACAGACAAAGGCATTGGATATTGTTCTTCCTCCCAAACAAAGCAGCACGTGCTGTGCTATCTTATTATGTATCTCCGGCAAAGTCGTGTTACCGGTCATTCCTATATCAACAATGACCCCCAGAGCAAAGCTCACGAAGCGCCAGAAAAAAGGTATCGCCTTTCGAGAACGGAGGCATAGCAAAAGCAAGGACTTTCCACCAGATATCATCAGCAACTTGGAGGACAAGATCGATGTCCCTAGCCTCGAAGATCAAATTCTTGTTGGTACTACACAAGGCCAACAAGGCCCTCAAGTCAGTGCAGAAGCTGTGGTCGGGAAAGGAAAAACAGGAGCGAAAGCAGAAGAAGCAAAAGGGCGGGTGGTGGTGGCAGCGAGGAAAAGAAAGCGGAAAATTAGTGAAGAAGAAAAGGGAACCCGTGGAGAGTCAGACAAACCGAAACCAAAGCGAAGAAAAGGGGATCCTCTCGTCGGTATGGAACAACCTGTAGAGGAACACGTCGGAGCTGGGGAGACAGAGAGGGAGAGCGAGAAGACGAAGCAGAGATTCATTCTTTTTCTTGGTACGCTATCTATTGTCGATCCTTCATGGTTTTCCTCACTCCCCGTCAGGTAATCTGAAATATACCACGACCCCGGAAACCATCCAAGCACATTTCTCAGTATGCGGTGCGTGTCGATGTGAGCTTGTTGAGCTGGGATGTTCACGTCTTGAAAGTTCCACCACCCACTGTACGGCTACTAACACCTAAACCGTCTACCAAATCACCCCCGAAACCTGTCAGTAAATCCAAAGGTTGCGCTTTCTTGGAATTCAAGCACCGTGGTGCGCTTCAGCAGGGGCTCAAACTTCACCATTCACAACTCGACGGACGCCAGATCAACGTAGAACTGACTGCCGGTGGAGGTGGAAAAGGCTTGCCCCGCATGAAGAAGCTCAAAGAGCGTAATAAAGAGTTGGAAGTACAACGGGTATGCCCTAACAGCATAGCTGATTTGACGCAACTTATCCGGCTCTTGTAGTGGAAGCGGCAGGATCCCAGGTTGAGTGCACAATCTAGCGGTACCCAACGGTTCTCGGCCACGTCTGGTGTAGAGCAAACTCCCACTCACAAGCGAACTTGGACAACCGGTGATATCGAAGCAAAAGAGACCCACCGAGGCGGCCAAAAACATCAGAGGGGCTCTAAAAAACGGGGATCTCTGGCGCAAGAATTCCGAACAGGCGTCAACGCCATACCAATAGGATAGAACCATGTACAATGGTTGTCAATCGGTGTCATCAAGTGTCCATTACGTGCAACGATTTAATCCATTAGAGAGTGGCCGGCAGCGTGGCGCTCAACGTCCGCTTTATGAAACAAGAATAAAAACAAGGAACTGGAAACGCCGTCAGTTGAATTCCTCAAGAAGTTGAAAAGGAGACTCACGAAAACAATCAACACACCAAAAACCTTGAGCATCAGCCACCGATTACTTGATATACTGGCGTAGTATTTAAGTAATTCTCTTTGAGCTCCACTGACATTCGACGCAATATCTATCGTGTCAGCATCGATCCGTTGTACCGTTTCACGCTGTTCTGCAACCATATGCGCCAGTTGAGTGAATATCTGCCCCAATTCCGCTATTGTAGACTCAATCGACTCGATTGCTGTTGAGCGCGATTGGATATATGAATCCTGGTTGCTGGTTGGTGTGTGGTCCGCGTAAGAAGAATGTTCCATACCTGTTGTTCTACTAACTGCATCTGCGAAAAGGCACCATGAGCAGCTGTACCACCCTCAGCGGCATCCAAGTCCATTGCTAGAACGTCGCTATTTTGCGTCGGTCTTCCCTTTCCTTTGGAGCTTGGACGGCTTCCACTGCCGTCACCCATTGGATCATGTCTTCCATTCAACAGAAGTGAATCTGTGTACAATTAGCCGAGATTGTGGGATAGCGACCGTTGACAGCATGCTCACTTTGGGGCGCCTGGTGGGCTGCTGCGGCTGTGGAGTACATGAATTGCTCTGTGCGGTCCTTTGACTCCTTCATATTCTACACAACACCCAGTCAAGCGATGCATTGAGGTAGAGAGGGTTATTAAACTTGCCTGCGTTCGGACCTCGAGCACATCCTTGAAGCTCATGCTAGTGTTTGCGAGTTTGCTCTGTAACATCATGACAATGTTGTGATTGTGTTCGTCGATTTGTTTATTCTCTGAAGACTTTGAACCACCCTGGGCATTGTGTTGCTTAAGGAACGATTGTAGAGCGGCTATCTGTCGGTTTATGTTGGCTATGTCTTGTTTGATAATGTAGGTCAGTTCCTGGATGAGTGGAGGCGGGACGTATGAGCACTGGAGAACACAGAATACAGGGTGCATGGAAAAGACACGTACACTGATCTCGACGGGGCGATCGTCGAACAATGTTTTACGCTTCGCGACTAGAGGCAGGTTGAGTCAACGAACCGACGGCAGCCGCCGGAGGACAACTTACGGTGTGCAAGCTTTCCAAGCTTGATGGTGGTGCTGCCGATATCTTTGCCAATGGTCGAGGCCATTCGCGAAAACTCGGTCTTGGGTGTACCATTGGCATGACCGTGGAGCAGGCGCTGTTTCGCGTCCGCAGTTCTTGGGGGTAGAGACGACCTGTTTCGTATAGAGTCGACACAGGTGCGGAATTCGTTGGTACGATCCTGGATTGCCATGAGCTGGAGGAGTGTGGTCTGCGGAAAAGGCAACGTGACACGAATCCTCTCCGCGCCGGCACGGGAACCGGCAATCGCCGCCCGCTCGGCGCCGGGTGATCCGGTCGACGAGGATGTGGGCCACGCAATGTACTTTTGGAGTGGCGCATGTTGTACGCCCTGCGACGCTCTGCTGTATACCAGGTTCAGCCGTTGGCACCACGCCTCTCCAGGTTGTTTAGCTCTCGTCCTGCGCTCAGCAACGCTCGTTTTCAGTCGCTGTCGACACGCCCCATCACGGCAAAAATAGACATGCCCTCGTTTCCGACGCCGAAATCCAAGGTCCTCGTACTCGGCGCAGGAAACTTTGGGAGCTGTCTCGCGGATCATCTCGGCGACTCTGATCATGAAGTATACATCTGGTCTCGACATGCTAGCTTCGTCGAACATTTTAATGTACACCATCGCAATCCAACCTACCTAAAGAGCCACATCTTCTCGAGCAACATCCGCGCTGTCGGCCCAGAGATCCCAGATAAAGAGCAGATTCACCAGATGGACGTCGTCTTATTCGCGATACCGACGCAAGGACTCAGGTAAGATTTGCATATCCCCCAAGTCTTCTCATCGTAACGCGGTTCACTGTTAGGGAAACTCTGATCAAACTCCGAGCCAGTCTGGTTGGAGAAAAACTGCCTCTGATGATTTTTGTGAACAAGGGTATAGAGACGGACACACAAGCGCTAACCCTTGAGATCATCGCCGATACCTGCGGAAGCGACATCGCTCGAGCCGCCACATTCATTGTAGGTTAATGTAAGGCACTACGACAATTGCGAAAACTCACTGCATACAGTCGGGACCCTCTTTTGCTGCGGAAAGTTGGTATCTCTATGCAGTCTTATTCTAGCTCTGCTGACAAGCCGGGCCAGTTGTTCGCAGACAACCGACCTCTGTCTCTGTTGCTTCGTTAACAGAATCGCAGGCCCAAAAAGCATCGCAAATATTTCACCAGCCATGGTTTCGATGGTAAGGTTCACCTACACATGTTCAAGGGTCCCCTCGATCTAATATTCTCACAGTTACACAGGCGGAGATCCGATAGGACTTGAGTTAGCCGGTGCCCTCAAGAACGTTTATGCTATTGCGGCTGGAATGGCTGATGGCCTAGGATTTGAGAACAACACTAGAGCAAGTGAGCCAAACCATCTTGGGGTCAGGAACGATTGACGACGGAAGATTTTAGGTCTCATTACTCGAGGATTAGCTGAGATGACTCGGATAGGCACAGCATATGGCGCGTCTCCGCTGACCTTCCTGGGTCTTGCCGGCGTGGGAGACCTCTTCCTCACGTGTAGTTCTCCGACAAGCCGAAACTACACGGTGGGATATCGATTGGGGAAAGGGGAGGCACTTGAAGACATTATTAACACACTCGGAAGTGTGGCCGAGGGGGTGACGACGGCAAAGGGTCTCAAGAAGATTATCGATGAGATGAACGTGTCTGCTCCTATAGCGAACGGGGTGAGTGGCGGGATTTACCGAGTGCTGTTGGGTTCTCAGCCGAGTTGCAAAAATCCCTCTGGTTGTTCCGCATGACAGATTTACGAGGCCTTGTATGAAGGTAGGTGTTCCGCCCAAGCATTGCACACGGACTGAACTCGGGGCCGGTCGTGTAGGCAAGGACGTGAAAACTGGAGTGCAGGAACTGATGAGCCGACCACCGTCACGAGAGTTGGATCTGCCGAAAAAGACGGGTGAACAAGCGAAACGGTTGTTACAGAAACTTGGGATTGAGCCTCTACAAGTCTAGATAATCAATTTTTGCCACGTCCGTGTGTAATCCGAATGCGGCATGTCGGTCCCGGTTCCTCGCCTTACCCACGGCTGGCTGACGTTGCAACTAAACCCGCGCAAAAGCCATCCGTGTCCGCCTCGGTGTGAACGCAGTCCAGCAGTTCCATCGTCTGTGCACACGACGGTCGTTGCCCCGGCTTGCCATTTCATGTGCACAGCGGAAATGCTCGTCGTGATGGACCCGCTATCATGTCGGCGGACAGAACAATTCATGTGTAATTACATAAGCAAATTAAAACAGGGCTTTCCCACGACATTTTTTTCCCTCATTTTTTTCATGCAGTCGCTCCCGAAATCCGAGCCCGACTGACCAACGCTTGTGTTTCCCTGTCTTTTTCTCAGTTTGACTTCTTTTTCTTTTTTCTGCCGACCTCGTCCTTTGTCTCTCTTACTTTCTATCCACCATCCTCACTCCTCCACGAAATGGTTTCCCCGCTCTGGAACGCCGCCTCTGAGGGGAACATCGACACCCTCCTTGCCCTACTCCACAACGCATCTCCTGCCGATATCGAGATCAGAGGTATGTCTCTCCTCCTCATTCCAACATTTTTTCACGTCCACCTCCCCCCTTGCCCTAATTTCTATAGACCACACTGGTGTCACGCCCCTCCAGGAAGCGGTCAAGAAGGGCCATCTTGATGTAGTCAAGGCACTTCTTGACAAAGGTTCGCACTCGATCCTCAATCGTGTCGCGTGTGATTAATCGATCTCGTCGTCCGTTCATCAGGAGCCGATCCCTCTTTCCCAATCACTCATGCCTCCCCAGACACAAACCCTGAGATTATCGAACTACTTAAAAGCGCCTCGGCAAAAGGCTTGCTCCCTCACGACCATCCCTACCCACAGGACCGCCATGCTGATCCGTCAAAGAGATTCTACCCTGTACCTATCCCTCCTTACGGCTATTATCCGTCTCTTGCTCCCGTACCTTCTCTCCCTGACGGCTCACCTGCATATTATCATCCCCCTCCGATGCCACTCGGCGAGAACGGTGCATACGGAAACCTTCCTCCGCCAGAAGTAGCTAGATTCATTCCCTGCAGGTATTATCCTGCTTGCCGCTATGGTTCCTCGTGTATCTTTGCTCACCCCCAGGGTCCTTACTATCCTGCTCCTCCTACTCCTGCACAATATCCATCCCCTTACGACCCCATGACTCAGCAACAGTACACTCAAAATTACTATCCACCACCCCCTTCCTTTCATCCTCCTGCACCTGTTCCACCACACATGAACCCTGTATCTCCACCCCCGCCGCCACCAGTTCATACTCCTCCCCATCCTCCCGTGATGCAAGCGCGATCCGCCCCGGACGCGCTTTCTCCCGTACAAACCCCTGTTCAAGCCCCTTATGGTCCTATGACTCCTGCATCGCCATCTTACCCTCAACCTGCGCATGCTCCTCTTCCTCTTTCTATTCCCACTCTTCCTCCGCCCCACCAGCCTGCGACGGCGCCTGGCCCCCAGTCTCCGCAGTCGATGTATCCAAATGGACCTGTATCTGCTCCCCCATTTGCAGTACGTCAGGACCCCTCGCCATATCCTCCTTCAGGTCCACATGCGCACTCACCGTACGTTGAGGCAAATGGCGGGCCCAAGTCCCCAGTCCATCCACAGGGAGAAAACTTTGGCCCTCCTCCCGCCTTCCGGCAAGGAATGAACCATAACCGCAGAGGTGGCATGCGCAGAGGCTCTTTTGGCGGAAATCGAAAACCTGCGTGCCTGTTCTACCCCTCTGGTAGGTGTAGGAACGGTGACGAATGCCGTTTCCCTCACATCATCCCTGATGCACCTGCACAACCTCAGTTGGGTACTCGGGGCTCTCGCGCGAGAGACGCTGCAAATGATATTAGTACGATCGAAGAAAACTTTACTACCATGAATGTACGAGATGTGGGTAATTAATTTCATCCGTCATCTTGCATTACCTACATTGTGAATTCATCTAATTTGATTCCCTCTAGGATGTTCAGCTGCGGCGTGGTACAAATGGCACGACCAATTCAAGTCGCTCGCAGTCCACAGACCCGGGCAGTCGTTCAAGAGGCTTCAAGTCCAATGGATCACGGGCAGAGAAAAGGCCCTTTGTCAAGCAACAGCGAGTCCCGAACGCTGATGAGTTTCCTGTGCTCGGTGGATCCTCCACCACATCGTCGAGGAGTTCCGTGAGTGGGGCCCCCGTGACCAATGGACTGGCAGGCCCTACTGCCGCTCAAGTACTACAAGCACCACCTCCTTCCCGCAAAGACATTACAAGGGAACCTGGTACCCGCAGTGTCTCACCGGTCGAGCGTCAGGTCAAGGGCCAAATCGTAGGTACTGCTGAGACGCCGGGATCGTACCATTGATAATTTTAACAGGATAACAAATCGACGGAGGTAAATGCCACTCAACCTAGCGGTGTAACGGGCAACATTGCGACCAAATTACCTATCTCTTTCGCTGCTGCGGCGACCGGAACCCCCGAATCCGCGAAGGAGGTCTCGGTTTCTGCGTAAAGGGAATGTTTATATTGGCCCTATATATATATATCACTTCTCCTTTTGCTTGGACTTGACTTCCCTTGGTTTCGTGGTGCTGATCCCAGGTTTATCTATTGCTGTCAAATTTGTTCTTCTGCACATAAGCACGGTTATTTCTTATGCATTGTTCTTTTGCATCTGTTCCTTGGTCTGTTTCTAGAGGTTTCTATCTGCCATTTGACCTTTCTGTCTCATGCTGACTGGTACACATACTATTTACATCTACTATCGACTATTACTGTGACACTCCCGCCCACCATCGCACTGTTTTTTTGCATAGCATACCACTGTTGATGTCTCGTCTCGTGAGAGCAAAATACACTGCTTCCACCCAATTCCTGTTCTCGTGACAGAGATTTGGATGTCATGTCCAGTGCTCCAACTGCCTGACCTCGACCCCGCTTGCACTGATCACCTGCCCGATTTCATAAACAGGGGCTCCAGGGTCCTGTGTGCGCAAGGCGTTCAACGCACTTTCGCGATCGTCCTTGCCAACGATGACGACGAGACCGATACCCATGTTAAAGGTGCGTGCCATTTCCAATGGTGCGATTCCACCTTTCTTCATCAAGTACCGAAATACTTCCGGTAATTGCCAGGCAGACGCATCGATGTAACAGCCCAGCCCCTCCGGAAGAACTCGGGGGATGTTTTCGATGAAACCGCCGCCTGTTATGTGACACATGGCTTTGATAAGACCCTTATGGGCAATTGGGAGAACCTGCTTGATGTAGATACGGGTCGGTTCAAGGAGGTTTTGGCCAAGTGTTCGAGTTGCGTCCCAGGGACAGGGAGAGGAATATGCTAGACCTGAAAGGGAGATGATTGCGCGGACGAGAGAGAACCCGTTGGAGTGCAATCCGGAAGAAGCAATACCGAGCAAAACGTCTCCTTCGACGACGTCACGAGGGAGAACCAACTCTCTCTCGACGACACCAACTGCGAAACCCGCGAGATCATAGTCCCCTGAGTGAGTGGTAGATCGAATCATTGCAGATTATTGCGGCACATAAATCGTTCTTACCCTCCGCGTACATACCCGGCATTTCAGCGGTCTCGCCTCCAATGAGGGTGCATCCAGCTTGTTGACATCCATCTGCGATGCCCTTGACTACGCTAGTCGCAACAGGAACGTCTAGCTTGCCGCAGCCGTAATAGTCCAGGAAATAGAGGGGTTCTGCGCCTTGCACGAGCAGATCATTGACAGACATAGCCACCAGATCGATACCTGCCATGTCCAGTTAAAGAAGACCAGTCAGACAGACTACAGCTCAAGGCTCACCTGCGAGATCATGGATGCCCGTTTCGATGGCGACGCGAAGCTTAGTGCCGACCCCATCTGTCCCACTGACCAATAATGGGTCTTTATATCCAACAGCTTTAAGGTCGAAGATGCCCCCAAAGCCTCCTATTTCTGCATCCGAACCAGCACGTTTGGTTGCACGCACAAAAGGCTTGATGGCATTAACAAGTGAGTTCCCGGCGTCTACTGATACACCAGCCTGTTCGTAAGTGAGGCCTTTGAGAGTGGCGTTGGCACCCTTCAACGCTCTAATATGAGAATGAGCATCGTTAATCTGAGGAACGATATCTTGCTCGCCTATGGGCTATGTCACGGCGATACACCTTGCCCTCGAACGAAATCTTGTCGATCGCAGTGTACACAGAGGAAAGTGCCTCTTCTAATGATGAAGCGGTAGCTGACACAGCCAAGACGCGACCGCCTGTCGTAACGAGTTCATCTCCGTTCAACGAAGTACCGCAGTGGAAAACAACCACATCTACCCAAACAAATAAGTGAAACATAATTCTCGTGTGGTAATGCTTACCGGATGATACTTTCCCGATTTCGATACGTTTGCCTTTCGAGTATTCGCCAGGGTAACCATCCGATGCCAACACCACCGAAACCGCGAAACCCGATCGACTGCTTATTTGTACCGAGTCGAGCCGGTGCTCTACACAGGCCTATCTGGTCCGAGAAGTGATGAGTATTGCCAAGGTCCCATTGGGTTGAAATGACGTACGAGGAGTACAGCGGCGAGGTCAATGTCATCGTTCATTAGAAGCATGAGAGTCTCAGCCTCTGGATCACCAAACCGGACGTTGTATTCAAGTACTTTCGGTCCGCCTTCGGTAAGCATAAATCCGACAAAGAGCAGGCCTACGAACGGGAAACCTTGACCATGGATGGTGAATGGTATGATCCGTGAAGGCACGGTTGACAAACGTACCTTCTCTCCTCATGCCGTCGATAGTTGGACGAAGGGTTTCCTGCATGATGCGATCCATGATCGCGGGGGTTGCTACCGGGGCTGGGGCATATACACCCATACCACCAGTATTTAACCCCGTATCGCCCTCACTGATACGTTTGTGGTCTTGGGCAGGAGGAAGGGGAATGACTGTGTAACCATCAGAGAATGCAAGGACGGATATCTCAGGGCCTTCAAGTAGTTCCTCGACTACAACTTCGTTTCCTGGCAAACAGAGTTAGAGGATTGAGTATGGTAAGTAGATAGTGTAGCGGACCTGCAGCGCCAAACACGTTGGCCACCATGATTTGCCGTAGACCTTCTAGGGCTTCATCGGTAGATTCCGGGATGAGTACCCCTTTGCCAGCGGCGAGACCGCTGGCTTTGAGAACAACTCGATGACGACAGGTGCGGACATGCTCAATTGCTTCGTCAACTTGCGAGGAGGAGAATGTGCGGAAGGTGGCCGTTGGGATTCTGTGACGAAGCATAAATGCCTTGGAAAACGCTTTGCTTCCCTCCATCCTTGCGGCCAGCTCAGAGGGACCAAAGGTGGGGATGCCAACTTGCATGCTCGAGTGAGCGACATGGTCCAGCGTGCAACGTTCATTGACCGACCTTTACGGAAGCACGTCTGAATGCCTCGCACCAAGGGTTCCTCTGGACCAGGAAGGACAAGATCGATCTGGTGCGGATATTAACAACGGGTGAATCTATATTTGCATGGTACTGACCTCATTCTGAACGGCGAACTGGACGAGTTGCTGATAATGGGGAGCCGCGAGGGGCAAGCTTAGATTCTCTGTCTTTGGGGTGCTGGCGGTCCCACCATTTCCGGGACAGACATAAATGCGATTTACGAGCGAGGACTGAGCGAGCTTCCAGGCCAAAGCGTGTTCTCTACCTCCGCTACCTAGAACAAGGACTCTGGCACTCATTTGGGAGCGGCGAAGTGGGCAAGAGAGTGAAATGGAGACGGTCGAAAAACGGAATGATGGACCAATGTCTATGATTGGGAAATAGATAAGATAACCATCTACGAGCCGTTACCAAGGACATTTTCAAAACCTGTGTGCTGACAAGATGCACGGAAGCTGCGATGGATCCGCACTTGAGTTGGATCCACGGATCAGCGCAAAGCTTATGGTCGGACTCGACCTGGGCAGCGCGGGGTATCATGAAGCCAACTCCTGTGGGCGGGTGGACGGGGAAAACGTGATCATGAGCGGCGGTCACTGGCGAGGGGGAGGTTGCGACGACGGCGCGTGACCTGGCCAAAAGAAAGCAGATTGGGGGCGCTGCTGGCAACTGCCAGTGATCCCAGTCCGTCCCATTGACGCTGCGCAGTCAGTGCTACTCGTTCTTCGGGAGTGAGAGAGAAATGTTTGGGTACAGGAATACGCTGTTCCAGACAGTGCCTGAGCCGTTCGAAGAGGCGAGTGCTAGTAGGCGCCCCTCGCCTGTGCAGTGCAGAGTGCTCATCCTGTTCAACAGAGCCAAGCCACACGAAAATCCGGCCTCAACCAACACCGCTCGCCGGATGAGCTCGACAAGTCAATGGATGAAAAGGCTCTGGTCTCGCGGAGGCTGTCTCGCAAGGATTCAAAAAACAACTCTGCAAGGTCGTTATGGCATAGGAAATCCACAAAGAAGTCAACTGAGTCGCCCACTGCCACTGCCACCCAGGTAAAGCACATTTCCTCCTTGGCCAGCACGCATTCGCTTCCCGCAATGGATCCAAACGACGACAACGACGGCCCCCACAGCTCCCAGGAAAACGTTACCTCCTCCCTGCTCTCTCGCTCCATCATCCCAGATCCCTTGGGCGAGCTCCCCGCCTGGTTCAAGAAGGAGAGCGAGATGGCCGCCGCCAACATTTCCACCTTCAGAATCAAGTATCCTCTTCACAATCCGAACGGCCCTCGTCGGTACAGGAATCACCACTTGCTCCCCCCTCCTTCCTTCAACCGCCCACCCTCCCTTTTCTCCCCTTCCTTCCCCCCCATGGCAGCGTCTGTACACACTATACAGGACCGTTCTGAAGATTCAACGCGGCTTCCTGGTCCCAGCCGCACCCCCTCAAACACCCCCTTACCCACTCCGAGCTCGTCCCAAGTGGGCATCCCCGATCCCAGTGTCAAGCCACGTAGTCGCAAGACCTCCCAGGACAACGTCGATCTAATGGACGTTAGTGATCCCTGGGGCACGCACTGGCATCACCAGTCACCGTATGACGCGGGCAGCAGCGTTAGTCCTGTCGCTGTTGATTCTCCAGAGGTGAACCATCACTCTCGCGTCCTCCACCTTACCTTTCAACTGACTGACACGAAACAGGGTATACCACGCACTCGTTCCCGCTTATCCAGTATGAATACGGGTCAAACCCGTCGAAAGACCGTCACTCCTTCGCCTCTCTCTCAGTCAACGTCTGCACTCCACTTGCAAGCATCAGAGCCAACTCATGTCACGCGTAAGCTAAGCAAGCGTCGTAAGCACGCATTGGCTGGACTCTTTGGCACACAAGAAAACGGCACACCAGAGGAACCAGAGACATCCGCCACTGGGGATTCTTTCTCCAGCTTACCAAAGCGCTCGTCGACTGTCCCGAATGGTGCTCTTCACATCAATTTTGGTGGATCGAAACGTTATTCCGCCCTCTCTCCAATGACCACCTCTGCAAATGGATCCACAGCAGCGTTGTCAAGCCATTCGTCGTCAAAGCAGGACAAACGGACGAGCGTCCTTGGGCGATTGGCGAGGAAGTTTAGTATCTTGCGAAGGTCTAGTCAAGATCCCGGGGCTATCGTCAACGAATGGCCCGAAAGTACTTCCGGTGGAGTTGCACTTTCGGCTGTGGACGAGCAGTCACCCCGTCGCTCGCTCATCTCGCAGAGACAGCCGTCTCCGGAGAAGCAAGCGACAGAAAAGAAGGTTCCAGATCCATCTAAGCGTATTCCTCCTCCACGGATAGACTTGGACATGCAGCCGCAAGGTGGCAAAGGCCCATCAATAGAAGTTGAGCGGGAGAACAGCGACCGTACTTCATCGATTTCCTATGATGTGCCATTCTCGCCACTAGGGGAATTGACAATTGCAAACCCAGACGCTCCAGGTTCCAGAAATACCACTCCTGACGGGACGAACAATGCATTGCCACCAGAAACTCACAGGCGACCCCCACCTGACCACAAGTGCCCGACTCAGGATGTACCAGCTGCACATCGCCTTCATTCAGCCGATTGGCAACAAATTGCTAAGCCTTCTTCTGTGCCTTCCTCAGCTGGTAGGTCGTCGCCCATCCCAGGTCTCCTCAGCCCCATTTCCATCGCTGTCCCTGCTGTCACCCTTCCTGAAGTGTCGCAATTCAAGGTTACGGCGCAATCCCCCACTCCACCCACATCGATTCCTCCTTCGTCGCCGTTCCCTGGACTTCGTCTATCCACCAGCGAGGTACCACGTCCTATACCCCCTCACTTAATCTTTCCCGCTGCCGACGACTCTCCACTATCCCAAGCGTCAGTTCTCGCCAATCCCCCAACTCCTTACAATACCGACGAACTACATTCCGAGTTACCAATTTTTGAGAGAGTCCCAACGGACCGTTCTGGTGATGATAGACAATCGCAAGATGTCTTATTCCCAAAACAAGTCTCGCCTACCAAGGAAGTGGGTGACCACCCAGTAGACAGCGAAGTTCGGCTCACCAAGTCTAATTCGACGACGAGTAGGAAAACAGAGACTTACAAGCTTGTGAGGACCCATTCGGATAAGGTGTCGTCGTCATCGGAGGCAGCATTTCAGGCTGAGGGTGATCAATGGTTGGTTGTCAACTCGGTTGAAGTCCCCCGTCGTCGAAGGACGAAGGAGAGAGCGGAAAGAACAGAGAGGATCGAACCTTCTTCTTCTAGAACATCCCGTGAGAGGGAGCGCGAGAGAGACCGTGAGAAGGAGCGAGCGAGAGATCGCGAGAGGGATAGAGAAAGAGAAAGAGAGCGGGACAGGGACAGGGACAGGGACAGGGAGCGGGGGAGGGACGGAGAGCGTGAACGCAGGAGAAGGCAGGAGAAGGCAGTTCAACAGGACGAAGAGCAACGTCGAACCACCAGCCAAGGAAGGGTAAAGTCACCATCGGTCGACAAAACGGACACTGGTTCTTTGTCAGGGCGACCTGGACGGGCTCGTAGTCTCGATACCCCCCAACGACCAACTTTGGTTCAGCCTCTGATATTCACCCTGCAAGATGAGCCTCCACGCTCCCGTAAGAGCGACGATCGGCCACGGGATTCTGTCCACCAGGGTCACTCCAAGACCGCACGCCCTGGGCCGAGTCCAATCGTGACGGTTGCACGTGTGGATCGCCTGCCATCCATGTCCGCTCGGCCAACATCTGAGTTGACTTCGGCAGCTGATATGAATGCTCTCAAAGCTCGTGAAGCTTGGGAGATGGATCGGCTATGGAAGGGTAGGAGCATGGTTCAAGGTCAGCCGGAGACCAGCATGATCGCCTCACCTTTTAGCGTCGAGTCCAAGGTTGTCAATAACGAGACAGCTAGAGATGCCTTTTCAATCCAAAGTTTCGCCCACGGATCCAGTCACACGTCATACGTTGTGCAACCATTGCAGGCGCACCCTATACCAGCCAGCGTGTTTTATGCTAACATGCCATCTGCGCCTCCGCCAATCATATATGCTGCTACCTCTCCATATGGGCAACCGCATCCTTCATCTTCTAGGGACTACACCACGCACCGATCACCATCAAACTCTTTCTCATTTCCTTCCAAGGACTCCTCGCTGGGCCCACCAACTCACCCCAACCCTCTACCTACTCCTCCGCGCGAATCGAATTATCAACCTGCCCGTTTACCACCCCTGGCAGATAGAAGTAGTGGATCTGCTTCAGAATACTGGGGAAAGTACGCTAACATGCCCTCACACTCATGATATACCCGCTTCAATTTCGTCGTTCGCATGATGCATTGCACCATCTTAGTTTCACACTCACTTAGATTCACGTACACTCACGATATTCCATACTTTTTCTTCGTTCCAGTGTTGTTCTTTTCTTTGGGCGTTGCTTGCATCGTTATTGTTGCTCCCTTGTTCCTTTTCCTCCCTTCACTTATTGCCTTGAACTCCGGACCTACCGTGTAATAGCTTCACTCCAAATTTTAACGAGAGCGAGGGCCGTAATCAGACCAATGTCCACACTGGTAGTATTAATGTGGGTGATCTTAATCCCGCTTTTATCCCAAAAAAAATCAGTCCGGTACAAGTACAAAACTTCCATGTGATTGATAATACAAAATATACGGATTGTACCATGAGTAGCCATGCTGAAATAAATGGATCGTAAAAACAGGTATCGGTAGCAGGATGCTGTCTGCAAAAACCATTGTCACGATGAGTACGCACGATAATCCAGGGGAAACTCTGCGGTAGGATAGTCATCCCACTGACGTTCGCCGCTGTCAAGGAAGCGACGCAGCCTGGAGACTTGTGACGAGAGATACAATTGGATGATCTGCATCTTGATATCGAGTTTCAGCTTGAGTATTTCTTCACATGTCCGCAATGCTTGGGCTCGCGTTGCTACAAACATGTTGCCAGCAAAGCCAAGGTCTTTGAGACTATCAATCATCTCTCCAAACTCTGAGCACCAGGCAAGAACACCGAGCTGATATGCATGTTAGTCTGGGGCAGATCATGTCGCGGAGCACAGACCTGGCCATATTGCTTGAACCGCCCATATAACACGTTTGGCGCTGCCTTGAGAGCAAAGTCAAACGCCTCGTTCTGCTTGATGACGTACTCGTCTGGAATATAGGGCTGAACGGCCGGTTGGGGCTAAAAGAGAGTCAGTCCAAGTCCACCCAAGGAACATGACCTTTACCTCGGGTCGTGGTGGAGGTTCCTGGAACCAGTGATGCCCAGAATAGTCCACTTCACCGCCGACATCAACGACATCAACGTTCTTCCCTGTATAGTCCATTGCAGGTCGTGAAAAAGAGTTGAGTATACCAGACTGAATGAAGAAAGCCTCGAGGAGTAGCGAAAGGTCTTTAGGTAGTGGCGACTGATTAGATAATGGAGAGTCGGATGGTTTGGAAGGTATGAAAATAGTCCTGTGGTCCGAATCGTCGCTGGATGGAGCAACTGAGTATAAGAATGAAGATGGGACCGGAAACGTACCAGGTGACGGGAGACGGAGGTGCTTTAACAAGATGGAACTTTGGACCGTTAGATAGCTGATTGCGAACGGAGAGATCCTGCAGGAAATCAGTAATGAGGAGTGCGTCTGACTGGAGGCTGACCTTGTATTTTGAATTGAATGGTGTCCTAGGTTGGCGATGGGCTCGAGGGCTAGACGTGCGAGATTTCTTGAGTCTTGCGATAGAATGCCGGTGGCGCTCAATGGAGATCGGACTAATGTTTGATAACCGGCGACGGAATTGTGGCGAAGGTGATGGAAGTGCTGAAGCAAACGCAGTAGTAGGTGTGGTACTAGAACTAGGGGAGTAGAGCGTGCTCTCAAGGGGTGTGGGTGATGTTACGAATGACCCTGTGTCTGATTCTGGACTTTCTGGGTAGACGTTTGTCAGAAGGGGCTGTAGTATTGGTCTGCCAGGCGAGGTGGTCGACTGGCGCGACTGCGGAGGTGGAACAGGGATGAGGGGTGGTGGAATGGGCAGTGGATAAGGGGAGTCCGGTGCGAAGAGTGCAGATGGATAGAATGCGGTAATCTCTGGGATCTTGAGGTGATCTGAATCACTGAGAGCAGAAATGCGCGATGGAGGAAAGGTCGTAGATATCTCGGCCGGATCAAGATTGGTCACGTTTCGACTGAGCCAAGAGGGAGATGGAGGCAGGAATGACGATCTTGCGGAAGAGTGTATGAAAGAACTCCTCACCAACGAAGGTGGAGATGCAGTGAGTTCTGACGGATTCACAAACTGGTAGTGAGCCACAGAAGACAGGTCACGGCCAAGTCCCGCTGGTGCTGAATGTTTCCTCCTGAGAGGTATAAGGATGGGAGTAGGGGAGGACTCTGCGGGCAAGGAGGAAATAGAAGCAGGAGGTGAGTCACTCTCGATGTCACCGGCAGTGAAAGATAGGGAGGAAGGGTGAGCAGGGTTAACGGAAAGGTCTGGTACGGGTGGTACGGGAAGGATGGAAGGATTAGCTGGATTGCTGGATGCAGAGCTGGACTCAAAGTCAGGTGTGTGACTCTGGACTTTCGTACTCCTGATAGTGTCAATGGAGGAAGCGTCGACAGGATGAGATACAAACGAATCGCGGAGGATTTGTGAAAGAGACTTGAAACGCTTCAGAGAACCAGCAAATCTAGGTCTTCGTTTCACAGGTTTCGGCGAGTGTTTGGCGGGGCCAGCTGGTGCGACTAGAACTGGAGGTCCAGAGTTTGTATGAGGCTCTTCTTCGGTTGTGTCCGGGTCTGCAAGTACGGCGCAGCCACCTGAAAACGTATCGTGCTTAGCGGACGAGGACGTCGACGCGTCAAGGGTGGAAGACTCGGGAGGTTGAGTAGGAGTGCCAGATGTTAAGGAAGCACCCGGAGCAGATGTCTCAGGGGTGGGGATATGGGTTGGTGGTTTCGGAAACGCAAGGCAAAGGTCAGATTCGTTGGTTGCAGTGCGGGTGCGGGACGAGGATGCCCTGCTGTCTGTGAAGGAAGAAAGATGGATTGATGCTTTGGATATGTTCTTGAGACGGAAAAGGGTGGACTTTGGACGAGAGCCTGAGAGCGACGGATGGGGCGGTGTGGTTACTGAGGACTCGCAGAGGGAAAACGGAATGTGATCCTCGGGGGCGTGAGAAGAAGCTGGAACAGCAGGATGGTCGCTGGTGGTAGGATGAGGTGGAACGTCGTCGCTGGCGATGAGCTCGAAATCACCAGAGCTGTCGTCGGGCGGTGGTGTATCTGGTTCCTTTGCAGGTGCGGACTGCCTCCTTCCGAAGAGATTGGTCGAGCGAGGGAAGGCACGAGCCAAGAGTCGGGAGGGATCGAAGGAGTGAGTCGAGCTGCGCAGGGAGCCACGAAGGCCGCGAGGTAGCTTCGACTGAAGGAAGTTGTGCGCTGACGTTGTGTCTTGTCAAGTCCTCGAGATACGGACTTGTGAAGACGGGCGATGCACAATGCGCGACCTTTGAACGAAACGGGGGGCCAGTAAAGCGTGACTTGTGCGTGTCAGCCAGGAGTTTGGGATGTAATGAAAGGGGGATAGCAAAGTCCTATCACCTGCGTACCGCTCACCTCGTGTCTTATTTTTCCAAGTGCGTCTCCCTCGAGGCCATCCAATTTATGATCGGCAGGTTCACCCTCTTTTGGTGCGATAATGTAATCACACCTCCCTCTTCCTGAAAGTAGCTCTCAAGTTCAATGCGTGGGTCGTCGAGTTGTCGACACAAATATCAAGAGCGAGCAAGTGCTTGTCCTCGATATAACATGCTTCAATATTCACCGATACAAAAACCCTCGGCCCTATTGATTCTGAATTCGTAAGATCCAATCTTCTATCACCGGCTGCCAATAATGGCCCGCATCTGGTCGCCACATTCGTGGTCCACGTGAAGCCCGTTCAAGTATCCGATCATATCTATTTGTTCCTTCAAGCCCTCGAGTTGGAATAAACGGCCACAGAGCGGCCAGGCGTCTCCGCGCAGTGGTGGTTATCGCTCGCAGGTGACCACAGTGCAAGATGCATGCATCGAAGCGCTCGGAGCACAGCAGGCATTCATTAACGGGGTCATCGTCATTCTCAGTCTCGTCAGAGTACACATGCATCTGTACAGTTAAAAATTGATCGCCGGGTGCAAGAACTTGGAACGTAATTTATGTAAAAGCAAACAAGCAATTGAAGACGCGACCCACTTATCCCAGTAATCCCTGTCGTTCTCCAACTTCCTCCGCTCCTAGCAAACCAGTGTCAGCCGCTGAGGAGGAAATCAAGCGACGCATCAACGGAATTCTGCCGAACGCCGTCCTCCCCTCCGTCAGCACTCTCGTGGCCCCGCGATTTGTCCACATCAGCAGCAAGTTGCTGGCGACACTGCCGCCCATCAGTGCCACCAGGAAGGCGATCGCCGAGATATCTCCCCCCCGGGCATAAAGCGTACGGTTTTCATTGAAGGGGTATGACACGCCAATCGTTCTCATCCAGGAGCCACCACCAATTTGCATGGGCTCCTGAATTCCACCACCTCCCACACCATTCACCCCCATTGAGCCACCGTCGCACCACAGAACCATGCTGCCAAGTTCGTTTGCCCTGGCCTTCGCCTGTTCCCACATTGCAAACCCAACAGTAGAATCCCAAGTGCGGGCAGGTCCTAGGATGAGAGATGGTCGCGCGTCCAGATCCGTGAACACGGTTGGAGACGTGAAGTCTAGACAGATAGACGAGGTGATAAGAAGGGGTCGCGTAAAGTTTGGCGCTGGAGCCCAGTCAGGCTTGGTTATACCCTTGGGGTTCTTCAGCTGCCAGCGAGTGATTACCGGCGGATCAACCGATGGTATCTTTGCGAATGATTCCGTGACTTTTACATTGTCAGAGGAGCAAAAAAGACCAACAGTAAAGTGACTGCTACTCACGCGGCACAAGATTGCGTTTGTAATATTGAACGACCTCGTCACCTGACTTTTGGCCCTTGTGGATGAGTGCAAATCCATTCCTCGTGTGCGCTGGATCGCCCATGACATATTCATCAAAGGCTACGCCAACGAAACCATGGATTGACAACCCTCGAATCTGCGTAAACGCAGCCTCGCGTTCCTTCTCTGAATTGAACACGACCGCACTTTCAGGCCAAAGAATGACATCTGCTGCATTCATTTTGGCTGTCTCGTCGATGAAGTCCCCTAGGCTGGGATGACTTCCGTCCAATGGATTTGGTAGGGCACAACCGACCGTGAGCGGCGTGTGGACAACCACATCGGCGTGAAAGGGTAAGCTTTGGGATACGGACGAGGGAAATGTGAGGGCGATGAGTATTGTCGCAAGTGATAGGAGTCCTTTCGTTCTGGAAGATAAGAGCGATTGATTGTTGTGCGTATCCATGGGCTCGTATTCCGAAAAACCCATCAGCCACTGAGCCACAAGCTCAGAACATACCACGGCCCATGCTGCGACAATCCAATCGATTCCGGCTGGACCAACGACGGGGAGCATCCAATTGTATGGAGAGGGAACAGGGGCTGGCCACCAATTCAGTAAACGACCGACGGGAGATATGCGTGAAGTAATGCTCCAACTTGTCGCCCAGAGTACTGGGAAAAGCGTGAATTGTGCCCAATTGGTGTTCAGCCGACCCTTGAGGAGAATGTCGAGGTAAAGGGAAAGCACTACGACTGAGTAGGTCGCTCCGGATAACAGAACGACCGCAGTCAGAGACTCGGAGGGGCTGGAGGTGGCAGTGGCTACCGCTCTCCAGTGGGCAAGAGCAGAGCCACCTGTCACGGAGATCCACGAGCAAAGCAATTCCCGCCCTCGGGTCTGACGGTGGGCAATTCTTTGCCCATGGATCATTAAAAGCGAGAGGAGGAGGACAAGGGGGACAAAACTTGGCAAGGGACCCAAGGCCAAGGTTGCGAGGACAAGTTCTCCCACCGAGAAGAAGGGAGTCGGGTGTTCTGTTAGTATGAATGCTTGCAGTGAGGCAACCATGGTTAAGACACTGTACAGATGGCAGTCAGGGTAGAACCCTGCGAAGTGTGAGTCGACTGATATTTATCGCGCAGTCATTTGGGGTTGTTTGTCGTCCGCGAAGCAACACCATGTATGTGGTCAATTAGTCTACGTTATGTATGCTAGCATCAATACCGGGTAAAGTCTGCCATGTACGATTAGCACCAGGCGGACCGGTACAACGAAGACAGAACAACGAATTCAGCTGGTGCAGGACACAGACATTTGACGTGAATGATACATCCATGCAGAAAGCGAGAGTAACCACTGGGGTCTAACGAAACATAGATCAGTCCTGTTCTTTTCAAGCTGCACTGATCAACATGCAATTACCCAGTATCAAGTTCCCTAAGGCATAGACTGTCCTGTCGTTTCCTGTTCTGATGGTCGGTGTTCCATAGATGGAGCAAACGGATCCCCAGCTGCGTCCATCAACGGTCCACCTAGCAATCCGTTCGCACCGTCCAGCTGGCCAAGGTCATGCACGCCCTCGTAAGGCGTACCGTCTGGACCAAGAACACTCATGTCCAGATCCCCGACGTCCTCTTGGTTAGCGTTCTCATGCACGACGACGCCGACATTTATACCTGCATCCAACACTTTGAACGATGCATCTAGTATGTCTGCTCCTTCATCGACGGTCAGGATAGGCCCCGTCTGCTGAAGTGATAGTGCTGGTGGTGTGGGCGAAGAGGGCTTCGTCTGTGGTTCAGAAGGAGCTTCCTGGTTTACGAAATTGGTCTCCGTCGCGTCGTGAGTGGTATCAGGCGCAACGGACGCAGCTGGTTCATCCTGATCCATGTCTTCGTCACCCTCCACAACTTCGGGTTCATCTGGGAGAGGGGCGAGAGGCTCGTCGGTTTCTTCCTCATCATCACTGAATTGCTTGCAGAAGTCCATGATCATGAGTCGCCCTGTGCATCGGTCCGCGAACCTAGGTACGCACCTGTTTTTTATCTGTCTTCACCCACTTATATATCTTCATAGTCGAGGATGCGTTCTCTGGAGCAACCCATATTTTCTCCCAGCACACGACAGGCTGCATGAGCTGACGTCTGGCAGCCTCTGTCGTAGCAAGGCGCACCCCGATCCTTCTTCTGGTCGCCATTGCCTAGTAGTGACTCTAGTCGGTCGGAAGAGAGAAGGAATAATTGGACCCCCGACACCCCGGATCAGTCGAACATGATATCAAGCTCACTCTACTACAGGAACCATAGAATATCTTCACGTGCGAAACAGTGATCTATCAAGTTGATTCTAATTCCTAAAGCATGAATGTACCAGAGTCGTTCGTTCAAGTTGGTTGTTCAGCCCAACGCAAGACGTCTTCGATGGTCACGACTGGCGATGTGGACTGGTGGAAGCCTAGTGAATGCTTTTGGGAATATGTGTTTAAAGCGGAACCAACCTGCACTTGCTGGCTCGCATCAGAAGCGGTGTGATGAGTCGCACCGTCGAGAACCATGGCACGTAGCTCCAAAAGTCGTGCTTCGAGCTCATCACACTGACTAGCAACAAATAACCACATCAGAATGAACGGCAAGCTATGACGAGAGACGTATCGAACGTGTGAATGGAAACTGTCTCTTCACGACGAAGCTCTAGCTGGCGCTGCATCATGCTTTCGAGATTCCCCCTTGCCTATATTGTTGCATTCATATTCTGCAACGAGAGTGAACTAAACGAACCGACCTGGACCGGACGTAAATCGTTTGCAACAGCCATGAGGTTCTGGGCAAGCACAGTGATCCATTCTACGTGTCGTTGCCATTCCGGAGGGACGGTAGAGTATGGAGGCGGAGGGGGGGCTAGAATGGCACCTGTGAGATTGGAGTACGTGACCAGCAGAGAGCGGAGGATAGATAATAGTGCGGGACGGCGATCTAGTGATATGATGATGAGGGCACGCGTAGTGTGGTGTTGAACTTCCAACTCGCCTGTACTCGGATCAGCTGGATAGAGCTGGTGTCCGCCCAGTTCAGCCAATGAGGGAATGGTCTCCTTGACCTTGGGAGACCGGGTTAACGATTGCTGGCGCATGGAAGCGCAGGGCGTACAAACCACATATCACCAAAAACATTGTAATGTCCCTCTTCAAGGATCCAGTCCACCCTGGGCCTTTCCAGTCGAGTGAGGGGCCACGAGGGGACATTGGTCTGGTCGGACAATATGTCGTGCTGATTCACATTGCTGATATCGACATTTTGGTCTTTGACGCGCTCTCTGAGCAACTCGAACAGTCTGAGGTTGTGTGCGGTGTAATTAGAATAGTGGGAGGGAGGGGAGGGAAAGGGATTTCTCAGTTCTGTTTCTTCCTCCTCCATGGTTGTTGGCTGCAATATTTCATTTATTTATTTATTTATCTATTCCCAAAGCAAACCCGGGCCGCTGTCGCAACTCTTCCCCTTGGAAAATGGTACGCCGGATCGCGTCGCAGGTACACAAGCAGGTCTCCCGCCTCATGCAAGCAAACTACATTCGCGGGGAGCCCGTATGGTACCAAGCAGTGCTACAGTATCCCCCCCTCCCCCTCCCCTCTCGCGCCCCTCCGTTTCAAGCCCTCGAGGCGGAAAATCCCTCTCGCAGGCCAACCGCCTCCAGTCTTCGACCCCAAAAGATGAAACCCTTGACCATCAAATACCTGGAGGACAGGCTTCGACTGCAAATCTTCAGAGACCATCCGTTTGAAGCATTCAGACCAGTCTCCATCGTAGAGGGTCAGCTGGTCGAGCCAGAGCACCCAGTGAGAGAAAAGGATTGGACGAGGTTGAGCCAGCGAACCAAGAATCCAACAGCAGAAGAGTATGCAACTCTTTTCTCGCTCTTCTGCGCTCCGCTGATTCCCGTCTCTAGCGCAGTGCTCTTCGCGGCTAACCTTCACAGACACCACAAGCTGTCACTCACTGTCGCTTATACCCGTGCAGTCGCAGAGTTCCGTGCCCTACGTGCAGAGTATGACATTGCCAACACATTCGCTCGCATGGAAGCCGAGTCTTATGGCACCGTGTATCCGTCAGAGATTGACCGGACGTTCGAGAAAGAGGACAAGGTTTACAAGTCCGCCGAGCGCAAGAAGGCGCTCGATGAGAGTGCTCTCCGCGCTCGCAAGCGTTGGCGTGCAATCCTCAATCTCGACAGCGGCATGGGCAATACTTGGAGCCGGGGACAGGAGTATATCAAACGTCAGAAAGACGGTGTGCGACCATCGCACCTCGGGGACGACCAGATCAAACCGCGTTCAAGCCCATCAGAGGAACAGCTCTTTGGAAGTTAATGGCTTAGGGTATTTGATTCAGGTCTGCACCTCTCGACCTGAGTGGGTGCATATACTAGCAATACAACAAAGTCCAAACTATGCCTTGACGCGTGACTGTGCAGCCAGGGCTGCGTTCATCCCCATCCATGTCTTCTCCACAAGGCCAAGCAGCCTCTGCATATCCGAACTCCAATCATTCATTACATCCTCGGCACTCCGCTTGGGTGTAAAGCTCACGATGCCTGCTGGTCGATCTATCCGCGCCCAGATGGTTTTGGAAACAACTAGCCGTGCGAGTGTCTCCTCTGTTTGTTGTGCTGTGAGGTCAAGAAGAGTTGTTAGACGGGACAACCTAATTCGAGTATAATACTGAGAAACGACTCGGATGTTCTGGACCATTGTCAGTCCGAGTGCGTAATTGTTACAGGGACATACTCACGTGCTCAATCACACGAGTGTGGAGGTCTTCCCATTGTGCAGTATTGGAGAACACGGGTGTTGTTCGCAGGAAAGGACCGTAAATCGATTCAATCCCTGGCCATCTCATCAACTCTCGTGTTACAAAAGATTTGACGAGGTTGCTAGAAGGAAGTTTAGCAGTATTCAAACGTCATCGCAAAATTTCGTACTAGTGCAACTCAAGTTTCTCTAGAACGGGGTTCACGAACCAATGGTGCAACATGTCCGATTGTTCGTTGTTATGGGGGGCAAGAACAACGTAATAGACGATGTGTTCGAGTGCCTACATTCACCAGATCAGATGAATTTAATTAACAGGTTCCATGTTCAAGAGGCTCACCGCGCGGCTTTTGCTCTCATCGTCTGTTATTGACGGTGTATCCCATACTTTCTCGTAATGCTTCGCGACTTCCAAGTATGCCGTTTGATGTAGTGCTTGTTGAATCATCAAATCGTAGAATTTGAGCTTGAGGTCCTAATCAAGTAGTATCGATTAATGGCTTGAATGGATATTCAGAACAGAATGCTCCAACAAACCTCATTCTCCTTCGCTTTTAGGAATGTCTCATTGACCTTGCGACCACCAACCCTCGCCTCAACCCACTCGGTTTCCCCTCCTCCAATTGCGTTCTTTTCCTCCTTTTTGCCCTTGCCTGCAACCTCGGCATCTTTCAGGCGTGCGAGCGCGATCAATAACCGCATTTGTTCCAGAATGAATTCAGTCTTTTCTCTCCGTTCCATTGACGAGTATGTTTCTACTTGGAGGTCAGAGAGTAGATCGGACGCTGTTTGCAGCTCTTCCTTAATGGCAGATGCCTTTGCAGACGGCAGTTTCGAGAGGGTTTCGTGGTAATGCGAGAGCAGGAGAGTCACGCGTGCACGGGGAGTCTCGAGGAAAATCTAATCGCACCACTTAGCGAGCAGCGGGAAGGAATAACTCCCCCAACGTACCTTACCCTCGGTGACCGATCGCAACGTCTCGACCAGTTCCAGCCACTTTGCATCACCTTCCCGTTGTTTGATTTCCGCCAGCCACGTCATTGCCTGCTCCACCATGGCTTGCACGACGCCCTTGAGCTGCCCGTGTTTCTTGCTTAATAAATTGGTGGCGGCGTTGAGCTGGGCATAGTCCTTCGCTTTATAGCACTGTTCTAGTGCAGCTTTCGCGAGACGCGTGGTCGAAGGTAGATCAGAGGCCTATGTCATCGGTGAGACAACTGAATCTCAAAGTATCGTGAACGCACATTTCTGGTTTGCTTTTCTAGAGCAAAAAGCTTATCCAGGGCCTCTGAAAGCCTGCCAGACTGGTAGTGGAGCAGTTGAATTACGGTTGCGGGGATTAGGTTAAATTGCGCACCTCAGAGAGCGACTGGGTTTCTGGTAGCAAATCATTTACTTCTGGAGTGAAGTCTCTTTCTTGTTTCTTTACTTCAGCCATTGCTAGATTGTAGTGTGACCGCGAATATGGCTGGTCGACGTTCAGCGTGAAATGACGCGTCGCAAAGATGTTTGGTGTTGTTTGTTCTACGCTCTCAGTCTTCCCTTCTTTGGAAAGCCCCTGTCGACTGTTGTGCTCTACCTCTTCGTCTTTCGACGCGGCCACGGTCACAGTTATTGTCTCAACGTGTTCAATCGAGACTCTTCCTTTCCAATCTGCGCTAGAATAGTATTCATGATAACAACCCTACAACAAGCGCCAGCACCCGTGTACTATATGAGTAAAAGCGTACGTCGCATAAGGAGAATTCATAGACAAACAGGAGGGATATCATGGTCCAAGAGCTCGGCCGTCGATGGAGCGGAGTTATACGGTGTTCCTTGGAGCTCGTGGTTTTCGTTTGATGGCTCATCACCATTCTTTTTTGGAGCATGGAGCATAGAAAGCGACTTGTCGAGCATATGCATAGGCAGTGTGAGAGGGTAGGTAAGGAAAACACGACATGCGAGCGTGAGTAGCCCGGTAAGGATAGCAGGGAGCACAGAAGGGATTGCATGGATATCGCCATATTTTTGGAAGAGGTGTGCAGTGTCGTCGAAAGAGGTTTCCATGGATTTGGTATCTGGGGGTGGTGTAGCGTCGACCTCAGCATCGGCCATCACAGGTCCGACACCGACAGACTGGTGAGCAACGTCGGGTGTTGCATCGACCGCAGTCTCGACACACGTCGGCGTCGCATCAACAAAGACAGAAAGTAGATCGGGCTTGATCTGAACCATTCTATCAACGAGGGACGGCGCCGACTGAATTCCCTGCTCGACGACCTTGGGTCTGACGTGAGCAAACTTGTTAACGTAGGTCTTTTTGATGGTAGCATCAACGCTTTGCTCCTTCGTAGACCTTTTAGCCTCTCGTCCAAGAGCCTTGGTCCTTTCCATGAGACGCAGGCCCTGGAGATGAGGTAACCAATCGGAAACCTTCTGCCACCCCTGAGCATTGGCTTCCACGTAACCTGGCCGGTTCTTCTCGTGGAACCACTTCAGCAACTCGAGGTGTGGCGCAAGGTGACTGAGAAGAATGGTGGTGTGAAGAGGGTCGTCGACGATGGAGTGGCCCACGTGGAGGCGAAGGAGTGAACTCGAGGAAACCTCGAGGGCGGACAGCGTTTCCGCGGATCCCGGGCGCGCGTCTAGCACGAGTGCAAGGTTCTGCAGCCGCATACAGCTTTGCGTGAGACTCGCGATGCCTTCCAAAGTAAGATTTGGGCCTGAAGTACCCGAAAATCGGGCCATGGGACACAACCGTAGGGTCTCGATGTTGGGGCATGCTTTGGCAATATAACGCAAGTCTTCATTGAAAAAGAGCGTCGACTCTGGAAGGTCTATTTCGAGGCGGATGAGGGCAGGGAGAGAGGAGAGATATTGGAGTGGGAGATGGCGAGAGGGTTGATCCGCAGCTGCACGAGACGTCGCTCGAACAAGCTCCGTAAATCGAGATGCGCCGGTTGCACTGATCCGCAGAGAAAGGAGTGCCCGGCTAAACCGCTCACATATCAATACTGAGAGGTCTTGCCAGTCAGCCATGTCAGGGGGATCCTCGATGACGAGCTCAAGACTGGTGAGCTCGCTCGTGATGTGCTTTAAAAACACGGCAATGTTCGCAACTTCACCAGTCAGTTGAAGGCTCCGAAGGTCTGTAAACACACCGCCCGAGTGCAAGTCGCCTGTGAGGCGAAGTGATGACTTCTTAATCTCCGTGAAGTCTATCTCGTCACCAGAGAAAACCCCACTGTCGGACGAAGCCTCACTGGGGGTTGCCGCTCCGGAGGAGACGATGTCATCGAAGAAACCTTCCACAGCAATGATTGATCTTCCGGTGAGATCCAGTTCGAGAGTGTGAAGAGCAGGCAAAGACGCAGCCCATTGTCCTACCTGCGACGACAAGGCACCAGGTGCAACCAAAGCTAGTTTCTCAAGCGTGTTCTGCGAGCGTACGAGATCCGTGAACGTTTCAGGAAGGCTGGTGGGAGAGCTGAACGAAAAGGCAGTGAGCTGGGTTTGGCTGCAAACATTCACGAGATAGGCGCCAAGCTGCGGAATCCTGGTGCCGACTTCCAAGATCAAGCTCTGCAACTCGGGGTTCAAGAAAAGTGTAGAGCGCTCCAAACCGGTCGCAGTCTCTACCCTCCATATGAGTGTCTGCAAGTGGGGCAAGATGTAGGGTACAGGGCGATTTTCTGCGATGATGGCGAAGACAGAAGGTGACACGCTCGGAGATGACTCGATGTATGCAATGCGGCGGACACGTTCGCCATATGCGAGGACTCTGTCCCAGTCCTCGGCGTTTGGCGCCTTGGCCTGTATTATGGTCTGTTAGTAATGCGTAGAATACTAGCGGCCAAGACCAACCAAACCGAGCCCTGGACGGCGGGCTCTCTTCATGATGTTGTTGGGGAATAGCGAGATGAGCGGCAGAAGTGAGTCGAGCTCTCTCCAGAGCACATTCAGCGTGGGCTCGCACATTGCCTTGCAGGTGCGTGCCAATCGAGACATGGAGCGGCGCCCATTGGGTGACTCGATGATAGTGTCAAGGAGCCTCTTCGCGGCATCGGGGTCGCGGAATAGAGCGGGGAACATGGTCTGGTCGTAGACGGAGTAGTGGTGGTGAGACGATTAGAAACTAAGATTACTCTTCAGGTTGCTACGGTCGAAGAATATGGGGGACTAAGGTGTCGGAGAACAAGGAATTAGAAGCAAGGATCAGGAGGTTAAATAGGTGAGTTACACCCTTCGCTGCGTTCACGCTATGCACTCTTCCAGGTTGCTCTCGTCACTGACTTGTGGATGCAGGCTGGCTAGAGTGACCAATTGTGTGGGGGAATGAACCATTTGAACACGCTCCATGCTTGAGACACGGAGGTCCGGCCACACGCATGAGGGGCGTGGCCCGACGGCGTACAATCGAAGCGAGCGAAGCACGTTCAGACTCATGCGCAATGACTATCGGGTCGTCAGTGGTGCATATCTTACACATCCACTCACCCAGGCGTCCTTGAGCAGTGCGGTACAGCCTTATATTTGACGAGTCAGGTGTACCTCGACAAAGGTGGTTCACTGGTGGGCACGTGGGATGCACGCATCGCCTGTTAAATCCTGCGTTTCATAGCAAGCAAAACGGCGTGAAACCACTGATATGAAAGCACTGCAAAGTGAAAGCACAACAGCCTAGCTTAACCACATACGCGAAGTTACAGCTCCCCAACTTCCCAGGACACGGGTTCACCTTCCCAATCGTCCTCGGTCTCTACATCCCCTTGGGCGCCTTCATCCGTCTCGCCAGCATCCCATATGTCTCCCCCTCTGGAGGAGTCATAGTGACCGACACGATCACCATACAGTAATCCACGGACGACACGTTCCTCCGTGATATTTTGGCATCGCGACGGTGAAATTGCCAGCACGCGGCGAAATTTATCAGGCAAGTCTACACTGAACGTGCCCGACGCGTGATGATTTGCATCAATCTGCTCCTTGGCAGATGGATCGTGGTTGCGGGTTCTAAGATGTAGTAATGGATCCCAATCGAAGTCGTCAGCGTGTCGGTACGAGTGCTTGCCCCGATCCAAACTGACGGTCGCAATTTTGAGTGTGATGTCGCCTGGGCTGTCCATTTCTTCATCGCTCTCATCATCCTCAACTCTTGGCTTCTTCCGACTAGCAGTGGGTTTCGCCTTTCCTTTGCCAGCATCCCGATCGATCGAGTCTTGCGGAGGCGGAGATGGCGGGACCAAGGGAAACTGTGACTGTAACGGGATGGTGAGCTCTGAGTGCTCAAGAACGAGATGACCGCCATCGAGGGGGCGTTTGGCCGACGTCCTTGATTGGGAAACCTCGGAAACTGGCGTTTTGAAGGTGGACTTGTACGATAGTAGGGGTAAGTGGTCTTTTGTAGGGAAAATCTGGGGAAGAGTCTTGCCCTGAATGCGATTGACTCGATGTTCCGGCCCGGAGGCAATGCTCTTTGACTTGAGGTCGTGGCGGGGCCTGAGGGAAGCCGGAACAGAAGGACCTACAGGTGCTGGTTGTGAAAAGCCTGCATCTGGAGAGTCGAGCTGTGCGAGAGAGCAGCCAACGGGTTTCTTCGCTATGGAAAGGGCGGGGAGGGCATCGTCGAATAATAGCTTGAATGACTTTCCACCTGCAGGAGCCTTTACGGGGGAATCGGCCACGAAAGATGGGGTGAAGTCCCATTGTGGTAATTCTTGGTCGGGTTCGTGGTCGCTATTCGAGGAGTCTTGTTCTGACTTGGGTGGGGGAGCGATGCGCTGGCGCTTTGGTTTGTTAGGGGAGGGGGAGACCGGTTCTCCACGTAAACGCTTGCGAGCACGAGAGATTGCAGTTGTGGACACGGGGTGAGGACGAGAAGAAGACGCAGTAGCGTTCTGGTGGGGTGGCAAGATCGACGGGAAGAGGTCGGGAGAGGGGGTGGCCGTACGCAGAGAGGGTCTTGTGTTATTCTTGGCGGGAGTTGCGAATGGATTTGGATGCGGCGAGGTTCGTGGCACGGTGTGATTGTGCTTAGCGGTTTTCTTGACGGGGGAGAAGGGGTTGAATCCAGGGAGAGGAGGGACGGACTCGGCAGGATGTGACTTTGGTACGGGAAGACGAGAGTGGGATCGAGGAGGGGTGGTCGGGTTGGCAGCTGCTTTGGAAAGCTTCTTGTAGAGCTTGTATTTCTCGGCTGGACGGGACTGGATGAGAACGGGTGGAACGCGTCAGAAAGAGGGCGCACCGATGGGTGGGTGGTTTCGGATGTCTTGCAGGGAGGGATCTCTGCCGTGTCTGGAGGCAAAGTTGCGCTCCCAAGTCTTTATCTCTGCACGGACGAGGGCGAGGGGGTGAGACATGAGGGACGAGGTGAAAGCGACCAAACAGGGATTTGAGCAAAGTTGTCTCCTACTCTCATGACCCAGTGGGCCGTCTTTTATCGACCACCAGAGCACCGTCGCTTTGACACGACGTCGACCTCGAGCTATCTTGACGATCCCGCTTTCTCTCCCGACCCACGCTCGCATCCCCACTACCCGCTCGCCGATGCCCGCTCCTACAAAGCCCTCCCTTCCAAGTCCCCCTCCCCCTCCCTATCCTCTGAATCCGAATCCCTCACCTCGCTCTCTCCATTTACATCCCCGGCCCTGTCATCAGCTACCTCTCCCTCCCAGTCCCATGGATCTCCGTCCCCTCTATCACTACTCTCACTCACTCACTCAAACGCCGTCTCTCCTCTTTCCACACATCCCAAACACATCCCAAAACCTCCTCCAGTCTCCCTCCCCATGCCAGAAATCCTACCAAAACCGGACAGTACAAATACCCTAGCGAGGGTCAACCTGAAACTAGTCGCGTCACAGAACACTAATATTCCCCGCAAAGCAAAGATGAAAGCTCTCGTCCGTCGGCTAACCAGTCGTCACAATCTGGATCGTATCGACGAGTTGGACGAGACGGACCCGTTTGGAGGTAGCTACCACCACGACGGACCATATGAAGCAACTGGTGGCAACCTAACACAGCCCGATACTTCCCCTCGTGGAGGCAATCCCCATTCAAAGCGGCGTGAGGTGTGTCAAGTACCTGCTCACATCTACCCATCTTGCTCATAGTACTCACCAAGATCTACCCGCGTGCTTTGCGTCCCGGTCCACACCAAGTAAGTTCAGTATTCTATCATCCGGGTCGCCATATCTTGACTCCAGTTGCGTGTAGTCTGCTTCCAGGGTGCCATCTGCCCGCAGTGGAACCGGATTATCATTAAACCTCGAACCTGGCCAAATCCTTCAGCGAAATACCATCTACAGTGCTCACACTTCAAGTATAGCTTCAGTTCCAAGTCAGTCTCGCCATCAGCCAAACACAATCGTCACCAGACCTGACCACTCCCGAAGCTCATCACTACCACACATCCAGGCGCGTTTCCCTGATGAATCCTCGTCTATGGATTTTCTCTACGGCTCCCAGAACCACCCATCATCCTCATCCCTGCATGCTCCTCAGGAACGCTATTCTGGAGACAACACGCCTGACATACCCAGTAGCCTCCCACTCCACCACAATCGTGATGCTGCGCCTTACGTCCCCGAAATGACCGTCTTTCCTCCGCCTCGATACGAATCTATATTCCATAGCTCCGGTCCTCCACGATTATCGCAACGTACCACACAATCTTCCCTTATTGCCACGCCACGAAAAACACAGACGACGGAGAGCACAGTCCCTGCTCTCCCACCTCACAGCTCTCGACATCAAAGTGTACGCTCGTTGGACAGTTCTTATAAACCCAACAGCACGATCACACGATCCTCTTCCTGTGTACAAAATAAGCCTTTAGAACCCCCGCGAATACGCCACCTTCCGAAACGTCTTGTGATGCCAGCCCCACTCCAGCCTCAACTACCGTCGCCACAGCACAACATTCCTCCAGCCAAAGTCGCAGTCTGGCAGGATGGATATCCAGACAATTGTGCTTTAGAGGGTGCTCATTTTGAAGGGCAGCCCGCTATGTATAGTCGAGAACTGAGACTCCTACGGAAGAGATCGTCCGCCTTTCCGGCGAAAGCGCCGATACCGGACCATGCACCCATCTTTCAGAACGACGCCGTGCCGGTAATGGGAATTTCTCCAACGAAGACGGGGAACGAGGCCGAAGGGACCAAAGAAGGGACCCGTCGGCGAAGGCTGAGTAAACGGAAGAACGATATCTGAGTTTCGTCCTCCTTTCGTCCCCTGATATCATCTAGGTATTTTTTCTGTAGCGGAAATGGCTTGGCTTACTCGTTCAGTCGGTCTTCTATTCCACCTGTCCAATTTGTCGCTGGCTTCGTGCTCGAGGACTGCAATCATCAAACCACATCCGCAATTTGTAGCTTAACTCCACAGATACTCTACAGCGCTGGACGCTGATACATGGACACGATTCGCCGTCTTATACTCACAATAATTATGATTACACGCTAACATGAACAGTGCTTTTCATAGTTCTTCCGCGTCGGTGGCCTTGGAGAGCTTCGATCCCAAAAAAAAAGTTCGAGTTTGTAACTTTGAAACGAAAATGCCTCGATATTTTCGCGCTCGTATGACTCCCACAAGCGTTCTGCGGAACTCAGTGGAGGCATTGTATTCACTTCCGCGATTACGCGAGAATCTGGCGGCCAGCTGGCCAGCGATCTACATATGAGGTTATTGTGGCCCAAATACGTACCAGGGTGATACCAATTCGTCGCATGGGCCGTCGAGTCCGTTCATTTCATGCGGAGGTTCGACGCCTGAAAAGGCTTGAAACGCGGCGATGCCTTGGCTATATGACTTTTCATGGTGATGATGGGCTGGTGTCTTCAGAAGCCTCACAAAGGAGACTGACTGGGACTGTTTGATGGCTCTAAATTTGACTGAACTTCCATGGAGGTCGTTGCGAGTTGGTTGTTGACATGACGAAGGAAAGTCTCATGTGCTCGTCCAGGTGAAACTGGGCAGAAAATCTACTCCGCGCCACAGCTCCGATTCCTCATGAATCTAATCTAGCCGATAACAGCGTTCTAACTCTAATTCTTGCCCGACATAAATACCTCCCTTATGGGAGCTTTGCCCGAAATGCCCTCCGCCTCCCTCTGCTCCCGACGTTCCGCCCATGGACAGTGCTGGTCTTCTGCTATGTGGTTTGGCCGTCGCTCTTGTAACCGCCCTTGTCATCGATCGTATTCGATGGCCATCCAAGGCATGTTCATTTCTCATCCTTGCCATACTTGCTCTCCATGACCGACCCTTCATGCAGCTCGATGATATCCCTTCCGTTGGACCATCAGGTCCCCTCCTGTCTTACTATGGCGCCGCAAAGTTCGTTCTGCATGCGAAGTCCATGGTCCAACAAGGCTATGATCTGGTCCGTCCTCTCCACTAAAATTTTCCCGCTTAGTAGGCTCACCTCGAAGCTAGTACAAAGACAAATTCTTTAGAGTACCAATGATGGATCGATGGGTGGTCGTGTTGACTGGACCTGAACTCGTAGAAGAGCTCCGCAAAATTCCCGACGACAAACTGTCCTTCGATCACGCAATGAGAGACGTGTGTATTACCTTTTTTCCTCGACACCATCGATTTCCACGTACGTAACAACACCCAGATTCTTCAGGTTAAATACACCTTCGGCCTTGAAGCACAGACACATCCCTACCACGTCACCGTCGTTCAAGGCCAGCTCAAACGCAAGCTTGGAAATCTCTTTCCCGACATCCACCATGAAATATGCCAGACATTCGACGAAATCGTTCCTCCTGGTGAATTCGGTGAGCATCATCTCCTGACGTTCTTGCGAATCAGGTCCGACCGTAATCCTCGTAGACTGGGTGAACGTTTCCGCATATTCCGCGGTGTTGAAAGCGACATGCCGTACAAGCAACCGTGTTTTTGTAGGACTGCCCATTTGTAAGTCGCGTTTTATGCCGTCGCAAGGCGGTTACTCAGCTCCGTCCGTAGGTCAATCTACCGAATTTGCCGATGTCCAATCAAAGTTCGCGCTGCAAATAATTCTTCGAGCTAGTCTGGTAAACTTCTTTCCAATGTTGATGCATCCGTGAGCACATCCGTTACCGCTCATGGTGCGACGATTTTGACTATTTGGATTCTAGAATCATTGGTCGCATATTAACTAACACCCCTAGCAGCCTCAAGCGTTGCATGGTTTTACTGCAGCCCATTGTAGAGGAACGATTAAAGCATTACAACAACAACTCTGACAACGGGTTGCTTAGCCTTCCGGTCCGCCATAATACTCTCACGACCTTATTAGAGCTGATGTCATAGTTTCAGGATGATATGATCACCTGGCTTCTTCAGGTATCCAGACCAGAGGATAGGAATTTACGCAGTATCTGCTTACGTATACTCGTATTGAACTTTGCGTCTTTGCACACATCGGCTCAGGTCAGTATCGTCCTTTGAAAGAGAAACAAGGCATTAACGCCCTCATGTAGACTCTCACCCATGCTCTGTTGAATCTCGCATCACATCCACAATACATGGAACCCTTGCGCGATGAAGCGCGAGAGGTGACTAGCCAATATGGGTGGACGAAGGATTCAATGGGAATGTTGGTAAAAATGGAAAGTTTCTTGAGGGAGTCCCAAAGAATTAGCGGGACGAGTCTTTGTGGGTCGAATTTCTACATAATCGTAGCCAAGGCGTTGATCTTCGCACTAGTTCCGATCATTCGCAAAGCCATGGAAGATATCAGGTTTTCTGACGGAACAACAATACCTTGTGGCACTCACCTGGCTGTAGCCTCAGTCCCTATGCATCTTGATGATCGCTATTATGAAAATGCATCTGAATTCGACCCATTCCGCTTCTTAACAGGGCAGGATGCCGGAGAGGAGTCGTTGCAGAAATCCAGGCTTGCATCTACTAATCGGTTATACTTGGTATTTGGACACGGAAATCGAGCCTGGTACGTCGACCACTTGATGTTTGGGATTTCTCTGATCGCCACGAATCGTGAACTCGCGCAGCCCCGGGCGTTTTTTCGTTTCTACTATGATGACGGCGATGATAGCCCACTTGGTGCTAAATTATGACATGAAGCTGAAAGACGGAGTACGGCCACCAGACCAATGGTTCCAGATGAATTGTTCACCCAACCGGACGGCGGAGATCATGTTCAAACGACGCTCATCATAATCGTCCCAGATTAATTTTCGTGTTCGCAATTCCCACTCTCTTATGATAATTTTGCTCTCATGTTTATTTACTTGCGAACCAACACCGTCGTTGGGGGAGATTGATAGGAAGTATCAAAATTAGCCCTCATCATTCGTCTTCGAGGACGCCGCGTTCTTTGATTGTGTCGTAAGGGAATTCCTTTCCATAACACTCGCTTCTCTGCCCGTAAGCACGAGCGGCAGGTTTGCTTGTGTGGATCCTGTGAGGTGCTCTAAATTTCTGTGGCGGTTGTCACCACAAGTTCCGTGGACAATTCGATCTCTTACACGTAAAGTAAAGTTCGCTTGGCTGCACCGCCATATGACTGAGAGCACGCGTGCCGACGGGACAAGAACAGCCCTGGATAACGTCCAGTCAGAATGAACAAGGACCCACTGCAGCCCTCTTATCACCACCTGTGAGGATCTGAGGCATCTTATTTTCGGGAGGCCTCAAGGTTCCCACCGGTGGTATCGATATTGCTTGTGCTCATGGAATGGAGCGAATCATTTAAGCGGCGTTAACTGATCCTAACATAATTCTCCCGAACAGCACTACAATAGCTCGTCCCGACGGAACGTGCATACTGCTCTCTGCTAAGGTAATTGGTCATGCTCGACGATTATATCGAGGGACCATCAATAAGACATGCGGAACATGAACTGGAAGGTGTACTGCTTTGTATCGGGATCCCAGTGTGACCAATTCCAATATCCAGCGTCGTCAGATTCATCTTCTATCTCCCTTGCTGGGATGCGAAAGGCAATTGTTTCATATGGCTCAGCTGCCACCTTTTGTTGACATGTCAGACCTCCCATAACCCCCATTTGTCGTAAGGAGGACGTACAATCAAATATTGGTATGCCTTGTTAGGTGGCTCCCGCTTTTGTTCCCAAGCACTCATGAACCGCCGTCGGGGGATGACGCCCAGTTTAATCTGGGGAAGATGCACTTGCACCATCATACCTTCCTTTCCAGTATCCCTGTCACGGACTTTCGTCACTCGGTAACCTGGTCGACCGATTTTAAGAAAAACTTTTCGCTGTACATTGGACTGGGCTGGGGCTACCATCAGCTGTGTCTCCTTCGCATCCCGTGCAGCCCGTCTGGCGAGGTTTGTTTGGTGCTTTTTCCCTTGTGTGTGCGCAAGATACGATCCTTCATTCGTGTGGAGTGTCAAACACAGCCGACATTCGAGCGATCCGAGATGGTTGCGTAGAATGTAGGGATCCTGCGAGAAGTTAGAGACGTGTGCCAATGAAGGGGGCATACGTACCTTTGCAAGGTCAATTGTTTCCAACGCAAGCTTTCTAAGGCGCTCCCTTCTGTCGACGTTGGTCTCTGAAGCGCCTGCGACACCTCCGCCCCCAAACTTGGAACCCACGCGATTCTGCATCAAAGGTAAACGATGAGGAGGACCGTGCTAGTGCGTATGAACGAACCTGATAGTCTGGAAGAGAAAGCGGGTCAGCTATCGTTACGACGGATGACACAAGATCGTACCCATTCTCGTACGTTTTGCCTTTGGCCTTTTGTTGGTTGGTGGTCAAACGAGCTGAAAGTCACTGCGCCAACGTTTACTCATGTTAGTCAGTTGCCCGATTCGGATGCAACTCCTGCCACAACTGCCAAAATTTACATCTTGAAGCTCAGCATCTGCTAGGCCAGTAGCCGGTGAGCATCGCGGCCGACATCTTGGAGTCGTTTGGAAGATCCACTTGGAAGAAATCATTTCTTTTCAGCTTGGTTTGTGGACCATTTCGCCGAATTTTCTGACAGCTCCGAGTCAGTATGGTGGGACGCAAACGTCATCTCGACGATGGCGGTTTCGTCCAAAAGTCGAAGAAGACCAAGTTGTCATTGGAAAAGACCCACAAAGGGGATTCGGTTCCTTCTACATCTGCAATGACGCTGGAGGAGACTGACTTTCCGCGTGGAGGCGGATCTACTCTGACACCACTTGAGGTCAAAACTATTCGAGCAGAGGCGGTTAGAGAAGCGGACCAGGAACTATTTGCTGTAAGTGGCCTGATTGATGCGAAGGATTGAATTCATCTCTCCTAGTCTGCAAAGCAAGCCCAAGTCAAGCGTAAACAGCGCAAGGCCGACGTCAAAGGCAAAGCTACAGAGGCTGAGGTGGACAAAAAAGATGTCATCCGCATCGAGCACCTAAATTACAAGGTAACTTTTGAATCGGTTTTGCGCCATTGATGCCAAGGTTTCGTAGCGCCTCATTCCAGGGATGAAGGTACTTGGTCAAGTAATGTCGATACAACCTCTCGCTATCGTGGTCTCGTTGCCTAACCAACTTCTCGCTCACGTTCCGATCACTCAAATCACGTCTCAGCTCACCGAGCGACTGGAGTCCACGAATGACGTCGAAGATGGGGAGCTTGATGACGATAAATCAGGGAGTTCTACCCAAGTTCCAGACTTAACTAATCTGTTCTACGTTGGGCAATACGTCCGTGCCGTTGTGATAAGCGCACATGCCCCGGGTACAACTGATGTAGCTGGGCTTGGGCGCGTTCGTGATGATGCCATCAAAGCCAGTCGAAGGGTTGAGCTTAGTCTCTTCCCGGAGAAGGTCAACACGGGTGTGCGGAAAGTTGATTTGAAAGCTGGCTATGTGAGTGTCTTCCAGCGATGGAACAAGTGAGACACTTATCGTACATCGCAGTCCTTGAGTGCGGCTGTGCAAAGTGTTGAGGACCATGGGTATATCCTCGATCTTGGCGTATCTGGAATATCCGGATTCCTGTCGTTCGGAGGAGCTCACAAGGGCGAGGGGTCAAGACTTCAAGTTGGGGCACTCATAGATGTTTCTGTCATCAAAATGTCGTCGAATGGTCGAATGTGCACTCTCACCAACGATCCCGATGTACTCGTTCCATCCTCGGTAAAGTTTGTGGTTAACCCATACCATTGACCGAGCTGAATCCTTTTCAGATATCCGAAGTGACCAATGTTTCATCCGTGTTGCCGGGGTCACTGGTTCAATCCTTGATCACTGCTGTGACTCCGGATGGCCTGATTTTGCAAATCCTAGGCTTCTTCGATGCCACGGCCGACGAGTTTCACTTGCCGAACACACATAAGTCCCTCAAAGTAGGGCAAAAAGTAAAAACAAGGGTGTTGTACGATCTCCCAGGAACAACTCCACCGCGGTTCGCTGTCACGCTTGCAGAACACCATATCAGACTTCAACCCAAAAGCACATTTGAGGACCAGCTTTTATATGTCGCATACCCTGTAGGTGCTGTCCTGGATTTGGTCAAGGTGCGGCGAGTGGAAGCAGAGAGGGGGCTGCTGGTGGAGATACAACCCAACCAAGAGGGTTTTGTTCATGTGGGCATTCCTGTTGCCAGTGCTTTCATTCCGACTGATGACTTCAAGATTTCACATGTCTCTGATGAACACATCCCTACACTGTCGGTGTCATCCGGGCCATGGAGAGTAAACACTTTCCACAAGGCACGCGTGATTGGCTATTATCCATTTGACGGCATTTTACAACTCTCTCTGCGCTCATCTGTCTTAGAACAAAAGTTTCTGCAGGCTGGTGAAGTACAAGTTGGTGAGATATTGAAGGGGATGGTCAAACAATTGACGGATTCTGCACTCTTCGTATCTATATCTGGGAACGTGGACGGAGTGATCTGGCCTACACACTATGCTGATATACCTCTCAAGCATCCTTCGAAGAAGTTCAAAGTTGGAGGGAGCATAAAATGTCGTGTAAGCTCTGCCAGGGTCAACGCCTTTCTTGTGTACCCATTGACTCCATCGCTTGAAGGTGCTCACGGTTGATCCAGAACGGAATCGCATTGTGCTGACGGCTAAAAAAACACTATTGGACACCACGTTCCCCATGTTGACCTCTTTTTCTGATGCCAAGGTTGGGCTTTTAACTCAAGCGGTCATTTTTCGGGTCACGGACAAGTATCTCGTGGTCGAGTTCTTTAACGATGTGAAGGCTGTAGTGCCCGTACGTGAGGCTAGGTATGATCTTTCGCGGCAGGTAGAGTCACATTCCAAATAAAATTTCCCTAGCGAAACTGGTGCAAAGCTTACCGATGTGTATGCACCTGGAAAAGTGATCAAAGTGCGCATCATCTCTGTGGACGCGGAAGCACAACGAATTGTGGCCAGCATCCGGCAAGCCACATCCTCGTTCACTTCAAGTGCGACGGACATATCTGGTATTCTCATAGGGGATGTGGTCGAGGGTGTCGTTACTCAGATGCACAAGTTAAATCTCGTGCTTTCGCTGAAGCCATCCGATGTCCGTGCGCTCATCTCATTCTCGGGCTTGGCACGCCACTGGAACGCGACCGTGCCAGAGCTCAAGACGTCTGTGAAACCAGGTGCTCCCATTGCCTCATTGGTCGTGGTATCTCGCAACCCCGAGAAAGGTTTTGTTATCGTCACAGGGCATTCGAAAATTGATCGATTGAAGAAAACTTCACTATCTATGGACAACGTCACGATTGGACAGATCGTTGGTGGACGAGTGACCAAATATACACGTTACGGCGCTCATGTCAAGCTCACCACTCGGATCTCCGGCTCTCTACACCCAACTGACGTTTCGGACGACTATGAAGCCGGCAATCCGTTTCCTGCTGTAGATTCTATCCTGAGAGCTGCGGTAGTGGGTATTGACGAATCGAGCAACCGCCTATCCCTTTCCACGCGCGCTTCGAGGCTCTCATCAAATGGTACTAAACAGCCAGTGGACCGCGAAATAAACAGCATCGACGATCTCAAGGTTGGGGACGCTGTGAGGGGTTTCATCAAGAGTGTTGCAGAACATGGGGTATTCGTGATGCTTGGGAGAGGCATTGATGCTCGGGTTCAAATCAAGGAACTCTTTGATGCGGTATGTCTGAGTTACTTTCCAACACTTCAAATGCTGAAACCAGTTCACAGTATATAAAGGATTGGAAGGGTCGGTTCGTTGTGAACCAATTAGTCAGGGGTCGGATCTTGAAGTATGTGAGTTTCTCAAGATGGAGTCGAACTTACTGACGGCGTGCTAGTGTCGATACTGCAAGTAAAAAGGTCGAGATGACTTTCCGTTCGGGTGACCTGACACGTGCGCCACCCAATTCAGTGACTCTCAGCGATCTTCGAGAAGGTCAGAAGGTTGTCGGTCGAGTCAAGCGCATCGAACAATACGGTATTTTCATTGAGATTGAGGGCTCGAAGATTAGTGGTCTATGTCACAAATCTCAGGCAAGTTAACAGTTTGCCATTTCTTCGTCCCCGCCAACCCTTTCGTCAGATTTCGGATAACAAGGACGCAGATGTCACGATCGCTCTCCGCATGTTTTGTGAGGGTGATCGTGTGAGAGCTTTCATTATTTCTCGCGATCTCGAGAAGAAACAGCTCTCGCTGGGCTTGAAGCCTTCTTACTTTACTGGCGACGAGGATGAGGTAGGATCAAATCATGAACACCCGCAGGATGGCGAGCTTGGTGCTGCGAACCATGTTAAGACACACGACGCGCTCGATGAAAGTGGCCCAGATGAAGAATATTCGCATGATTCCGGTTCAGAGGAAAAGGAGCTAGTCAGAGTTGGCGACTCGGATGGGTATGACGATGACGACGAAGACGTCGCGCCGTCTGACCCCATCCATTCCCTGAAACCACGGGGCCTCAAGATTGACGGCTTCCAGTGGTTTGTGAACGACACAGGGCCCAATGAGGTGTCCCAACTCCAATCGGAATCTTCGGATCAAAGTGACAGTGAGGAAAATGTAGCAGAGAGAAAGAGGCGGAAAAGGCGCAAGGAAATAGAGATGGATGTCACCGCGGATATGCAGACGAAACTGCCTGATTCGAATGCCGACTTCGAGCGAATGCTTCTAGGATCCCCTAACTCCTCTTATCTTTGGATCCAGTATATGTCCTTCCAGTTGCAACTCTCAGAGATCGATAAGGCACGAGTCATTGGAAAACGTGCTATTCAAACCATCCATTTCCGAGAGGAACAGGAGAAGCTCAACGTCTGGATAGCGCTGCTTAATTTGGAGAACGCATACGGTACAGATTTCACTATAGAAGTTGTCTTCAAGGACGCGGTGCGACATAATGACTCCAAGACGATTCACCTACGCCTCGCAGCCATTTTTGATGAAAGTAAAAAACATGAGGTATGCTGAAATGCACCACTGTCGGTACCTGCGCTCTGAACATTTGACAGAAAGCGGAAGAACAATACAGGCGAACATGCAAAAAGTTTGGACAAAGTTCAAAGGTTTGGACGTTGTTCTGCGAACATTACCTTCGACGCGGGCTGGTAGATGACGCACGCAAACTTTTGTCGCGCTCTCTACAAAGTCTTGAGAAACGGAAACGTAGGTGGGCGTTTTCGTATATGTGCTTGATGAACACTCTACTTGCCAGACCTCAAAACGATATCCAAGTTCGCGCAGCTAGAGTATAAGCTCGGGGACGCAGAACGAGGGAGGACAATTTTCGAAGGTATTGTGGATTCACATCCCAAACGATGGGATATGTGGTCTGTCTACATGGACATGGAGGCCGGCGAAGGAGACATTCAACATTTGCGGTCAGTTCTAGCCCGTCGACTGTATAACACTCAACGGCATTGCAGGAACCTGTTCAACCACGTCTTTGCAATCAAGATGACGAGCCACAAGGCGAAGTACATGCTTGTATCTATGTATCGGTGTCCCACTCACTTCAAATTGCCACAGGGCATTCTTCAAGAAATGGTTAGATCTGGAACGCAAGTTAGGTGACGAAGAGGGTGCTACGGTTGTGAAGCAGAAGGCGATCGAATGGACCCAGACGGCTGCAGAGGCCGCTTAGCATAGCGTCACAACGGTTTACCCATACTTACGGGAATATATCTGGGCTAAGAGGATGGAACGAAATGAGGAGAGAGAATTATTGTATGCAACTTGCGAATCCAAACGAGTGTAAGTATTGAAAGCAATCAAGACAATAATGGTATGAAACGTAAATATGCAAGAAACATGGGCGACAATACCACAAGCAAGTGTTATGACCGTGAGCTCACTCGAGCGTGTCCGAGAGGAGACGATTCGAAATCGCTCATCGGCCGGCGCGTACTCATCGAACTGGCAAGTTGCCGTTGCCAATCATCTAACTCGTTGGAGAGGTGTTCGAAGTTCTCTGAGCTGGACATACTCGACGGACGATTGAACGAAGGTTGATCGACCTCTAGAAGAAGATGTATCTTGTGGGAAAGCTGCTCGTTCTCCCGTTTAAGGTTGGTGTTCTCTTGGGTGAGCTGTTCAACAGCCGTCTCATCCGAGCCTTTCCGGTAGATGGCCAGCGTGGCATTAAGCCTCTCAATCTCGTGCTCGAGTTCCTCCACTCGCGAGTATCGGTCATCCGACTCTCGTTGAGAGACTATCAAGTTTTCTCTCATCGAAGTCAAATCCTTCTCGAGTGTTTCGATACGCTGGCGTAAGTCGGTGTTCTCGTTTGTTAGCCGCTGAGACTGCTCTTGTGCCTCGATGAGCTGGGTGCGGAGAAGTTCGTGACTGTCGTCAGGTGTGCTCCTGCCGTTAACACGTGTTCGTGATCCAGGTTCAGTGCTTGAGCGCCCACGTGCCGTGTCGAGCTCCACCTGAAGGGCGGAATTCGATGTCTTCTGCTTCGTCAACTCATCCTTCATCCTCCGCATCATTTTTTCAGTGCCTCTGCATGGATGAATCGACATAAGAGATCATTCGGTGCATATTATATGGTAGCTCACTTCACATAGTGAACAGCAAGCTGGTAGTCTTCTTCCATCTGCTGCATCTTCGCTTTATAGCTGCGCTCCGTTTCCTCGAGCTTGCTTTCAGCCTCGAGAGCACGGGCTTCTGCGGCGGAATCGCTCTCAATGATCGGACTCTGCCTAGGGCGAGAGCGGTCCGACTGTGATGTTAGGGTGGCTACCTGAGCCTCAGCATCCTGTTTTCTTCGGAGAGCTTGAGCGAGTTCGCGCTCCGAGATCTCGTGAAGCCGGGTGCGCTCGTCCAACTGCTTCTCGAGTTCAGCTATCCGGGATGCATCAAGATGGCTCATAGACTCTTCTGATTCCGTATTAAGTCCGTTTTCAGCGAGGTAATTGCGGAGCATCGCCAACCGAACATTTGTATCAGTAGCCTCCTTGAGGGCCTCCCGAAGCTCTTTGTCTTTCTCCGCGAAGTCCTTGCGTAGTCGCCCATGTTCTAAGGTAGAATTAGAGAGCTGAGCACGAAGCCCAACGACCTGAGACCGCAGGAAAGTCTGCTCAGATTCCGAGTCTCGGACCCTCCGACGCTCTTCGCCAAGTTCGTTTTGTGCTTCCTCCAAACGTTGGGTAATTTCTTTGAGCATCTTTCTGAGCGACACTGCCTCCATCTCCATCGCCTCGACTTTCTCAGCATGCGCACGTGTGTGCCTGTCTTCGTCCGCTCGGAGATCACGATGGGAATCCAACAGTTCACCGAGGCTTCCAGTCGTCAATGCTCGGAAGGCGTCCGCTTCCTCGCGTGACTTGGCCCAGGAGTTCTCCACCTCTGCTAGCCGGATCCGGAGAGACTCCACCTCCGATGTGCGCGCCTCAAGCTCGCCTCTAAGTTCTGCAAGCTCAACCTCTAGCTGACTGACTTGACCCCGCGCGCGTTGGTGGGCTGTATCGACTTCTTCAGAGCGAGAAGTCTGTGCTTGTAGGGCTGTACGTGCTTGATCCAAGGCACGGATATGCTGATCGCGAAGTAGAATGAGTTCTTGTATTTGACTCTTGATTTGCTTGTGTTCGGCATCTTTTTGCTCCAGCAAAGACGTTTGCGTAAGCAGACGATCGGCGTGGTCCCGAACAGCAGTTTCCATACTAACATAGCTACTCTGGAGCTCAGAGTGTGCGCGGAGATTGCGATCGCGAGATTCCTCGAGCGCATCTGCCCGCTTGTTAGCGTCTGCTGCTCGCGTCTCAGCTTGCTCGAGTAGAGTCGTTTGCAATGACAATGAATCGCTTAGTTCATCGACTTTGCGGCGCATAGTTGTCTGCTCAGACATAAGGGTAGCGAGATGTCGCTCGAGCTCCGCAATGCGTTCGCGTTCTGCTCGAGCAACGTCTGAATGTGTACCGGCCTCGTACGCGGTAAGCTTGGCACGATAATACGCTGCTTCTTGAATGGCGGCTGATTTCATGCGTTCAGCATCCGCAATCCGATCTGAGGCTTCTCTTGCTTGATTGGCTAGTGTCGTCTAGGAATTCTGGATCAGCATACGTCACAATGATCCACGACCATATATTCGAAGGTTGACACGAGACAAAGGCAACTTTAAAAAGAAACATTCACCTGTATTTGCGTCTTAAAATGTTTGAAGTTCAAGATCATGTCCGCCATCTTTGTTTGCTCGTCACTGGCCGACGCCCCAAGCTTCCAGTCAGCCTCGAAGAGCTCTTCGTCCACCTGTACAAAGCCTGACCGCGATGCCTTCAAAAGCGCCGTTTTCATCCAAGTCTCGCGCTTGCGCAACATTTCTACCTCCATTTCTTTTGCTTTATAATCCCGAATGAGGTCGGCGGTCACATTGCCTGTACTGCCAAACTTCTGCGGCGAGTGGCTATGCGAGTGCGTATAACTGTTGGTCAAGGGGGTGGAAGAAGGAGAACTCTGATAGAACGCATCCACTGGAGGCTTACTCCTATCGACGATAGGCGAAGGACTGCGAGCAGCAAGGCCGCTATTCATGCTCATAGCCACGCTGGTCATTGCAGATGGTTGCCCTTGTTGTCCATGACCATCAATGTTGCCTCCCACAGGCGACATCGCCCTGCCGGCAATCCCAAACGAAGTGGGGCTCCTCGCGCGCTGTGTATGTGTCTGCGGATCTGTCGGAGTCGGGGCCCGTTCTATTGCTCTCATTCCCGTTGACACGCCATTCGCACTCTCGGAAGTAACTCCTGTGTCTGTAGTATGTCCGTCGTCGGTTCCGAGGGTTTCCTCTTCGTCTCGTCGAGGACGCACTGGAGCTTTGACCTTTGTATTCGTACCCGGAGTCGACGTAGTCACGATGCTCTGGGTTGGTGTGGGTGCAATCGTGCCATTTGGCGTCCTTGTGCCTGGACGAGTTCCGGGTGGGGACATTGCACGGCGAAGATCTTCTGTGTCAGATTGAGGACCTGAGGGGGACATGGCACGAGTCCCATTTAGCGTAGCTGGCGGTACAGCCTGGCCACCTGATGGAGAGGGCGTTGAAGATGATTTACGAGCCAAGTTAGTCGTACTTCCGTTCGGATTGGGTAGCGCCACCTTATTGGATTCGGGGTATTTGATATGCTCTAGGAAAACAGACAAAAGTTAATGGGTCACGCAGAGCAACATAATATGACGATAGACAAACTGGTATCAAGAACATGGATTATACCATGATCATCTCCTCTTGAAGGCGTGAACGACTCTCCACCAAGCACAAAGACTCTGCTTCCCATTGACGCCATTGCATGACCGGACCTTGCACTTGGTGCAGGACCCATGTTCTGAAACATATACCATCGCTGGTCTGTGTAACAAGCATGATTAACCTCCACTACGCCAAAAATAACAGGACCACAGCCACCGACGCTCATCACACCGCTGGAATGATATCTGTCAAAAAAGATCACTCACTGGAGAGTTTAAATGCGGCCAGATCTCCCAGATCCTTGCCATCGACGCCCCTGCCCCCAAAGATGTAAATGACATCGTCCACCACAGCTGCTGCGTGTCCCTCTCGCGGGGAAGGGATGAAGCCAATACATTGAAGCTCAGTCCATTTGTGCGTGTTGACATCGTACGCCCATGTGTCATTGTAATGATATTGGCCGTCGGTGCCCCCAAACCTAGCATGACACGGAATCAATGATAGCCGTAAGATTGCAAGGAAAAACGTACACGATGATGCGATCCCCATACGTCACACAAATATGACCGGTCCGTTGAGCTGGCCGATCAGCGGTTGTGGGCTGACACAATTCCCACTGGGTTTGAGTCCTCACTTGACACAAGGTACCGCGTTTGAGTGCAATACATAGATACCGCGAGGCACGCAAGAGGTGTGACGACGCGATTGTGTGATCAGGTCTACCGGAAGAAAAATGAAGGCAAATAACTTACATGTGTTGAGATCGAAAGACCACAGATCGTTCAAGAATTCTCCATCCACCTGACCACCGAAGACGAAAAACTTGGTTCCAACCATGGTCACGGCGTGACCATATCGTCCTGATGGCGAGGGCCCGTACATGGTTACTTTTGTCCATTCCTTCGATACTGTCCAAGTGAGGGACACGGGAGTCAGCGGAGCGCAACAGATTTTCGGAGGACCATGGGCAATATAATTCAGAATCACTCACCAAGATTAAGGAGATAAAGGCCATCGTCTTGTTTTTCAGTTGGGTCAGACATTGGATCCGCCTTGGTATCACCACCCCACACAATTAATACGCTGCTGACGATGGCACTAGCATGGCCAATTCGGGGAGAAGGTATCTCTCCTGCGGTCTGTACGAGGGTTGCACTCAGATCTCTAGTCGAGAAGAGGTACAAATCATTGCGAGCTGCTTCGCGGACAAGACCACCAAAAAGGTAGAGCTCTCCGTTAGCAGTGGCTGTTGCAGGAAGCGCGTGGCCATAACGGGGAAACGGAGGGGGAGAGGGAGAAGTTGGAGGTACTACGCCAGGTTTTGGAATGACAAGAGGAGGCGGGAGTAGGAGGCGACGGGCAGACCAAGGGTATGCAGGACGTTGTTGAGGTTGTTGCTGGGGCTGCTGTTGGGGCTGCGGCGGAGAGGTTTGCGGAGGGTGAGGAGCAGGATTTGTGACGGGGCCACGACTTTGTTGCTGGCGCGGCTGCTGAGACTGAGGGCCGTTCTGTGCGGGTGTGCTTGAGGCATACGGGGATTTGGCAGGAACAATTGGTGAGTAGGTATAAACGAGAAGAAAGAAACTCACGCATCATTCGACTGCTGCGGAGCCTCCTTGGCAGCCAGCTGAGCGAGAGCCTGAGACGGAGTTTGGGCAATGGTAACATTCGACGCAGCAAGCTGGGATGCACTGGGGTGCTTCTTCCTAGAGAAGAAGGACATTCTCCTTGCTCTGTTCCCGAGGATGGACGGTATGGCTGGCAAGGTTCGAAAAAGTAGTTTGTACTGTTTTATTGTATGAAAAGATGTAGTTGTGCGGATGTAAGGGAAGGGCGGGCCAGCGTTTTGAAGGAAAAGGGATGAACGAAAGAAAGTGTACTTGATGGAGAGCTGTGAAGACGGAAGAGATTAGACGCGGCAATTGTGTGAACACCAAAACACCAGCCTTGTCGGACTCCATGTCCAAGCGAGCTGTTCATTCCATCCATTAGGCCATTTAATATACAAATTGTTCTTTTTATTAACACTGCGCCTCTTCCACGCTGCTCGCTGTCTCAGCCATCGTGCGCGGTTATGCGGCCATCGGTGGGCACTGTTTCCTTCGCAACCTTTGCCGCCTCTCACGCCTCCCTTAGACTATGCACGTGACCACCCACTTATTGACGCGACGCGATTGCACTGGATGCTCGTCGTCGTCCACGATGAGGACGCCTCAAACTCTCGACGTCCTCACACAGCCAGTCCCCTCTGCCCCTTCCTTGTCTCCCTCCATCGCCAGTTCGTCACTCGATGTATGCGCCAGCCTCCTGACCACCACCCTGGATGGTCGCACCGAAGGTTTCTCTCCCCTCTTCACTTCTGCATTGCTCCTCACCGCTAACTTCCAAGCGCTTGTGCTGAGCATCGGAAATCCTATCACCATTGGCAGAAATCCAAAACTCTGGTTTGTATCCATAATCCTTCCTCATCCATCCACCGACCATCACCAACAGCTCCTATGTCATCCCCGATATTGTCGTTTCTAGTCTACATTGCAAGATATATGCGCAAGTCCAGATCTCTTATTGTTCCTCTCCACCGCTCACCTCTGTCACTCAGCGTTCGCTCCGGTGCGGGAGGAATTATCATATCGTGCCAGGTAATTGTCGCTCCCGTGCCCTCGGCCTGTTCTATCCATACCCTCCAGGACTTGTCTACCAATGGCGTAGTGATAAACGGGCATAAAATCCGCAAGACATCTTCTATCCTCATGCATGGAGATACGCTTAAGATCCCAGCCTCACAAGGCGAGTTACCTACCGTTATCTTTCCGCTGCTGAACCCAACATTTTCCTATCCAGCATTTCAATGCGTCCTAAACTCAAGGCATCTGCCTGCTACGCGACAACATACTGTCTCTTCTCAACACCACGCTTTCAAAGTATGCCATGACAGAGACTCGAACCTTCCTGACCATTCATCCAGGATTTGGGTCGGTATCGTATCACCTCGCACTGTCTTGGTACAGGCAGCTATGCATCTGTCCATCTTGCTCTCGATACATCCGCACATCGTCAGGTAGCATGCAAGATCATCCGGAGAAAAGGAGGCAACGACTTGAAAAAAGAGATGAAGGAGGCTACTCTTTTGACATCTCTCCATCACGTACGCGTTCCCATTCCCTCCACAATACTACACCGTTAAATCCAACTCCAGCCAAACATTAACAGAGTTTATGCTTTCGATTATGATTCACAATTTCTCTACATCATGCTGCAGCTGTCAACGGGCGGTGATCTGTTCACCTACATTACGAGTCATCCACGACGCAGACTATGCGAAGGTGAAGCAAAATACATCACATTCCAGATGTTCAGGGGGCTGCAATATTTGCATGATAGAATGATTTCGCATCGCGGTAAGCTTGCTCTAACATCTAGCCATTTCCACACTGCTGGTGATGGTACGCAGACTTCAAATCATTGACGCATGCCAATCGTAGATTTGAAGGTCAATAACGCTTTTCATTTCCCTATAACACATACCGATGTCACTGACAACCTCATTTCCTCATTTCCAATTGCTGTTCGGTGGTTTCCTCTTTCCCCCGTTGCCTCCGTTCTTCATATGTGTTCACCCCAATGCCTGCCCCCTGACTCAGCCCGAGAACATCCTGTTACACTCCCCCGGTCCTTACCCTCGCATCCAGATTGCTGACTTTGGTCTTGCCCGTCCGAGAGCCTATGAAGAAACGCTCCATGTTTGCGGTACTATCTCGTATCTCCCTCCAGAAGGTGTACGCGCATTGGAAAACAAAAACTTGGGCTACGTGGGAATGCCAGCGGATTGCTGGAGTGCAGGAATCGTCATCTTTGCAATGCTGACGTGCGCCTTTTTTTTTTTTTTTTTTTTTTTTGGGAAAACAATGCCTTGCATGGGACCTATCCCTGCTGACTTTCGATCTCCCTTGACGCCGTCCTGGAGCTGATGCGTGAAATTTGACCTTGTAGGGGCAGTCATCCGTTTGATTACAGCGACCCGAGGGACATGCGTGACGACGATATCATCTCGAATGCACAGGATAGCAAAATCAAAGATAGCGGGGATCTTATGGGATTCTCGCAGCGCTCTTACATCCAAGATGAACTGACGAAACAACGCATCCTTGACGGAACGGTCTATTTTTGCGAATCTGTCTGGGCTTCGTTAAGGAACGGTACGTGTACTGCATGTGCCTAAATCCTATCTCTGCGTGACAACAGGCAGTCCTTCTGCCTGTGACCGATGTATACATCGATGCATACTCTCTCTGGTGCTGACCTTGACCCACACCATTACCACAGCGAAAAATCTCGTGATCCACCTCCTCATACCTGATCCGAAAAAACGAGCCACAGTATACGCAGCTCTCAAGAGCTTCTGGATCACCTCAGACCTCGCAGACCTCGAGCGGGCGTACCGCGAACGAATTCGCTCAATCGCCTCATGACGTCGTCGACCTGTTTACGGACGCTTTCCTTCGTCCTCTAGATTCACCTCCGACTTCGATATCTGATTTCGTTGTGGCTGCGAAGCATATTCATTTCCGATGATGCATGGGTTGTTTCACACCACGCCCTCGCCTCGCTCGCTTTGTACCGTAAGTAGCAGCCTGATGCTTAATTAGATTGTGTCCTCGACTCTCGAGTATCGCGAATCAACTATTTTGTACAACAATCTGTAAGGTCTACTACCTCTTCACCGGTTACTATGCTTTCAAGAAGTTGGCATGGACTATTGACGATAACCAGTTAAGTCACACCTCCCACATACTAACGAAACACTTACAATGAATGTGATCTGATGCAAATGACGAGATCTATATGTTGTCAATTCAATAATCCACGAGATGCCAAAAATACACACAAAATAATAGCTGTGATCATACCCTTCATGACACCTCACCCGAACCTGAACCTCGTCGTGTCCGGCATCGCGTGCAGCCTTGAGAAATGCCTCAGGATGGAGTTGGTGGAGGAAATTATCCGCGGTCCCCTGGAAGCACCGTCAGCATATTAATACCCTGGTCCGCAGTGGGTACACCTCCCCGATGCGGGCACAGAAAAGATGCACACATAATCAATGAGGACATTGATCGCTCCCTTCACCCTTCCCACAAGGATACTCGCATCATAATTCGTCTTCCCTTCTTCCACTCCACCCGCGAGGTACCCCCCGAATGCCTTTTGACCCCACGGGACAGCGGATGGCTCACAAATAGGGGAGAAAGCGGAGCACGAACGATACTGCTTTGTACCTGCAATCAAGGAGTTGAGATAGATGGTAAGCGCGCCATGACCACCCATAGAGTGACCAAAGATGGACTGGCGAGAAAAGTCCTGACGGCAACTCTAGTGAGTCTTTGAATCGATCGGAAGTCAGACAGGCGACATACGATAGGAATCTCTGCAGCCTCTATGACCTCTGGTAGTTCCTTTGTGACGTGGTCTAGCATGTTGTAATGCTTTGCCCACTTGGATCTGGTGGCATTTAGGTAGAATCCAGCGCCTGTTATGGCATGGCCTAATCAGCGAGCTTAAGACTCCTTGACATGGTCATCGGACTTACCGACTCCAAAATCCCAAGTGGCGGCTTCATCCTCTATTCCAGCTCCCCGAGGTGACGTATCAGGAAAGAGGATAGCGATACCTTCTGTTGCTGCATCACGCATGAATGCACCCTTCTGCGCACTATAGAAGATTAGAAAGAATGTGCCATATCACAACTACAAGTTTATCGACTGCCGGAGATCCAAGGCTCACCCATTGTCTTCTGTGCATGTCAGGCCAGCCAGGTAAACCAGGATGGGAACCTTCCCGTGGGCTGCATTTGCGGGGAGGAAAAGGTTGAACTGTGCATCTAGGTCACCAAGGACAGTGGACTAGCGACGTGTGATGATGGGATGTTCGAATACAGGTTAGCGATCGATCCCACAGGAGCATGGAATGCTCAGCTAGCAGCTCACCTTGAACTTGTATTTTGTCAGTGTCCCCTCGTAATGCTTGTTTGAAGATACTTTCTCGAGTGTGATTGCCATTCGATAGTCTGTTATGAGGAGTGGGACTGGTGCACAGCAAGTTGAGTGCTACCTATCGGTTTCTCTCATGCCCATCGACGCTAGAATAAGAATATCAATCAATCCTGAGGAAAACCGGACCGCATATATCCGGCAGATGGTGAAACGCCCAGCATAAAGTTCGTCCACCAGTGATTAATGGTCGCTCTAAGGTAGTAGCTATGTTACTTTGACTGTTGGGTGGACGACTGAACCTGTCACTGGCGAGGCAAGGACGGACAAGATGTCTCTCGTGATCTTGCTTGTGACTGAGTGCGAGGTTCGGGAGGAGGAACAGCTGACAGATTTGCATCCTGCGAGTTGGCAGCCGTCCGCCTGACTTGCACAGACCCTGGGACAGAGATGCATTCTTGGTCCATGTCTTTTTCAAGGCTGTCTCCCCGCAATGCCATATCCCTGTCTAGGGGGCCTTCACTCTCGGCAGCAACAGGAGCGCGACGCCGCCCTTGCGCCTTCAATACCTCCACTCTTGCCTCAGGACTGGATCGGGAAGATGGAAGTGAAGGCGTTGACCGTAGTATTTCCTCCATCCTCCATCTTTCCTTATCCGAGGCAGTGCGCCGTATAGTATCCGCGCTACCCGCCTCGTCGGATGCAGATTCCTCAGGCACCTCCATCGCTCTCTTCTTCCTCTCTTCCTTGCCTTCCCGGCCAACCCATCGTCCATCAACAACGTATCCTTCATCCTCTTCCACGCCTGCCAACAAATCTGCGACACCCCCGTAAAACCTTTCCGCGCTAAATCCCACGTCTTTTCCCCGGATGAAAGCATGCATATCTTTGAAACCTGATCATCGAGTTGAATATCAACGCGTAATTGAGAGACGAGTCATCGAGAGAAGGTGAGGACACCAACCTGCAAGACTGGTAAGATTGCCTGCAAGCCCACCTGTCCAACCCACCAAGTCGAGATGGTTCACATTGCGCAGCGTACCAAGATACGTGCCCCACTGTGCTGACTGTACGGATACCAAGCCATCGTTCGATCCTTCTTGTGCTGCTATAATGGAGTGTGGATACCTACGAGGGATAATAAGCGATGTCCGTGTGTTTCCAAGGCGGCGACGGGCTAAACTCACTTCCATGTATCGATTAATCCAGGTTCATACTCTGCTCCCCAACTAAAGTACCGTACACCTTCTACATCCGGCGTACCGTCATTAAACTCCACCATTGCCTCCCTGGTGAGACACTCGAATGCCTTGCCATCGCCGCCACCATTTGGGAGCAACTCGAGGAGAGCAAGGACTGCAGGAAGGTGAGTAGAGGCCAGGGAAAGGAAGTGGGATGCAAAGGAAGAACCGCGATGGGGTGTGGCAATTGTGGTCAAGCTGAGGACGCGGAAGGTGCGTTGGGTGAGGTGGGTAATGAGATAACGACAATCGATGCCACCCTAATGCACGAGTGAGATGATGAAACATTTGGCGGCGAAAACCGTACCATGCTATGGCCTATTAGGTGTACATCTCGACCGGGATATGTTTCTGATATCTTCTTTTCGAGCACCTTTGCACGATTGACTGGTGAAGAAGTCGCGGGGACACGGGTGATGAGGACCTCGCAGCCATTGGCCTCAAGAACCTCCTTGATTCCCCGCCAATGAGAAACCTGTAGGGGTGCTATGGCAGGCCCAATCGTGACAGAGTCAAATCCCAGAAGACCATGGCAGAAAACGAGAGGGGCATTTGGTGCGCGGACTAGGAGATCGGAGTCTGCCAATTACTGGATGATACGCAATATAAGACGACGTACATTTCTTTGGGAAATCACCATCGAGGAAATCAGATCCGTTCAGTGCACTTGTTACACACTCTCTTCCGGTATCAGAGTCTGACGGGAACCACCATCTACGCAGAGAAGGGGAGGGGGGAATTTGTGGGACTGCGGAAGTGTGTATCGAGCGGAGGGTGTCGAGAGACGAGCGTGTAGGTGACACAGTGGCAGCACACGAGAGTGAGGGGGAAAGGGTGAGAGTGACAGAGGAGTCCGAAGTGGTCGGGGGAGTTGCAGAAGGAGATGTGTATCGAAGACTAGATATTAGAGGTGGTGGTCTTGAGAGGGGATGCGAGTGCGAGTGCGAGGAAGCGAGTCTGGCAGGGGGAGGTGGAGAGGGCAAAATGCTGTCGGTGAGAGCCTCATGGAGTGCGTTTAGCATCGGTGAGGAAGAGCGGGAAGAGGGCGAGGACGGGGAAGATGGTGAGGAGGCCAATGAGCGGGAGCGGGTGTGCACCTGGGAGGGAGGGCGCGAGGGAGAGGGGAAACGCAGGAGAGGTGCAGTGGGTGATGGCGAAGACGAGTGATGCATCTGGCGGGTGAGACTGCGCGTCCTCGAATGGTGGCCAAGCCCAAGACCAATGCTGGTCTTTATGTTGTGCTGCAGGACCGGGAGCGAGTCGGCGAGGCGCAGTGAGTTGAACGCGTTGGGCATCGTGCGGGACGGTGACGAGCCCTCCATCGTCGACAGTGGCGGTGTACTGGCAGTTATTTCCCTGAGTCAACCGAGTCAAGTACTGGCATGATAAACTCGTCAAGTCAACACATTTTCTCGTTATATCGCACCTATCTTCGTCAAGTCAGAGCACTTCCACATATTTACCTCCGGTGTGCGCCCTTGCCACACCTGCCTACCAATATCTGATGCCCAGCAGTCATTTTTTCAGTATCAAGGGCGCAGATGACTTCCGTTCGATACTGAAAACTAAGTCGATCGAACTTTGCAGGAAAAAGCTCAAGAGGGTATCAAAGGTGAGCGCTGTTGCGTTTTTCGCAAGTTCATCCGCCTAATTTGCATCTTGGCGCAGGACTTGCAACGGCTGCAAGCTGCTAATGGAGGAGATTCCACCGCTTTCGATCGCATGCTTGACATTGCTTATGGAAGGGTAGGCAAGTTACGTCGGGAACTGATAGAGGTATGAATGCCGACTCCCATGTCCACTTCCTCGAGCCTCACCATGTTCACTAGCCTTTACTCTCGGATCCGAATGTTCCGTTCCCCACCTCAACAAACCCGCGGAAGGTGAACATGCGTCCACCTGCTTACTCTCCGGAACTCGCCGCTCTCCTCACTTCAGGCATTTCGCGCACCACAAGGGCGTTGCAAAAACATCACCTTGTTTTCCCCCCGGGGATGTCGCGACGTACAACATCGAATTTTGAAGGCACAGTGCTTTTGGGACCACTAAGCAGGCGTCGCGAATACAACATCCGGTGGCGTTTCTTCAGAAGCGAATGGAAGAAGGTGTACCCTCCTCTTCAAGTATCGCTGCAGCGTCCCGCAAATCAATCCAACATGCACGTTTTCTCGAATCATCCACTCAATTTTGGTTTCCAGAATACTATCACCCTCCAGGAATTGCTTGCGTTAGCGGGATCTCCTTCAAGGCTACAACTAATCCAGGAAACGTCTGACACAAATCTGTTTGATGGAAATTTACCAGTTCGATGGCTTCGACGGCGATATCAGGCCCTTCTGGGTAGGGTCCCGCTTCTGATACCTCGACCCTTGCCACAACACAACTCCAAACGTACCTATGATGTTCAACTGGCAGACAACGCGATAACCGCCTCCAGACCGCATTCATCGCGACTCCGTGTCGCGGATGCACAAGACGTTACATGGATAAATGATGTTCACCTCACACTTCAATCTGGAGGACGTCGCGGATAATTCGATATGTCTTCCTTTCGCTCGTTTACACACCTACAAGTTCATACACACTCAACTTGTTCCCGGCGAGAGTCATAAATATGATCAGTTAGATACGTCAAGGATTTGATTCAGCGCTCTCTAGCTCTAGCCCATGCAGGTCGATGCTATACATGCCATAGTCGCGGTCCGTAGCCCTGGATGCTGCAGAGTCACCAAAGCTCTGATCCACGCCACACTGAAGGTTCAGGATAACCTTGTACTCGTCAAAGGAAAATATTTTGTTTGTGCGGACGCTATCAAGCAAACCCTGCAAGATCTCAAGTAATTAGGATCAGGCACAACTTAGCGAATAAATACATACTTGAGGTCCCAGCGAGAAGAGTGTGTAGTATTGTCTAGCCCTTTCAAATTCCGCAAACTGTTCTCCATCACCGATGGTACGAATACTTTGTTGGAGTGCTCGGATGTTTCGATTGACTTTCTTCATGCCAAAGTCATTTGCCACGCGTATTTGGCGAGCGTTGTTGACCAGCAGTCGTTCTACCAGGTCTTCCAGGCCGAAGAATACGAAACTGCGTGACTGCGGTTAGTTACGGGTAGTCATTAGGATACGAAAGCTTAGCAGACTTTTGCTCCTTTTTGAGCAATGTTGTAGACGTGAATTCGTCAAAATCGCTAAGCTCCGAGTTCAGATCAACAATGTATGGATCCGGCTCTCCAACTTCATGGTCAATTTGGTAGTTTCCCTGAATTCATAATGTTAATAGGCGCATTCATTGCATATCGACACCTACATGGCGAAATGCTGCATCGAGATAGTAGATGGCCCTACAGCGAACTTCTATCCTGATGGTATGTAGGATAATTTCGGCCAATTGTGTATACGTCTTCAACAATGCACCAAAGCGCCTGAATTGATGTAATTAGTAAAGATGTGGCCTTCGAGGGAAGACACCTACAATGCCATCTCATGAGATAGGGGCAAAATGAGTTGATTGTCTTTAGAAGTGTCATGTAGGAAAGGGAAATGCGGCCAAGATGTTTGTGACGAGAATGCGGACACAGGATCCATGCGCGAAAAGGTCGACGTAGGTGAAAGTGCACCCTCTGGAGAAGATTTTAAAGCATTTAGTTCCTGCGTGAACCAGGCCTGGGAAAGCGTACATCAGAGAGCAGCGGGCGAGTTCAATAGACTGGCCCACATACAATACTTCGATAGAGGCTGCATAACGCAGAGATATTGCGGACCGAGGGGTTAAGATCACATTTATCCACAGAGCACTGGGTCAGGTAACCCATTTCTAGATGACTCTCCTGTCTGCATAACTGTTGCTTGATCACACAATCCTAGTTGCGAGAATGAATTTAGTCTATGTCGCGACGTGGTTCAAACTGACCTCTGCCACAAAAAGCTCAGATAAACAAGGGCTTAACTCAGATTTCTGTGCCCATTGAGCAGCAAGTGATGACGATGAAGGGCTTTCAATTCCACCGTTTGACACGAGAGCCTGGAAACGATGGCTGCATCGCTGATAGAATTGGATGATAACACCAACGATAAGTCTCGAGTAATTTTCACGATGGAATGGTGTCGTGCGAAGCATTGCGCACAGTGAATTGATTAGGGCAATCAGCTGCGTAGCCGCCTACGGAGAGCTCAATGAAAACCAAGGTTTTCAAGTGGACAACGCACCTTGAGAATGGGCCGGGGACTGAAGCGGGTTGACAAGATATCAGGCTGAAATGCGTCAGGAGCTGTATGTGGTCAATCCACAAATCAGATGTTGCTATACCGAATGTGCGCACCAGAAACTGCATGATGGAACAACAAAGATATCTTCTCCTCTAGTTGTGGCAAATACACCTTGAGAACGAAATCATCCAACACTTCACTTGCGGATCGTGCGCTCTCCAGGCCATCAGGTAGTACGTTTGTGACTCTACCCAAAAACGCGAGGGTCGGCTGGAACAAAACACTAACATGGAATGCGTCTGGTTTGATGAGCAAACGATGGTGTTGCCCAGCACCAAGGACACGCTCATCAGAACCAAGAGAGGACAGAGCGCTCTGCACTGCATTCTCCGAGGAACTCTGAACGAGTCCCGGCATGGTATCTCGAAGGACTCGCATGAGTTCATCCTCGTGCCTCCGAAGGAATTTTCCTGTTGATTTAGTATCAGTGTCTGCAAATCGAAATATTCCCTGTAATCAATTGCATATTTAGCTGAGAGAACTGATCGTGGCACTAGACGAATACCTTGAGCCTGTCTCGTGTGAATCGCCCTTCACGAAGTGCCTCGTTGATGGAGGTGATTGGATTCCGACCCGTAGCGGCGCTTCGTTCCTCATCGATCAGATAATCGTTGAGCAGAGTTCGAACCTAAGCATCTGTTTTGTCAATGCTGACATCTTTGACGGCTTGGAAGCAAATGCACCTCAGCCTGTATTGGCAACCACACATCGGCTATGGGAAAAAGAGTTCCTGGCTTGGCGCCAGAAGAGTCTTTAAAATCTCGTCTCTGAAAGTGGATCACTGACGTTCAAAAATTGGTCAAGTCTAGGCTCGGTCGCACTCACTGATCCGATACGGTTGGCTACTTCGAAGACTACGCGTAGACCTTGGGTTACGGCATCCAGTTTGGAATAGATTGTCCAAAAGAGATCTTTCAGGATCTCCTGATCGTGATGCTTCGAGGTCGACTCTAGCGCAGCGAGGCGAAGAGTAGACGCCGTTGTTGATGCGCCTCTACGAGCAAGAGCCGCATGGACTGAGCTAATTGTAGTGGATTCATCGGAAACAAAAATGTAACCCCCTTCCGATTTGGATCCAAAAGCGGCAGTTGTGAGAAGGGCTGAATTTCTCTTCGACTCTTCTGCGCGCTCTTCGACTTCTTCGACAGTGGACTCGACCAGTGAGAAAATCTCGCTTTGCAACCGTTGCACGACAGAATCAAGAGCGCTGCCCAGTTTGCCTAGAATAGCTAGAGATTCCAGAAGTGTCTCAATGTAAGCGAACGAATCTGCTTCGGGATTGACATTGGAGTGGCCAAGGTGTAGAGAACTGCTTGGCACAGCCAATATACCGAGATTCGAAGATGACGATACTGATGCCGATATCGACACCGATAGCTCTTGCATACTGACACTAGCACGGAAGTTAGCACCGTCGAGGTCATAAGGAGTGTCGTTCGGTCGGCTCGCCAGACCAGTGAGGTAACGCGAGAGACGTGTCCCTTGAGTGTTCTGAGGAAGAGATGTTAATAGAGCTCGGACAGAACCATTAAGAGCATTCGTCTGCGTCGATTGGTCTTCAAACTCCACTTTCGGTGCTGCATGGGTTGATTGAGGGTAGTAGACTACGGTATTAGGGATCACGCACGTATTGACTGGCCGGGTGTATACGGAGCCCACCGCGTTTCACACCAGAATGACTTGAGGTAAAGATGATTATGGAGCTCATCAACTAGGATATCTCGAAGTGCCTGTAGGCGATAAGCCTCCTGGCAGATTTGCAAGATAATCTGCAGGACTTACGGTCTCTTGTCCGAGAAGATATGCCCGTAAGTCTGTGACAGCACCAATTTCTTGCATGTCCGGTTTGTTGATCAGCTTAAGGCTTCGTATCAGTAAGACTGAAGCTTGTAAAAGGCGCTTCTCTGAGATCAGAGCCTCGAGGGCGTCTGGGACAGATTTCAAATGTTCACTAGGATATATTCAGCATCCCCGTGCAAACGGAGAAGCTCTCGACATACATTTGGTCCAACAATCGCATCATTTCCTCCAAAGTTTGTCCTCTGGCCCACAGTTGAACGAGATCCGCACGTTTGGTACCGAGGGATTCTTTAGTTTCCTGAAGGGCGACACGTGTTTCCTGGACTTGTGCCTGAGCCTGCCCTAGGTGGTTCAACAAAGCTGCATGGTGCGGTAACGCATCAGCGAAAGCCTTGTAATGTTCTGTGCAGTATTCTGAGTTGGAAGAAACCAAACGGGAGCGAGGGCGTTACTGACGATCAACCGAGCCCTTTAGAGCTTGTGACAACATATCCTTGGTTTTCCTGAACGAGGACATGCTTTTGCCGGTAGAAGTCCCATCGAGCAAAGAAAGGGCTAGGTCCACGTTGTTGAACTGGGAGATGTCAACAATTTCTCTACAACTCAACAGGATCGGTAGGCGAATATACTTACATCAGGATCGTTGACAAACTCCCACTCGTCTGTGATCTGGTCCAGGATAGCTAAGGCTCATTCAGTAAGTCGTACTTGCGTGCCGGGGCGCAAAGTATCAATGCTTTGGACTAACCGTCGATTTCGCCGGTTTGAGTTTTTGCAATAGGTTTCCTGTAAGGCATACGTTCTTTTATTCGGTCCTGCCGTGCCTTTTCCCGTTCGACCTCCAAGCGTCGTTCCAGTTCATAGTTGACTTCATCATTGCCATTGGCGAGCTCATGCCTGCGGAAATTGACTTCCCCAGCGTCTCTGAAAGCGGCCATGGCGGTGAAGAGAGCGGGAGAGGAGGTGGTAGATGAAAGGGGGGATCCTGGTAATTCGCTCGTCGCGGAATGGGGAGGGTCTAATCGAGGTTTGGTTGAAAGGGAAATGCTGCCTATGGGTCGATGTTGAATAGAAGCATCTGAGAGAGTCGTGCTAGCGCTGTCCCGACGTTCCCTCGCGTTGAAGTCGTTGATTATGCGGGAGGAGGTTGAGGTGCGTTCGGAAGCGGAGTAATCAGAAGGTTGACGGGGTCTCAGGTCCGATCTCTGCGGGCGATGGGGACGATTCGGGGATGAGAAGGCAGGGGCCTTGGAAGAGGACGAGGAGAAGGCGGCGTTGCTGGGGGTAGATGGACGGGAGGGAGCCCGGGCGATCTGTAGAGGGCGGGTTGCTGGGAGGGAGGCTGGGTAATTGAGCGGGTTTGGAAGGGGACTGGATATCGACGGAGTGCGCGTGCGACGAGAGGTCGGCTGCGACTCGAACGGCACGCGCGACATGCTCCTCGTCGTCGTGCTCGAACCTGTCGCCGCCTCTGAGCCAAATACGGCGTCAATCAATGTCACTTCCTCCTCCCTTCCTCCTCTCGCTCCAACCACCCCGTACCGCCCTTTCGACATGTCCTCGTCCATTGGTGGTCACCCTCTTCCTATTCATCCCAAGTGTGCTGACCTCCCTCGTATCATTTCCGTCTCTAGGGAATCCTGGTGTCATAGACTTTTACACGCACTTCCTCGGCACCATCTATGATTTGGATACATCAGGCTCAGTTGCCATCCTCGCGTTCTCCCATGTCGGCCACGCTCATCCTTGGCCTCACAACTCCCTCTTTCAAGTCTCCACTCTTCGCAGTTTAGCTTGACATTATAGCCCTCCCTTGACGCTCTACAGTCCGCTTTTGGTGCCTCCGTCAGGGTGGTTCTGGCCGGACACAGTGTCGGCGCTTGGTTTGCCTTGCAGGCAGGTTCTTGTCTGTGTTTCGCACTTCTGACACTTGCCAAACGACATTTCCACCTTGTCAAGGTTTTGAAACTGTGTTCCAAAGCCATATCTCGCGTATTCCTTCTCTTTCCTGCTATTGCAGACATTGCAGACACTCCCAACGGCAAGAGACTCTCCGTTCGTGGTTCTCTCATCTTGGTTTCTTTCTCCTGTCCGTTGAGATATGTTTTCGCACGACAGTGGCTCCTTCGTGCACCTTTACTCCGTGTGATAGCAAACCTTGCAAATTGCTTCTACTATCTGCCTGTGCAGATTGTGGGGATGCTGTCCCCCTCGTATCCTCGCATTACGAGAATCTAGGATTTCTTATAAGGGCTTATGGTACCCTGTCGAGATAACCAAGTTGTATATTAGAAATAATAGCAAGCCAATATGACATGGCCTTATATACCCTTTATAACTGCAGGTCTTATAGAGAATAAATGTCGGACTGTCAGCTTCGCTGCTAAACGCTTTGCACAATGCGATGACTGGGGTTGGTGAACAAAATGGCATGATCCTTGGATTATTTGGAGGAGATGAGGTGTGCATTTTTCATGGCAAATCAGGTGTTTGACATGCGTTTTGCATCAGCAAAACACTTTCTCTATTCTCCGATAACGCGCTTACGATCCTGGACAGATCATAGCGAAGAAATGGGGAGACAAGTGCTACGAATGGCTCAGGTGCAGAGCGGACTAGTAACCCACTAGTCGAGTAATTGATTTCATTTAAATTGATAGATTCTGAATATGTCATGTGACAGAGGTGCTGACAAAGCCGTCATTGGGGCAGCGTGTTCCGGAGCGCGTCGTACTTGAACGCGCCCGTTGTGAGCAGCCAGATGGCTCCTCCACCCTCTGACCCAGCTTTCCTCTTCAGCCCTTCCCGGCTCTCCCCTCTTACTTCTATGGAGCCCAGCCCACCTCCCTCTCGTCCTCAGCTCACCATGCCGACGCGTCGAAAAGTCTCTTGTTACGTAGCGCCGCCACCACTCTCTCCTTCTATCAAGGAGCGTTACCAGCCGGCTCCGGATTACCTTGGAGGTGATCCCGATTTTGTGCGCAATGACCTCGACACTGTCGTTGGAGAATACCCGATCGACACCCAGGGTGAACCTTCACATTACTTTGTGCGTTTCAAAGATGGACTCGCACGCAGGGTAGTCACAGTTCCCCGTTCCCCGTTCCCCTCACCCCTTTGCGAAGCTTAACTTTCTTGCTTTAGATCTCTTCGCGTACACTCCTCGCTCACTACAGCGACCTCGTCGACGAGTACCGTGCGTTCTGGAAAGTTGCCTTCTTTCGTGTTGTCTTATAGCCCATTCAGAGCACCGAAGGGCACAGGGTCTACTTGACCACTTTGATCCTGCTTCCAATCATGTCCACGAGCACTCGCGAATGAATGCTAGGATATCAATCGATGCAGTTACTCGCTTCGCAACCTCGCTAACATCTTCCGAGAGCGACGTATCCCATTCCGATTCTCCTCTAACAGAAGAGGACGACGACAGAAGTGGCGATGAAGATTACACTAGCCTCGAGCCTCGACTCGCAAATCCGCCCGCCTGGCTGCAGGTAACAGGAAGCTCTTACAGAGCAAGCTTCCATTCAGTCCCAAGAAGCTTCGCAGTAATCGCATACAGAAGGAACGATCGGCTTCTGACTCCGGAGATGATCTAGGTGGCTACGGTCAAGTGGATTCTGATGTAGAAATTGTGCCTCGAAAGTCAACACGCTCACGGAGGAGCGCTCGCTCTAACCTCGCGGATGACCTCGTCGACAAAGGAGAGTCGGACGGAGACACCTACCACGACAGCCCTCGACATCATTCCAAAACACAAGAAAGCAGGAAAAAACTCAAAAGGAAACGGTCTGCTATAGCCCGTCCTGCTTATGGACACTTCCGTGACATCGACAATCTTGATTTTGACGAGGACGAAGTAACCTCGCCCCTTCGCACCCACAGAGACATCTGCGAGAAATGTCACAAGCCTCCAGCTCACGAGCAGTTGACGAAAGCGATAAAAAAAGGTGGACGCAAGACCAAAAATGACAAAGGCGAATCCGATAATGACGACGAAGACCACATACGAGGTTTGGGAGGCTGGGTTCGATGGTTTGGATATCTAGGGATCTATTCCTTCATTTTGTTAATATAATTTTACAGCCTCAAATGTCCTGTGGTCGCCCACTGGAAGTGTCTCGCAAAGACGCAAAGAGACGAAATTACGCGGGCTGCTCGCGCTCGTGATAAAGACCAATGGCGAGCACAAGTAGAAGTGGCCAACGAACCATCAGCTGGCGATCCACCAGATCGCAATGAGCTTGACATGAACCAGACCACTGAGTTCATCTGCGGATTATGTATGAAGGGTGGTATCTGCATGGGATGCTTAGAAGTCGCTTTAGAGCCCGACCCGTCTCTTGCGAACAAGCCACTTCCCAGATCTTCCCTTGAACCTGCACAAAGTGATGTTCCTGACATTGAGATGGCCGATCATACGTCACCTATTGGGGGCGACACCTCGTCGCAGCCTTCCCAGCAACTCCTTTTTAGGTGTTTTTCTTGCAGGCGACTTGCTCATTATGGACACCTGCCCGTCCCAGAAAGTGCGGCTTGGGATGATGCTGACCTTGCAAGTTACTATCAAGAAGAGACTGGCTGGCGTTGTGCTGATTGCGCTTCATACGTTTATCCACTGGATAAAATTCTGGCTTGGCGACCATACCCTCAAGGTGTTGTTGAACCCATTTTATCAAATCCACCTGATGCCAAGGCTTCCCTTCCTCGAGAATACTTAGTAAAATGGGCAGATCGGAGCTATCGACGGACGCAATGGGTACCTCATATGTGGCTGGTTTCGACCAACTTGTCGAAACTGAAGCACTTCCTTACCAAGGGTTCCAAAGTCCCGCTTCTCAACGTATCCGACGAGACAGCTATGGATGTCGACAAACTTAATGGTGTCGACAAGCAACCGATTGCCTTTGAACTTAGCGCAGATGTTACTCCTGAAGTCGGTCCTTCACCTGAGCCGAAGCACGTCTCACTCGGTCCGTTGCCCGACGCCGAGCGTCAAATACCTTCAGCTTGGAAGACTGTCGACCGCGTTCTCGACGTGCGGTTCTGGAATCCCTCGTCAAGCACGAACGGGAGACATAAGAAAGGTGTCGCTCGTAGGGGTCAAGTCGATGGGTCATCTCTAAGTCCTCGACAAGAGCTAGAACGGGCTTACACGGAGGGTGAACAGCCTAATGAATCGTTCATGGAGGAACTGGAAGACTGGTTGTCAAGGACAGGGGAGGTTTTATCGGTTGAGCACATCGACAAAGTCGTATGGATATTCGCTAAGTGGGGGGATTTGGGGTATGAGGAAGGTCGGTATCCCAACTTTGTATGCGACGATACTTCCTCAACTCCTTGATAGCAACTTGGGATTCTCCACCGCGTCGCGGAGAGCCCGGGTATGGTGCCTATGAACGCGCATTCCAGCATTTCATCGATTCTCGGGAAGTTTCCGTTAAGAAGACGCGAAAGGAGATTGACAAGCTGGAGGCTCGTGTTGAGAACGGTTACGGTGCCTTTGCTCTCAAACGAGATCTGGATGAACAGCCTGATCTTGGACAGAATAACCAACTCAAGCTCATGAAATTCCAAGTTTGTGGCTTTACTCTGATCAAACTTCTTCCTCATATGCCTACAGATCGATGGATATAACTGGCTTTGCGATAACTGGTGGAACCGACAACCTTCCATATTAGCCGATGAAATGGGTTTGGTTCGTCATCATTGCCTTCTTTCTGCCTGCTCTGATTTTCTATGTGTAGGGAAAAACAGTTCAAATCGCTACGTTTCTCGGGACATTAGTCGAAAAGTTCAACGCAGCTCCTGCGCTTGTTGTTGTCCCAAACTCCACAATCACCAATTGGGTTCGGGAATTTTCGCGCTGGGCTCCCAGGCTCAGGGTTGTACCCTTTTTCGGGGAAGCTAAGTCAAGGGATGTGATCATACGATATGAGCTATTTCATGAACAGAAGCATGAACCAAAATACCATGTCCTCGTCACTACATATGAGACTGTCACGAACCCCAGGGATTTCACCGCTGTCTTCAAGAGTGTAGGTCGTTGGGAGATCCTGGTGGTTGATGAGGGTCAGCGCCGTGAGTGTTTCTCTAGTAGCTTTGAGTCTTGATCTCATTTTTGTCCCAAGTTAAAAGCGAAAATAGTCTGCTCTTCAAAAAATTGAATGAGCTCAAGCTAATCCACCGGGTTATCATGACGGGAGTGGGTCAAAATTCATCTATCTCGAATTTCGTTCAATATCTTCTTCTAGACCCCGCTGAACAATAATATCCGTGAACTATTCAACCTGATGAATTTCCTTGACTCCGATGAGTGGCAGGATCTTGAAGCACTAGAGAAGGAGTATGAAGAGCTCAGCGAAGACTTAGTGCGTCAATTGCACGTGAGGTTGAAACCGTACTTCCTTCGCCGCATCAAGAGTGAAGTTCTTCAACTCCCACCCAAGGTATTTACATTTCCCCTCAAGTATCGTCCACTGAGCTTACATTTGGTCAGAACGAGGTTATTGTACCGCTCTCAATGACCCCTTTACAGAAAGAGATCTATCGATCAATTCTTAGTGAAGTTTTGACGTAATGTACATGGGCTCGATAATTAACTTTACCCTAGGCCAGAATTTAGACACTCTCAAGCACCTCACGCAAGTGTCAACTATTAACACAGGTCGTGCAGGAATCTCCAAGACGAATATGAACAACATGCTGATGCAGCTACGAAAGTATGTCCTCGTGCAGGCTGCCATTTGCCACCCTTACGAATAGTGTCAGGTGCATCCAACACCCATACTTGATTTCGGATGACATTGAGCCTCGTGGCCTCGAGCCGCACGAGGCTCACGAGAAACTGATCGACGCTAGCGCGAAACTTCGACTACTGAGATCGCTGTTGCCGAAACTCAAGGCAAGAGGGCATCGAGTACTCTTATTCAGTCAAGTAAGTCTCGTTTCTTAGTGCGAGTGCCTTTAAACGATTTTCCCAGTTTGTCATTGCTCTCGACATCATTGAAGACTTCTTAAGAGGCGAGAACTACAAATACCTTAGACTCGTGCGGTCATCAGCTGTTTGAGTTGGCCTTAACTTACTCTTTTTTCAGGACGGCGAAACCAAGCAAGCAACCAGACAGAAGGGCATGGATGAGTTCAATAAGCCAGATTCGGAATGTTTCATATATTTGCTTACCACTCGTGCTGGTGGTGTTGGTATCAACCTCTACACGGCAGACACAGTGATTATATACGACCCAGATTTTAATCCGCATCAGGTCAGGGAACATTTTCTTGTCCTGGGCTGCCTAGCTCATAACTACATTATAGGACCTTCAAGTATGCAGATATTTTGCTCTATTCTCGACATGCTCTAAATATATATTTAGGCAATTGCTCGTTCGCATCGTTATGGTCAACAGAAGACATGTCTCGTATTCAAACTCATGGTGAAGGATTCTGCCGAAGGTAATTACTACTGTTTTGAGATTTATCCCTGTCTGACGTCTCGCAGAACGAATCATGCAAGCGGGCAAGAAAAAGCTAGTCCTCGATCACCTAATCGTACAGAAAATGGATGACGACGAGAATGGCAACGATGACCTGAGATCAATTCTCACCTTCGGTGCCAGGGCGCTCTTTGAGGAAGACCAGGGTTCGAAAGATATTGTTTGTGCGTAATATCTCGGTTCGCTTTGCAGGTCCCAGCTCAGCTACCACACTCAGACACCGACCATGACCTTGATAAGCTCATCGAGAGGACAGAGGTCGAAGGGGACGAAGGGAACATTACCAGCGAGCCCGGTCTAAAGTTTAACTTTGCCAAGGTATGGGCAGCAGGGAAGGACGTCTTGGATGACGTTGGGGACGCCGTACCCGACATCGACCATGGAGACTCGTGGGCCCAGGCGTTAGAACGTATTGCTGCTGAGAGGTTTGCAGCCAAAGAAAAAGAGGTGACAGGTCGTGGAGTTCGTCGAAAAGCTGCTGCCGCTTTTCCTCAGGTTTGTCCAAAAGATCTGCACTGTGTTCCATGGTTGATTCATATCTTGCAGCAACAGCTCGACTTCCTAGAGGGTCTGGAAGAGAGTCCCGCCAAGGTTAAAGGCAAAGGTAAAAAGAAGGGTCGATCGTTGAAATCTGGGACATCGTCGGATTCTGATGCATATGATGGTTCCGCTCATCATGGTGCCGGTGACGACACCGATGCCACGACGGAGTCGATGGATATTGACCAGGAACTTCCATTGGCCCCAGCATTGCCTAAGAAACAACCGCGTAATCTGTACGCTCCGTTTTCGACTACACAGTCTGGGTCAACCCTTGCGCATCACGGCGATCAAGAGTGCGGCCTTTGTGGACACAGCCATGAAGCTGGTGCCTGCAATATGATGGACAGCTCCTCAAATCTCATGGAGTACCGGGATATCTTGTTGAATCACACCGACGACGAGCCATGGGAATACAGAGTGTGTATTTATCCTATAACCTGTGAACGTCGCGTTCAAGAAACATGTCCAGAAAGCCGCTATTGAGGCCATAGAACAAGCATTGTACGATCGAGGTCATGGCCATCTATTGGTCGGTCAACCTCTCAAACTGGTCTCTAAACCGGGATCCGCTTCGACGTCCGTGAAAACCAACGAGTCAAGTAAACGCGATGCGGCCTTCGCATACCACCATAAGTCGTCCTCATCAACAATGCTTAAGCATGAGGTGACTAGAAATCCTCCCCAGCTGGCGGTTGTGCATGACGATAACCAGGAGTCTTTCCGCCGAGATCGGGGGAGCGTTGCGAACGGACACTCTACCTTTCCATTAGACCGCTCGTCACCAGTGATGCTGCCCTCTAAACGCCTGTCCTCACCTGGTGGAATACCTGAGAATCCGTCGAAGAAGCAGAGACAGAATCAGTTGTCTGGCTGCCCAGTGTGTCTTGGACCTCACCATCCTATCGAGAGTTGTCCAGTTGTCCACCAGGATACCCATAGGTTTGTCTGCAGTTGAACAAGATTCCCTTTTCTTTCTAACTTGAGTTCTAGTATCACGAAACATATTTTACGGCTATCTGAGGACCCGTCTCAAAAGAAGGTAACTAAGAAACTTCGACGTCTTCTTAAGCAGCGAAAGCGAGAGACTGAGGCAGCAGAGCAACTTTCTGGCCATGACAGGATGCAAACAGCACCTTAATCTACCCACTGTAATCTGAGTAATTTTATTTACTAGACTACTGTATTGTACATATGGCCAAGTCCTGGTTGAAATTGGTCGCAGCTCCGACGCTTAGTATCGTACGTAAAGGGATGGCTCCTCTCTCTGGGCAAACTGACGTGCACATTTCTCTCACCACCATCTCACGGCACAGCTCTCGGCTCGAATCACACAGCTGTCGGGCAAGGTGCTCGGCAAAAAACGAATACCTCTACTATTCGAAAGTCCAGTCTTACTTGCCAGGCTGATGGTTCTTACTCCTCGTCTCCGAACGTTCAACATCGCAGATCCATCGCCTATGGAAATGGAAACGGTTTCTGAATCTGGGCCAAATCCAAGCTCCCGCAAAAGGCAGCGATCCGTGACGTACGATGCACCCCCAGAAGATCTGCCAGAGTTGCCCAAGCTTTCTGGAGAGATTATGTTGGAATTGTTTACTCATAGAACCCTCCGACTTGCATGTCACGCTAAATATCGCGACAACGAACGATTATCGGTTCTCGGGTCCTACATATTGGAGATGACGACGACACAGCTACTGTTTAACAGGAAACCGATGCTAACGAGAAGCGAGATTGAGGTGAGCGCAACTACCATGAACTCACAGTGTCATGAGACGATGTTGTAGGAAGGCACAAAGACAAATACTATTATCGGTGGACATCATCGATAAATGGGCCAAATTTTATCGACTACGAGATGAACTACGCTACGACCCATCGTTTCAATCATCAGTAGGGGAGGCCGAGGTAGGTGGTGCGTCTGTCTGATTCGGCGAGACCTACAGTACTGAAACTGGGATACAGCAAGGCCGTCTGCTCTTTCTCGCTTACCTTGGTGCAGTCTTCAGCGAGCGTGGACTGACAGCTGTCCAACAATGGATCGGGGCCCTCCTAAGATTACCGGATAGTGTGTTTAAAGACGGAGCGACGTTTGACCTTGGACCCGCGGACTTTGAGGAACAATCCGGGAAGCGACCCAAGGTTGAAGAGTCACTGCAGAGATTCTCAACACAACCGTTACAACACGCACTCCCGAGTTTGTCGACTGGTTATAAGCCTACACACTATAACCCATACTCCCATACTACTGGTTCTCTGCCTCCACCACCGCCCCCGCCTCCGCCAAGCATACCGCCTCCGATACAACCACCTCCGCCAAAGGGGATGCCGAGTTTCGGGAATCCACTGGCACCTGCGCAGCCTCATTTGGCGTTTTTGCCGCTATTTAACCAAACAGCGACACAGCGAGGGTTGAGTGTCGGATACCCTGCAAAATTCTCCGGACCGCCGCACGCAGGAAAGTGGAATGTGACTTGTGTCGGTGAGCAGAAAACGGTTTCTTTACTACGGAAAAGACATGGTATCTGAGTAACGATCGAAGTGAATGGGATGGAGAAGGGCAAGGGGAGTGGACCGAATAAGCAACTTGCAAAAGAGGAGGCGGCGAGAGCGGCGTATTATGCGATGGGATGGGCACCTCGTGCGTCTGGTTCTGTTTCATTTTTCTACGGGCTACTTCGTTCTGAAAATATGCAACACAAGGCGGGTGATATCTCTGGCTTGGTTGGTGGTCAAATATTGGCATTACTAGTTGTCTGACCAGAAAGGGGTTGTCCTAAATAAGAAAAATGTTACTTCATTGCATAGCGTGGGAAGCTTACTCATCTGGGAAGTGGTGCCGAGCGGATGCCGAAGATACGAGCGAACGAGTTACACATCGACGTCCGTGACGGTTCTCTGCACAGTTGCTGTATTGTTTAGTACAAGCTTTTCGTCGTCGTCGTCGTCGCTGCCAGCGTCGCCGCCGTTCAACAGCGCCCGTCGTCATGCACGATGCCCACCCTGTACCGTCCGTGTCGATGTCCAACCTTGCCCTGTCCGAGCCCACGCACATTGACCTGACTGGCGACGACGATGTCTCTCTTCCATCGACACGCGCCCGTGTGGATGCTACACCCGCGCAGACGCATCCTTTCTCTTCATACCCGCACTCCGTACTGCCACACGCGCCAAAGCCCCCGCCGATGCTGCGTACCCCGGCCTATCGCCCCGTCTTTCCAGTCCCTTCGCTCCCCCGCCCGCATCAACACTTCCCTTCGCCTCAAAATGGCACCTCCCTCATTCATCCATTCACAACCCGGCCCGTATCCACACACTCAGCAAACAATGTCATTGATCTCACTCATTCCCCTTCTCCCCCTTCCTCTCCCCTTCCCCTTCCCACCCCACTCCCGGACGATCTCTCCCCCAGGACCCCTGTGTGCATTGGGCAGCTCACAGTCACCGCCTTGGTTCTCTATCCAGTCTCGTATCTTCAGTCGCATGATACGACAAAAGCGGAAGCCGATTGGGCAAGCGTGCGTCTCCAGTACGAGCACAACCCTCACAAACAGCCAGGTCTAACAGAAACTATCCATATCAAAACTCCTCATATTAAATCCCCCGCCGGTGAACTAAGCCAGGGTGAGACGTTCGGTGTTGTGGAGCAGAAAGTGGCATCCCACCTTGGCCCGATGTTAGGAAAAGGTCTTATCCGATTAGACGCCAAAGTGCGTCGTGGCATGCCAAATGTAAGCGTACCTCACCCTTTGAACCAGCTCTACTAGAACCCGTCTCTCTCATCCCACCGCAGCTCCCGATCCTTCCATTACAGATGCTTATTTACACTCCGAAGGGTAACATCACCGTCGTCGGAAATTATCTCCACCAATGTGGACTCTTGCTCGATCACCCATCCCCTCCGTATGACATCCAAAGACTTGCTAACTATCATTATTGTAATCCACACAATCCTCCTCCTGGAGGACACCGTCAACCGTTGCCTCCTGTCCGCCCTGGTTACTCCGGTCCAGGGGGCAGCAGTTCCCGTTGGACCGCACCTGCAGTGTCCGGAAAGACACTCGAAATTCAGCGCAGTCAGGTGGAGGAGCTCTTTAAGAGTCTGAGAAGCGGAGATGAGCTCCCTGAGACTGAACCTGGTAATTCTCATTCATTGTTCTCGATCGTCACATCTTCATGCACTAACTTGTTTCACTTTATGAAAAGCATATGAAGTTGGGACAGCTCTTTATCCCCATCAGAAAAAAGCGCTTACTTTCCTTCTTGAGCGTGAACGCGAGAAACGTTGTAGTGATGGCCGCTACTCTTCTCTGTGGCAAGCCAGGGTGAACCCCCATTCCGGACAGCAATCATGGTTCCACATCGTAACTCAAAAGGAACTTTTTCATGAACCACAGGAAGCCAAAGGCGCTATTCTTGCAGATGATGTGCGTTTGTTACGTTTAGATGAGATTACGTAATGACCATGCGCTTGCTAACTTAACGCCAGATGGGTCTTGGCAAAACGATCACGTGCGTCTCCCTTATAGCTGCCACCTTGGATGCCGCTCGTGCTTTCGCCGCTTCCCCATTGCCTCCCCCTCCCCCTCCTCCAGACAGGAACCTCCTCGAGGATACCCTCTCCGCTGCGCATTTCTCTGGGAGTGCTTGGGGAATGCCCAGTGCATCCGACTCTGCAAAGGGTAAAGGCAAGGCAGCAAAGGCTCAGGACAGGGCAGAAGCCGAATATGCGCGTGCTTGTCGTATCAAGGTCAAAAGTCGAGCGACCCTCATCATTTGTCCTCTCTCAACGGTGTCGAATTGGGAGGATCAGTTCCGCGAGCATTGGCGAGGAGAGGTTTCGGTAGTTGGAGGTGGTGGAATTACCTGCTCTGCGGCCACCAACACACCTGGTACTGTTACCCCACCCTCTCAGACGACACTTTCCCAGAAAGATCCCAGTTCTGGCATAAAACTATCCTACCGTCCAATGGGTGGCCGTCCGTTGCGGGTATACGTATACCATGGGAACGCGCGTCGGCCAGACCCAGCTTTCCTAGCCGACTTTGATGCTGTTATCACAACCTACGCAACGTTGGCTTCTGAGTACTCAAAGCAAAACCGGAGTATCACTTCTCTTGAAGTTGATGACGAAGAGGAAGGCGATAGCGATGGAGGATTCCCAAGCGTCGAGATTGATGAACATGGAAATCAGGTGGTACGGTTACCAAAACCAAAGCGAGCAGGGATGAAACGGAAAAAGTCGTTCTCTAATGTTGCCGTGGAGGCCACCAGCGCTCTGCAAACCATCCACTGGTTTAGAGTCGTACTTGATGAAGCGCAGTATGTTTTGCCAAACAGTATTTAGCGGGCACAAGCTCACTATGACACAGCTCTATTAAGGAGACTGGAACTGTAGGCAGCCGTGCCTCATGCGACTTGGTTGCTGACCGTCGTCTCTGCCTGACGGGAACCCCTGTCCAGAACAAGCTTGACGATATTTTCGCATTGATCAAGTTCTTACGTCTAGAACCCTTCGCTGACAAGAACGTCTGGACAGAGTTCATCGGAACCCCTGTCAAGTATGGGCAGTCACTCGGCGTAGCCCGATTGCAAACGATCATGAAGTGCATCACCCTTCGCCGCACCAAAGAAACAAAAACCTCTGACGGGAAGAAAATTCTTAATCTTCCATCTCGTCGAGACGAACTCCGCTACCTTAAATTCGATCCACGCGAGCAAACGATTTACGACCAGTTCTTCACGGAATCCAAAGCTGAGTTCAACGAGTTGTCGAACAAAAATGAGGTTATGAAGAATTACGTGGGGATCTTGCAGAAGATTCTGCGCTTGCGGCAAATTTGTGATCATTTTGAGCTTGTCGAGGGCAAGGGATTCGGAGGCGTTCAGCCCACAGAGCCCAGCAGCTATGAAGACCTTGCGGCTGCGATTGAACGAGAGGGTCTCAACCCGTCCCGTGCCGCCGCAATCGTTGCACTGCTGAGGGAGGCGGCGACAACGCAATGCGTAGAATGTGGCGAGGAACTGTGCCTTTCCTCGGAGACTCAGCAATGTATTGAGGGTGGGGTATGTATGGACGACGGACCGTCAGCACCCAAACGTGGCCGGAAGGCAAAAGGGACAACATCTCGCGCCTCAACCAGGGCCAATACCCCGTCGACGTCATCTCTCGTGCTAACCCGTTGTCAGCACCTTTTCTGCCTTACATGTTATCGGTTGTGCGTATGTCCTGGATGGCCAGACGTGCCCCTGGATATTCGACGGTCATGTTCTGTTTGTCAGACTGGACTTTCTCCTCAGGATGCCATACAAGTTCGGCCTGATTGTCAATCTCAAGACTTAGTGAAAAAGAAATTTGGCAAACGGGAAAGGAAGCCAAAGGGAACTGGCTTGGAGAAATTCATTCCGTCAACCAAAGTCAAAGCTTTGCTCAGTGATCTTATCCAATTTTCCAAGGCAAATCCATATTCTGCCAATTATGATCCTGAGTCGATTGAGGTGGAGATGGTAGACGGCCAGGGAAAACGGATTGACGATGGAATTGTCAAGACCGTGGTATTGTAAGTAGCTGTTCTGTAGTCGAGGTGAAGCTAAATATGTGGCCCTTAGTTCGCAATGGACGACCATGCTCGATAAGTATGGCTGTAGCCCTATTTTGACAACTCATATCCTCATGAAGTCTTTCAGGATCGAAGACGCTCTGGATGCTGCAGCCATTCGTTACGACCGCTTGGATGGCACTATGAAACGTGACGACCGGACCAGAGCCATGGATGCCCTCAAATACGACCCGGCTTGCGAAATCCTTCTTGTCAGCTTAAAGGCTGGTGGAGTCGGATTAAACCTCACTGCTGCACAACGAGTTTACCTGATGGATCCCTATTGGTAAGTTTTGTTTCTCTTTTGAACCTTCGTCCCGAGCATGCTTAAGCACCATACCGCAGGAACCCAGCCGTTGAGAACCAAGCTGTTGATCGTATCGTACGCTATCACTCGATATACATTAGCTGTTCCCTGACTCGTCTTTTACCCTACAGCACCGTTTGGGACAAACACGCCCCGTCACGACAGTCAAACTCATCATTGAAAACTCCATAGAGGATCGCCTGTTAGAAGTTCAGCGGAAAAAGACTGAGCTGGCCAACATGACTTTGGGTCAGAACTTCAGCAAAGCTGACATGCTGCAACGGCGGATGGAGGAGTTGAACCAGTTATTTGGGTCGTGAGTTGCGTTGATTGATCCATGTCTTCATTTCACTTCTCCATGGGATCCTAATTTTCCGACACTACTGTAATCCCCATACTCGTAGAGCGACTTCGTTGTAATTGATAGACGACTATAACCTGCTGCCTTGCATATGAGTATACCTAGTAATTGTACCATGACTCGCGAACTTTAGAACGCAAAGTGGGCTGCGTTTTTTCGTCGCCCCAACGCGTACACGAATATTTGGCTAACGAAAAGACCGAGCGTTATTCCGATGGCAACCCGAATCATGCGTACAGCTAGAGAAAAGCCTGACGAATACTGCGCCGTCGAGTTTGGGTCAGTGTCGATGAGCCCTCCTCCCTGCGCGATGCCAGACTGAAAGAAAGAATGTAAGAGCGACGAATAGATAACTATCGGTCCACGTACAGGTACAAGGAAAAGAACACCTGTCACCATCGAAGTAAAGGCTGTCCCGCGAACAATCCGCGAATAGAAATTGCCAAGTAGGCCAATGATCAGGGCCCCGAAGGCGGATACGAGGTCACCATCGTCAGGCAAGAAGATATTACCCAATTTATTGGCGGTGAAGGCCAAACATGCGAAGATGACCATCACCAGAAGCTGCCAGCTCCAGAATTTCTGCAGGTTTGCCAGTGATGAAGCAATAGAGTAGGTTGGGACCAAGGCAGGCAATAGCCACCACGGAAGAGGTTGTCGCCACCATGGCCAGCTCGATTCCCTATAGCAGCCTTGAAATGCCGTTGGATATCGCAGTGTATAATGGTAGTATAAAGGTACTGTACCTCTCAGTAAGTAGTTCGGGTCAAGGGATGCAGCCTTGGCGAACCCAAATACAGCCCCTCCAAGTGGAAAAGTGCCATTTTCAGCACGAAAAGAACCATGTAGCACGTTATAAGTCGGCGTCTCTTTCTTCTCGAGAGCTCGCCGCGCATGGGGATTGATAACAAGATAGATGTCGGATCCGATGGCCAGTCCGAAACCCTGACAAGGCAGATCCCGTAGTCAGCAAAGCGTGGAACTGAATCATTCTAATTATCGATTCCCTACCAAAAAGAGTGTATATATGGTCGCATATACCATCCTTACAGATCCACAGAGGATGTTGCGCGACGTCAGTTCCAGAGCGCTGATGACTACAGGGCCAGTTGATGGAAGTTGCCTGCATGAAGTCTGAAACACTCACGTATGGTGAAACCTGGTAGGATGAGAACAACGCCAGCGGCGGAGATAGCGTTGTAACAGAACAGATCCCCAGGGAGCGTGCTCAATGCTCGTGAGACAAAGGAGACAATAATCGCTATTGATATCCTGTGGGCCAGTAAACACGTATGCATAGTACCCGTTGATCGATGACTCACTCGTAAACATTAGCATAGGTAGCACTCTTTGACGCAACATTGAGACCCAGGTACTGCAGAACGCAGGCGAAGAACCCAGATATCCACATATCAATGATAGAGCCTCCAAATACTATCGCAGAGACCATGGAAGCCGTGAGAAACGAAAAGAGACACCGCGGCCAGAGTGAGTAGACAGGGCGAGCGTTGAGTATCTCTTTGAGCTCCTGTGTTCCGTCTTCCACCGTCATCTTATCGTGTAGTACCTTGCGATAGACCAGGTGAACCTGGTGCAATGGGGTTAAAGCAATGCGACCCTTGGCCTTGACAAAATGAGTTTCGACCGAGGCAACATCTTCATCTCCGAACGTAACAATGATGACGTCCGGAATGAGCACGAAGGCTGCTTTGGCGTCAAGTATATTGGACGCTGTGCTCAGTTGTGTGTCGATGCGGTGAGAGGGTGAGCCGAAAGCCAGCAAGCATTTTGCTAACGTGAGTATGAACTTGCGGCGTTTGTCAATATCTGGGTTTTCATGTCATCAACTTGACTGGTTGAAGTCTGGATCTGAAGGTCATACCTTGTACATGCTTGATGATTTTAGCCTCTGCTTTATTCCGCTTCATGACGTTGAGTCGCTGTTTCCCCCCTTGATAAAACTTTCGTCCCTCTGAATCTGCGAGGAGATGGGGTACACTTTCGAGAATCGAAGCACGGAATGCTGCGTGATCTCGAGAGGCACTATCCTCAGGGACGTCGAAGAAACTCGGCCAGTTTGGTCGCGACTGTGAGGTTTTTGCTTCGCTAAATAGTTCGTCGTCTAGTGCTGGAAGGTCACTTGGGCGACCGGACAAGAAAGAGAAGAAGGGCTTTCTCTTGGGATGCCCTTCAGCTACTTCCTCGAGGTTACCAAACGTCCGACTAAAATCTGTTCCCAGGTGTCGTTCCCCAGTCGTAGAATGAACGGGCAGAGTGTCTGCGGGACTACCGCGGTTCGATGGAATCCAAGGAAAGTCGAACTTTCCGGATATCTCGGGGAGCATGCGCTGCTTTGCTGATGGGTTACTCGACATGACAATGCGGCGGTGAGTGACTCAAAAGAAGTGCCGGTTGGCGTCGTCGATTTAGACTGGCATAATGCCCGGGATTTGATTAGAGATTTGGTCCAAGTCCAGGTTTAAATCAGACCGGTCCTCAGAAAGACCTGAAATTATGGATCAGTTATCAGGAATATCGAGCAACACAAACTCGACTTGGTCTTGCATGCTTTCACCCCAAACCACTGGTCAAGGCGACACAATGATACAGCAGAGATATATAGCGGTTTTCGGGATGATTGTACAGGACAAGAAGGCATACAACCAGACAAGATAACAATACTAGACGCCGCCTTGAATACCAAGGCAGGTTTTGGGATTTTACCATATTTGTGTTGCGGGAGGGAGGTAATCTGTGGGCAGAAGGAAGGCATTCATGCCTTGCTGCGAGAATGTGCTACCACCTAAACTTTGGTCGGATATCCAAACAGGCAATTGTTCGTTGGAAGTCATTTCGAATCCTCTCCAGATGCTGTCTACATCAGTAACATGGTGGGGCATCATCCCCATTTGCATTTGAGGTATCGCATCGGGATTGGCGAACGACGGGTCATACGTTGGCGAGAACGATTCGTGGTTCATTACACCTAGCTGCTGCTGTTCAATTGTCATAGGTGTCGTACGTTGAGGTTCACGTGAGATCTCCGGGGAATGTGCAGTAGATGCGGGTCTTCGTTTCTGGCCTCTCTTCAGCATGAGCTGGAGTGTTAGAGCGTAACGTTTTCCAGGGACTGGATTGATAACGTCAGAGAGGTACGCGGGTGCAACTGGGGGCTTACTTTGAGACATCAAAGCTGCCAATCGCTCGACCTGCGATCGGATATCCTGTACATCGCAATCGTTTGGGCTAGAGGGGAAAATTATACATATTCGAACCTAGCTAAGGCTGGTGATGCTTACAAAAGGCGGGACAGTCTTAGGAGGAAAGAGGCAGCAAATGTAGCAGTAGCATGCGTGTAGTGGACGGCTACCAGAGTGTTACACGTCGCGAACGTGCGGGGGATAGGTTGACTCACCGTATTTCATGCCCTCGCTATACGAAGGGGAATTGACAGTAATGTCCATACCCTGGCGCGCGATTTGAATGGAACGAATGGCGAGATCCCTCTGCGCTTTCGGCATCTTCTGCACGTCTTCCGGACCATTGATACCTCGCAACGCTGTTGCATTATGAAACAGTTCTGCATGCAGTTGTTGGATTTGCAGGCTTTGACGATAAAAGGCTAGTGACTGCGCTTTGGTAACCACATCCCTACTAAGAACCCCGACTCACCTGCATCTTCATACTTCTGGGAAAAGGCCTTATCCCATGTCTTGTACCAGTTTTGGAATTCCGAATCGGCTTGTTGAAGGACACCAAACGTAACTTCATCGACGGGGCGGTCGAAGGGTGAAAGTTTGTTGTGAACACTCTCTCGAATTGCCATGAGCTCAACAGTGGAGACAAGACGCATATCATCCTCGATTGCGAGGGGATGCTGTAAAAGTAAACGACACTGCCAGATACTCTCATCGTCCTTCAGGATTGCTGGACGGCCAGTGCCATAGGATAACCTAAAACGTGTTTGTGATACACCACTGATGTATACGGCGACTACTTACTGGTGCTCGAAAAGGTACAAACAAAACCATGTACGGGAGCCGATGACTAGATCGCGGTCTTCGGACCCATCTGTACCTTTAGCCTTGCTCTGCATCCTCCGAAGCAGCTTCGGCCATGCTTTATGCAATGCTGTCAGAAGCGTGAGACCAGTGTCGGAGGAACATCAGAGAGTAAGCTAACAAAGTTCCATTGCCATCCGTACAGCATGACCCCCGCTTAGCCAGCCGTTATCAGACCAACCTGATACTAGAACTAAAAGCACATTGTCACCGCTAACAATGACGCGATGTGGTAAAACGCTCACTCATGGCTTGAATCGCTTCTATTCGAGTCACAGGAGAGAAGAGAGTAGCACGCGATATGTTCTGAACTGCATCCAAACTTCGGTTATACGTTTCGCTTGGTGTTCCTGCAGATAGATCGTAAAAAGACTCCACACATTGAGGATAAACTGACCTCCTCCATCACGCACGCGAGCTCCAACCATACAAATGGCATCTACTGCAAACGGAGAACGGTGGTGGAGGGCGTCAAAAGTATCGACTCGGACGTCGAAAACGGGCAAGAAAGTAGAGCAACCGGCATAAAATCTACCAAGAAGAGTTAGTTGCAAGGTAAATCAGGCAAGTATGTTTGTACATTCGGAACAACTCGCGGGCCTCATGCTCGGGTACAAGGTTCTGCGTGACAACTGCGCGGACCCATGTTGAGCTCCACAATCGTTAAACCTCAAATCACCCACCATCGGGAAATATCATGCCACGCGGAATTTTGTGACGAATCTTCCTCCTTTTGGTAGGTCGACCCTGTCGCTCAAGGGAAGGCGTTCTAGTTCTGCTCTGCGGTTCACTGCTCGCTTCGCCACTTTCCTTAATGAGACATCATCTGGTTGTACAAGGGACGAATTGAGGGGAATGTCAGCACCAACCTTGGCGGCCCTCTCAATTGCGACGTCGGCCAGGCCGCGCAAGACCTCCCAAGGTGCGACAAGACCTGAAGCGGGCAATTCGCCATTGTCGTCGTCGTCGACTTCAGACGAATCGGCGCTGGTGACATTGGATGAAGGTGGTAGTGTACGCTTTGAGCCCGCGGGTGTGGATACATGGTAGTTCCTGCTGCCATGAGAGCGTTGCGAATTATCAAGATAAGGTAGAGTAGTAGGTCCTTGAGCAGTGCCAGCGCCGATTGCGCTGATACTTGAAAAGGGAGGGAGGACGGCCCCTGAAGAAGGAGTAAAGGAAAACGGCTGCCCACCAACAGGGTTGGGGAATGACGGGGAATGGAAATCAACGACGGTCGGCTGAGCATGCGGAGCAAGGGGTACCTGAGATGCGGACGGGCGAACGTCTCGAGAGGGGGGATTGAGGATGGGTGGGATGGATGGATGATACGCTGTCGGTGTTGAAGTGCCGCGATGCATGTTGGGATCAGCGATATGTGAACCGTTTGCGGGAGCGGAGAGCGGTGGGGACCCGATGGAAGGGACGGTGGGTGAGTGGGTGTATTGGCCTTGCGAGAAAGTCGAGGGTGAGCGATGGATGAGAGGGGCGGTACCGCGCAAGTGGGCGAAGATTTCAAGGAGTGTGTTCTGAATTGCGGCCTGAGTGGCTCTGATATCGGCGACGTGGGCCTCGAGACTGCGAATCCGCCTGGGGGGAGGGTAAGTGTTGGCAAGTGAAGGAGGAGGGACTTACTCCAAACCAGCTTCGCCGGTGAGGGTTGCCTCTCTGGAGGGCTTTTCAAAGAGACACTCCAAACCGGCATGACGACAACGACGACAGGGGGGGTTGTCTGCACCCTCGCAGCGCATTTTCTGCTTGCGACAAGCGTTCTGTATCGGAATGTGGTCAGCGTGCGGTGGATGGTAGGAGGGGGAAGAGGGATACGCAGGCGCCTTGGAAGAGGAAGATGTGGTCAGCGAGGGTAGAGAGGAGGAGGAATGGGGGACACACGGGGGACACGGTTGAGGGTCTTTACTTGGGGTTTTATGTCGGGTTTTGCAAGGGATTTGTTGGGATCGTCTTCCATCTTCCTGGGGGGATCCATGTAGGAGGGAGTCCAAGACGAAGGGTGGTCTTTACACTCTAACTGCCAACGACCGCGCTCTCACGCACGCAGGAACCGTCGCGAGCCGGCTCACGTCTCAAACACGTCTACCAAACTGATTCCGGTCACGTGTCCCCTCAAAACGAGCCGCACCGTCTTTCCACTTGTCTCCCATGTCCATCTCACTCGTCTCCCATATCCTCTGGTACGTCCATTCCCATCTTCTCCATCCCCTCTCATTTTCCCTGCCTAGCGCGTGGTTTGCATTCGCCCTGCCATGCTACTCTACATACAAGGCCTTGGCACACGCCGCTTCTGCTGACACCCTCCAGGCACTCTCCATGTATTGGGCTGTCATCGGTGCCTTCATTGCATTCGAGCAAACCCTTGGTCTTTTCCTATCCTGGTCAGTCATCCCTCTCTCACCCATCCCCTCCATGTCCTGAACACACCCAGGCTTCCCTTCTACTGGGAACTGAGAACCATTTTCTTATTGTACCTCTCGCTTCCCCAAACCCAGGTTCGTCCCCTTTACATATCTCTCCTTCTCCTTCACGCCACCCCTCTAGGGCTCTGTTTATGTCTACAAAACTTACTTCGAGCCGTGGTGCTCAAAGAACGAAGCCGACCTCGATGCTGCCATGGCTTCCGCACAAAGCAATGCCATCGTCTTTTGTCGGACTCGCATCGCTGCACTCGTTGACCTTGTCTGGAGTTTCTTGAACAAGACCTCCGTCTCTGCCCAGTCCCCCCCCAGCGGAGATGCACACAAGCCTGCCTATCCTGTCGACCAACTCAAGGACCTCTGGGCTGCCTACGGGCCCCGAGTCCTCGCTACATTCGCTCCCAAGGACACAAGCGATGGACACGTCAGCAGCGGTTGTCACGAGGAACCATATTCGGCCAACTGAGACACCCTTAGACTTTACATGAGTTGTTTGTCTCAAACGTGTGTATCACAAATTCAGAACCAGATAGACTAGTAATCGACTTATGAATCAAGTCGATGCCTCCTAAAGGCAGTCTCCACGTCGCTCGAGGTATACTCCATGGATATACCGCTGTCAGCATAGCACTGTGATATCCTCGCACTGAAGCTCTCTGTCATCCGTTGTAGCTCTTCTTCACATGCCTTCCATACTCCAACCATTACCGTGCCCGCAGCGATCCCGCTCTTTTCTTCTTTCGTGGCTTTCTCTTCCGCTTCCGTAAAGTGTTTCTCCACTCGTCGGAAAAGCACATCAATGTGCTTGCGCACATCTTTGCCATCAAAGTCCTTCAGCACTTTCTTCAACGACGATTTGTTATAGCTAGAGTTCTTCTGAACCTCGCTCGGTGCTGTCGTCTTCAAAAGCCTCTCCACACCCTCAAAGAATTCCTGCAAATCTGTTATTAGCTCATGTCCTCCACAAGCCAAAGGTACACGCACAATCAATTTGGCGAATGGTCTCCTGAGTACGATCCTGACATATGCAGCCAAATTTTCGTTGTAGATAGTCTCGGCTTGCTTCATGAAACCGCTAACGGAACCAGTTTCCAATTGGGAGATCTCGGCAGCAAAGTAATGCATGTTTTCTGCGGAGATCGATCATATATATCATATATCACTGCGCCGACACTCACCAACAAGCAACACGTGATAGTTGAGCTGGCCTTTGTCGTCACCATCGCCGTCCAATGTTGCCATGTGCTTCAAACATTCAAACATGCTGTGCACAATTTTCTCGTATGCCGCGTCAACATGTGCCCGGATCTCCAGTCCATTCGCGCCGACCAGCTGTTGCTCGACCCGGCCCACATAGATTGGAAAATATTTGATGAAGTGAGCCACTCCTTTGCGTTTCTTGCTCGTCAATTTAGTTTCATCGACCATTTTGATTTGCTGGCTCTGAACCACGTGGGTGAGCGGTCATGCCAGATTCATCCCGATCAGCAAGCTCGCTTACGACGTGACGGTCAAACGCTCCTTTAAGCCGGAGATGCTGTTTATCTAGTATTTGAATGAAAAAGGAACTGCCACGTTCATCTGCATCCGCGAGGAAACGCTCGAGACAAGCGATAACACCGACCAATTGCCTGTCCTTGATTCGAGTGCATGCGTGGATTGACAAGGCAAAATACTCACAGCGCATCTTTGGCAACAGCAAGATCAATCCATTGTTTCAACTCGGTAGGCAGAAAACCGAATATCAAGTCCATGGCACCACGCACTAGCTTTATGGTGGATTGACTGAGACCTGCACTCCTCGCCGCTTGGCGTCGGAAGTAATTATCCAGACCGGCGTAATCAGCAAAGGTTAGACCAGCATCATTGATCTGAAGGAAATCTGCAATAAAGTCGCCTTCCCGATAAACCTGAGGGGCGATTTGCTCCAGGATGTAACCAAGGGCCTGTACTTGAGTGAGGAGACCAATTTCTCACACTCGACGAAGACACGAACATCAGTTGCTCCATACTCTTCGCCCGCTTGCCCGCCTCGCTCTCGCTCCCGATTTCGTGTCTCCATCGGGCCACGCACAATGGTACCCGCACGACGAATAGCGGCTCCTTTTGCGCTTGCACTATTCTGTCCAAAGCCTGAAAAAAGCGGGTTAGCGCAGAAGAGGAGACGACACAACATCTTACTTTGTTCCACGTCTTCCTCAGAAGCCTTCTTCAACAAACCAAAATAAATCGAGAATAAGCCTTTCATCTGGCTGTTGTGAAGGTCGCTGGCTGCTGAGAAGTACGCCTGGCAGACAATGGGTAAGCTTCGGAAGCTTGCATCCCCGAGTGACATACAGCACAAAACTTTGAGTACACTGTTTCATCCATCTCTTTCAGATACAAAAGGAGCCCAGCATATCTGCCAAGATAGGACTGCATGCTTTGATGATCAGATATGATTGGTCGTCCACGTCCTTTGGGTCGGGCAATTCCACCGTTATCATCCTGAATAAGTTTGGACTTGAAACGGTATAAGGCACCTGCGTTGTCACACCTACACAATGATCAAACTGACCTGAGCAACTATCATGATGGAGAGGTAATCAAATATGCGCTTGCAGAACTGCGCGTTATGGGTCCTATATTCGTCCAGCCTTTCCATGGTAGCGGCCATTTCTAAAGAGAGAGATCAGATCATGTGTGACTTGTGCAAACGGACCCCAGTTGACCTGTATCCTGACTAGCCTGAAGTGCTTGATAGAGTTCCCTAGCGGCTTCTTCGAGTCGTTGTATTCCAGTTTGTTTCTCGAGAGACTCTTGGGTCAGTGTAACTAACGCTTCCTGATTAACTTGGACCGTTTTCTAAGTGTGCGTAGCGTCAGAGTATGCTGGAGGGATGTTAGACGAGCCACATACGAGCAGGTTTTCGAGCTCACTGAGGAGCACGCCTTGGTTTTGCATTTGGACTTGTAAGCCACGTCGTTGCGACTGGATGAAAGAGATATCATCTCCCACAGCCTATCAAATCGGTCAGAGAACAGCGGAAAGCGCCGCCGCGGTTTACTTGCATTTAAATGAATCTTGTACGAGGATATCAAGCTGTCCATGGCGTCGACCTCGCCAAGAGCCTCGTCCAAGTATTTGATGACGAGGTTCACCCGATCATCAGATTCCAAGAAAGAGTGTATGTTAGCCTGACGAGGGAGTTACTTGCCGAGCTAAAACGATCGAAAGTCAAACGGCTGACCTTCTCCAGTGCCATGAGCTCGTCGAGCAAACGAGCTTCCACCAGATCTGCAGCCCCTTTTACAGACTTTCGGCCGAACGTGTCGTCACCTGCCCATTCATACCCTTCAAGCATTTCCTCTACACTGATCATCGTTTCTTCTGCTGTTTCGTCTGCGCCCTCGGCATCCTCTTCAGAGCCCCAGTCACCTGCCACAAGCCGGTCAAGGGCAACTTGGTTTATAGGGTCAAAGAATGAGACGCGGTTATTGTGTTCTCGGCGCATCTGCGTGGTCTCTGGAGGCTTTGGGGTTACGGTACGTGACAGAGGCTTGTACGCGGATGCGGGTGATTCGGAGTGCGCAAAATGCTGTGTTTCCATGAGATACGCCGAGGCTGGACTCGACGTACGAGTCAAGTCGAGGGGTGGCTTAGTAGGGGTGTGGCTTGGAAGGGACGGGCGCGGGGACGTAGCACGAGCACGCGCAGGCACGAGACCGGATGGAAGTGCCATTACAGTACCTGCGGCGGAAGGGGGAGGTGTCGCGTTGGACGGCCGACGGCCGATTCTTGGTCTCAAGGAAGCGGGTAACGGCGATTGATGTGAGGGGATAGAAGGGGAAGGTGGGCGGAGACCTGAGGCGCTGGAGACTACGGATTCCCTTGCGGAATAATTCCTCATGGAATCCACAGGTGATGCGGAACGTGAGGGAGCTTTGAGGATGTGAGAATGTGGAGTTTGGGGGGCCTGGGCGTTCTCCAGGGGGGTAGGCATGCGGTTTGAGAAGGTGACTGGGGGTGTGGAGGGGAGGGGCGACTCGTCGAGCGGTGGGGCTGAGCCTCCATCTGCTTGGAGGGCTGTTGGCTGTGAGCGGGTATCATCCACGCCAAGGAGGTGGAGTGGGGCACCGACGAGAGAACGGAAGAGCTCGACGATGGTTCTGACAAACGAGGTCTGGTCGGCAGCGTTCTCTGTCTGCCACTTGTACGTCCTCGCAAGGGTGATATTGAACGAGAGGGGCTGGTTGCGGGAGCATGAACGGAGAGTGAGAGGAAAGAGAAGGGACGCACGTTGAGGATCTGGATGCCTCTGAGCTCGGAGAGCTTCCATGTCTTTCCGACAGAGAAGGAGCCGTTGGTGTTGAGCTTTGACTTGTGTATGAAGCCGGTGTTGTCGGTTGCGCCTGGAGGGAATATGTTAGGACGGACGGGATGGAGGAGGGGGGGGCACGGACGGGAGATGAGGATGTAGCGTGGCTTCTTTCCCTGCCCTTCACCTGCGTCCTCCCAGATCTTGATGTGGGCGATGTAGGACTCGAGGGCGTCTGCGCCGGCGTTGCGCTTGTCGAAGACGGAGGCGATGATACGCTGCCTGGCGCGGTCGTTGTCGACCATGGTGATGGAGTACCTAAACGGGAGGATGTAATAGCCATTACTTCCATCTCAGCCTCAACGTCGACTGTCCACAATCAAGCTCAAGGTGGATCCACACCGTCCACTCTCGCCAGGTATCTGCTTTATATCGTCCTCCCCACCCCTCCCCGCTCATCTCTCCATGCTTCCCCATCATCCAGCCCTCTCCGTATCCTCCCTCTCTCCCACTCTGTCGTCGCCAGACGTCCTCTCTTCCTTCAATGGACAGGAAGACACGCTCACCGCCGATAGCCCTGTATCATCCTCCTCCAGAGATGCGTCTGTAGACGTCATGGATGTCGACGAACCCGCCGGTTCATCTCAGGAATCTCTCCTCCTCCACGACCCTCTCTCAAGGCGCTCCCTCAGGAGCCGAGCCACACTGTCAGACAAGTCCTCTCTCAGGTTCAGACCAAACTCAACCCCCCTCGCCACTCGATCTAAATCCCATCTCCGCGGTGCTTCCGAAGACAATCTTAGGAAAAAGGTCCAAAAGCACGCTGGCTCCCATCCTACCCCAAAGCCCCATTCCGAACGCGATGTCAGAGTTCGCGAGCTCAAGAGTCGCGCTCTTGAAATTCCCTCCACAGGCAAGACCCCCGCAACCGTCCGCCAGCGCATGGTCATGCAGATGGTTTACGACGAGATCACCCCCTATCCAGACGAGGCTTGGGTCTCTCAACTCAGCATCATCATACAGAGGTACTTGTCCCCGTCTCCCCCAGCTCAATCAACCTCTTACCGTCTTTCAAGAGAATACCATCAAGTCAAGAACTGGTTTTCCAATCAGCGCCAGAAAGATGCTCGAGACTCGCGGCAAAGCCCACAACCTTCTGCCTCTTCTAATATAGAGTCCTCTTTGTGCAAGATAACGTGCGATGGCCGGGATATGAGGATCCGAACATCAGCCCTTGACGTGTGCGCAGCTGATGAATGGTCCGATGCCTTCTTTGATGAAGTCGTCATGATTCACAATTTTCGTCTCTTGGCAAAGCATAGTCAGGACGAGGCAAGAGCGGCTCTTCTTGATTCTCCCTCTGGCACCACGGACATACATTATACACAATCTCGTCTTTCATGACATCCACCCATCCCTTGTATGCATACACCAACCTTGCTCGTTTTCCTGTACATTCTAATCATTACTTCCCGTATGTGTATCACTTATAATATGATCGTAATACTTATCGTTGCTGTGAATCTCAATCCAGTCCCATTACATCAGATCGGCTCATTAATGGGCAGGGATTCATACTGAGATAACGACTCCCCTCTTCGATGCCACCACCCTTTCCAGAAGCCCCCGTTGCGAGTGCCACCACTCGCTGTCCTCCGTACCTGCCCAGCCCGCAAAACCTGGTATCGCTTGCCCCTCCACGTAACCTCGTCTCCGCACATGGCCAAGAACCATATAGGAAGTGTCAACAACTCTCGCATGCACCACGCCCCAATAAACTTCCATCGCTCGTGAGCCGGAAGTGGATGGCCAGCGAGTGACTCGTATACGTCCAAATCAACCCAAAGCCACGCAGAATGGTGGATGGGCAAAAAGACCCATGGCGACACTCCGAAAAGGTACCTGACACTCGCAGCGGCTATGGAACTCGCCACCAGATTCTCTGTAAATGGTTCGAGGATAGTAGCCGCGAGGACCATGTGTTTGCGAACACGTATCCATCGAACGCGGCGCCAGACGTAATCGGTCAACGTCATTTTGCCTATTGCGTTGTGCGCAACGTCGCAAGAAAGGTCGTGTCGAAGATCCAGTTCATGCCAAAGAGCGCTGGCAATCATGTTGTCCTCGGCCAAGAAAGACCCAAAGATTGCAAGCCCATACTCGCCCTCCCTCCGATTTGTTTCCTTGCGAGGCTTTAACGATCCGTTGACCCTCTCCAAGTCGGAACGACGATACAGGTTCGATTTTCCGACAACACAAGACTCGATAGCCACGATGTTAATTGCGAGGTACATCTTTGCGTGGTTGGTGTTTAAAAATGCTGCTTCAACCCGTGCGCCAAGATATCCTTCGTATTCAGTCGCAAAGGGAACATGATGAACTAGGGCTGCGCGCTTCTTGGAAGGATCTTGCGGCGTGGACGATTCAGTAAGAATATCTACTGAGCGTGCAAGTGTTCCGGGCGCAACCGAGATGTTGGAGTCAATGACCCAAAGGATGTCGTGGGCGGCCTGTCGGTAGGATTTGATGAGGTTGTTCACTTTTGGATTAACGCCGACATTCTCCTCGCCTATCAGCGAAATACGTCAGTTTGTGAAAGATGCAACATGCGGATGCAACATGCGCACCGACGATAATCTTGGCATTCACTTGAGGGTATTGGGCCATCAGTTCTCTGACCACCGTCAGAGCTTGGTCGTCTTCATCGGCAACAGAGAGCAAGATCTCAAAATTCGGGTATTCCTGAACAAATGTGGACTCCAAGTTCTCGTACAAGTTGGTATCCAAGCCTTTGAGAGGTCGTAAAATCGAGACGCCTGGTGCGTTCGGGGACGTTGCGAGAGGAGAACGAGGACGGAGACGATATCGTGTACGACTACAAACACAGTCAACAATTAAGCTGTTGCTTTCTCGAATTAGCGGCTGGCTCACCCTATGCGGCATCCTAGTAAACCAATGGACCACAGAACTACATACCAACCAAGACCGACGACGGAGAGGGTGCCATAGAGGGTGGAGCTGCTGAGTGTCGGGTTTGACATGGCTAGCAGTTCAACTAACTTTTTTAAGTTTTCAACGGTGGATGTCCGCACTGTACCGTATACGTAACTAAGCAAGCTCGTCAAGAGAGAAGAGCTGTACGGTATTCTTGTACACCGTTTCTGTTACCCTCTCGAATGGTACGGTGTCGTTCAACCTATACACTACCCATGCTACCCCTCCGATTAATGATGGCTCGTTCCGGCCCTTGACCGCTTTGCCGGGGACAAACGACTCTGGCCGAACCGCCGCAGGAAAATAACGAGAGCGCAGCGAAGCTGCCAAGGCATCCAGAAGTCCTTTTGAAGCATGTGTACTTGTCATGGAGCACCATGGCGCGTCTACAACAGTCAGTCTCAGCGCTATCTAACAGCACTCCTTGCCTTACCAGTTTCGAGCAAGAGTCTATCTAAGCGAATGGTCTTCAATGTTTCGAGATTTTGTTCAGTCTTCATGGAACACCCATTTATTCCGATGTAAAATCCCATGGCAATCTTTCATACCCTTTGTGACTGTCAAATTCATTGATGCGCGAAGGGTACTCACAAGCTCTGCAGCCTCGTCGCTGCTGCCAGTGAAGCTGTGCACAACACCGCCTCTCGCACCAACTCCTTCTCCTCCATCCTCACCGAACCCCTCTTCTTTGAGGATCTTGACCAGGTCAACGTGAGCAGCCCGAGAGTGGAGAAACAAGGGAAGGTGGTATTTCTTGGCTAGTACGAGTTGTGCGCCTGCCGTACGTGTAAGGTATATACCTTGGATGATCCTTCATATCGGCGCTTTACACTCACGAAAATGCCTTTGCTGCTCTTCTTTGGATGCAAAATGGGTTCGATCATAATCTGCAAGAAGTGGATCACTCCTGTACGTCTCCGGGAGAATATAGAATGGCCACCTAAACCACATTCCCCAATCGCAACTACTCTCCCACTTGGTCGCAGATTGTCGCCAACGAACTTGTCCAATGCAAGCAGATAAGCATCCGGGCCTCCAGGATGCTGATCGAACTCCCTTGAACGTGTTGGGTGACATCCTACGGTTGCATAGAGCCCTGTTCGCGAGTGGGGCACGACGCCAAACAAAGGAGACAGACTGGGCACCAACCTTTTTGGTGGGCAAGGTTCAATGCAAGCTCGGATTCATGCAAGCTGCTCCCTGTGATGATCATCGACTTGACGCCAGCAAGGCGCGATCGCTCTAGCATCACGTCAAGATCATCTTTAGATGAGTCAGTCTTAGTATTATTACTGTCCTGAGATGACCCATTGGATCCAATAGACATACCCTCATGTTTTCTCTTGCCACGATAGATGCCTCGAAAGACGGGATCGGTAAGATTTACTGGCAGTAAAGGTTGTTAGGTGCTCAAATTCGTTGATACTGTACTGTACCTCCAACGTCTACGACGAATTCGGGTTCGTGAGTGGCGACCGGCTGGGCGATGATCTTGTGACACAGACCTATGAAGTTAATCTTGAGTTCATCAAATGTTGATTCGGTGGTGGACATTTAAGCAAGGAAGCTGAAGTGTTTATGAGACCCGGAAGCCCTGCACGCAAAGTAAGTATCAACTTGGGGCGAGATTGTTCTTGATCAATTGATCACTTGCCTGAGACAAGTTTTGCATCTTATTTTGGCACGTGTGAACCTGGTTGCCAGCCAATTTAACGCGAGGCCCCCCAGCTCGTCCCTCCTTCATCTCGACCCTCGCCGTCTCCTCTCGGTCTTTTCTCCCATCCTCGTCTCTCGTTTACTTCTCTTCAGGCTGCATCACCGGCCCATCATCCAGGATGGCTGCCAATTACTCCTCAGTCAACAGGACCACCCCGTTCGGTTCTGGCGACCCATACTACAACGCATCCACCGGTTATATCACTCCGTCACAACCGCCGAAGAAAAAGGTCAGCAACTGGATCAAGTTCGGTGTACCCATTGCTATCCTTGTAATTGTGGGGGCCGTACTTGGTGGCGTTCTTGGCTCGCGCGCCAGCAAAAACTCTTCTGCCAGCAGCGCTGCCACCTCCGCCATCCAGGCCAAGAATGCTATCGGCATATATCCAACCGGCACTGATAGCCTCTACATGCTCCCGCTCTACCCCGCTACCGTTCGTATCCCTCAATGTTTTTGCCCGTTAGTATAACCTTTAACGACTGTTCCAAATAGACCAATACCGCAGCCTTCACCACGCCTACATTCATCTCCACTTCGGATGCTAACATTGCCTGGCCGCAAGATTCCTTCCAACCTTCCAACCCTAGCCCGACTCAAGTACGCTCCGATCGCCCTCGTCTTATCGCACCTTCCTACAAGTGGCAGGCTCTCCCTAATTTAATCAAACATGATCCATACCTTTCTTCCTGGAATACAAGCATCTTCTCAAATGCTTCGCAATATATGAATCTGCCTCCCGTTCCGTATGTCATGGACAGTGGCAATGGTATCTTGGACCCCGCTCGACAGGTCAAGCAACGCGTCAAGGTGTTCTCATACGTCTATAGGATGACCAATGATACAAAATGGCTTGACAGGGTTTGGACCGAGCTCCAGGTTTGCCTCTCGTTCGATGTCTGATTTTCATCATCTCACGCATACCCCCAGAACGCCGCTGGAAACGTGACAAATGGTTGGGGACCTAATAATAGCTCCAGATGGAACCCTGTCCATTTCCTTGACACCGCAGAATTAACAGCGGCGTACGCTATCGCCTACGACTGGTTATATGATCAGTGGACTTCGGACCAGCTCGAAAGCATCCGCTTCACTATGATCGAATACGGCCTCAACAATGGTGTTATTGCGTACGACTCTGCAAACGACCCATTATACTATGGCTGGTGGACAAACAACACAGAGGGTAACTGGAACTGTGTTTGCAACAACGGCCTTACCATGGGCTCGCTAGCCATCCTCGGAGATGACAACACTGGGATTGCCCAACAGCTTCTCAGTAAGACAGTTACAAGTGCCCTCCAGAATTGCGCCCTCGCATTTAGCAGTGATGGTACTTGGACAGAAACAAACGATTATTGGTACTTCGGTTCGACAGGACACGCTGAATTGGCGTCCTCGCTCCAATCTGCCACTGGTTCCACATACAACCTTCTTGACGTGAACCCTGGCATAAAGCTCTCGGGGCTTTTCCACATGTACGCCACCGGCCCTGGTTCTTTGTTTAACTACGGCGACACTGGCCCAAACAAGTACACAGCAACCGCTAACTCGATGCTCTTCTATGGTGACAGATTCAACATGCCTCAATATCAGCTCTTCCAGCGCGACCAGGCGGATGCTCCAGATCCGTGGAGCATGTTCTGGTATGACCCGACGGTTTTGGGAGCATTTTGGGATGGTCTCGCTCTCGATCGTTTCTTCGACAATAGTACCGATCAGTGGGCTTCAATGCGGTCCTCCTGGACGGACGAGAATGCATTGTTTGTCGCGATGAAGGCTGGGACGCTTCAGGGCCATCAGACTCATAACGACCTAGATTGTGGTGATTTCGTGGTCGATGCCTTGGGAAACCGCTTTTTTGGAGAACTCGGCGATGGCAATTATGTTGCTGAGGGCTACTTCAGTAATGACACGCAGGGTAGTGAGAGGTGGCTATATTATCGCAAGCGGACGGAAGGCCAGAACACGATCCTTGTTGACGCGGCCAACCAAAACGTGTTGGCTGCGCCGACTGTGAACTTTGATTCTTCAGGGACTGCTCAGGGCTCCAGCACTGTCTTCCAGGCACCTAGCGGTTCGACGGCGTACTTCATCGCCGACTTGGCCAGTGCATATTTTAATGTGTACGTCCATTGTCACCGCTATTGATGCAGGGGTCATAACATGTATACAGGACGTCATTTTCACGCGGGGTTCGTCTGATAAACCAACGCCAGCAAGTGCTCGTGCAGGACGAGATCACCGCATCGGCAGCTGTCATGTGGCGAGCGCACACCAATGCTACTGTTGCATTTGCCAACAACAACCAAACTGCCACATTGACCATTGGATCGAGCACCATGGAGGTTCAGCTTTTGAATCCTCCCGCAGGGGCTCAGTTCTCCACTATGCCAGCCGAGCGTTTGTCCACCGACCCCCCCACCCCGGTTGGTTGGCCTGATCAGCCCAACACGGGTGTGACGGTGCTCACGATCAGCTTGCCCAGTGGTCAATATACACTGGAGGTTTTGATGACTCCCCAATGGCCGGGTGTGCAAAGCTCGTCATACGTGCAGCCAAGTAGTGTTCCCCTCAGCCAGTGGTCACTTACGAGCCACCCCTAGTGTAGTTGTTCGTTTCTAACTTTTATTTTGGATATGTCGATTGCCATGTCAATAACCAGATATTTGGACCATTTCTTGCAGAGACGTTGGTAGGCTAGGCGATGAATTGTAACTTTGGATATGGATTTATAGTAAGAGATTTGTGTGATGGACGGATTAGGAAACTATCGTCTTGCGGTTCCCTAGGCAGCTGGCGGTTGGCACCAACAAGTCTCAGAGTCGAGTCGTCCCCGTCCCCAGTCGCTCCTTCACCTTGACCACGCTCCTTTCTCCGGTCTCCCTCCCCCTTCTCCCTGGTTCACGGAATACGCCTTCTATCGTATCAACAATCACTCCAAAAGCCCTTCAGATGGCGAAGTTCAAGTTTACGCTCCTTCTCTATGTTTCCCTTGTTTTGGCCGTCGCTTCCTCCTCCAACGCCAACTCCTTTGGCTCCCATCGTCGTGACCACGCTGACCTCGGTCGTCTGCTGAAGAAACGCACACCCGTCGGTATCCTGGAAAGTCAGCCCTCGGCGTCAGGCCAGCAGACACCCTCAACTTCGTCCGCTGCTCAGACCACTCAAACTGCCTCGGTCGTAGCCCAAACCACACCCGCAGATTCGGTATCGGTCCAGTCGACCTCTGAGGTTGCGTCTGCTTCTACGTCAGCGGTGAGCTCCACTCTTAAGGCCTATGACATCCAGGTTACTCAAGAGATGATTTCGTAGAGCCCTTCCACAACTAGTGGAGGTAGTTTGTTGGGTTCTGTGGTGGTCGGGCTTTCGTCTACTGGGTCGGGCTCCACTTCATCCGTCGTGCCCACCACCGTGTCCTCCATCTTGAGCTATTCGTCCAGCACTCCTCAGGTATCAGCCCAAGCTAGCAAAACGCTCGCGTCGACTCCAACTCAGTCCGTACTGTACTTGACTGCCAGCAATACGCCAACAGCCACACAAACTAGCTCGACCTCGACCTCCTCAGGCTTGTCACATACGGCGGTGACGGTTCTTATCGTCATTGCTGCGTCTGTCGTGGCCGCGATAATTGTGTGGACCATCATTCGCAAGTGGAAGTTCAGACCCTCCTCTGATTTCGAGGGCCGTATGCAGCCCATCGACTGGCAGCCTGGCGGAAGTGACGAAGACACTGGCTTCCCCGGCCAGCATCGCCCATTATCTCATGCGTCTTCGTTCCACTCGGGCTCCAATCAAGGTCTCGCCGACGATCAAATGCGAGGGCCTGCTTGCGGGTACGGTGCCCCAGCGCTCAACCCTATCCCCGACCATGACTTCACCGCCGGCCCAGCACACCCAGTCGGTGGGTATGCGGACCTCACTCGTGGCCCCAGTCCGCAACCGATGATGCAAGAGCCTCTCGGACGGGCACCCAGCATCAATAGGCCCATTCAGTATGATCAATACGGTCTTCCCCTTCACCACGGGTACAGCGGATATTAATCTCAGGCAGAGATCGCGTGCACAAGGGTTGTTGTTGGTTTCCTTACTTGGTTGAGTCGGTGATGTCGACGGCCTTGTTCACATTGGTTACATGTCAATTTCATTTGCTTGCTGGACGATGCAATTCAATTATATTCTCTTTTTTTTCAAATTTTTTTTTCATCTGATATCTTGGCCAACGCATCGTCAAATTTCATGCGTTCATACCCGTATCATGCTTTCCCCTTGTTTCCACATAATTCCCCATGCATGTAAATATTGTTAAGTTGCTTTATCGGCATTCGGTCAAAACATTTGTGTAGTGCCATTCACTGTCTGTGGTGCGAGTGACACTGCCGCATGGGTGTGTATCGATCATTATATCCATCCCTTCATCCACTTGTGATAAATAACAGTACTCAGAGGTATGAGGATTATAGTGGTCGTAGTTATCCACCATCCATTCACTTTCGCGTTCCAGACGCCCCTTTGTGTAGGAGTGGTTGACTTGGTGGAATGTGTGTCCCCGTCATCTAGTTTAGTGTTCGCGAACAGGTTCTCGAGGCCAGTAGGACGTTCAGGAGGGAAGAATCGCTGGGGGCGCAGCCAAGCTCCGTCGTCCTCTGTAGCTTTCTTGACCTTGACGAGAGACGGGTTGGTCGGAATCCAATCCATCGCGTCCTCGTCGGGACCTTGATCAACTTTGATTGGAGACGCTTGGGAAGCGATCGGGGGAGGGATAGGAGACACTAATGAGGAGTGACCAAACATCGGGTTGGTAGAAATGAGCGGTTTAGAGGAAAGTGTGAGGGTGGTAAGAAGGTCTGGTTCGTTATTGACTGGTGCTGTGGGCATGGGAGAGGCACGTGCACTATATGCTGATGATTCAGGAGTATCACGCACGGAGGAAGATCTCGTTGACGTCTCAATGAGGCGGATTGTTGGAGGCCGCTGTAGATGCAGGATGGTGAACGAAAATGAGAACACCTATGTCGGTTTGCGTCGGTAGCTCAAGAACCGGTGAAAGGGCAACATACCAATAATTCAACAACGAATGATGCTGAACAATACGTGCTTACACGATACGAGAATGGATAGGCAGCGATACACAGATAGTCCCAAGATGAAGATTGCCATGGTAGAAAGAGGAGAATGGATGTGGTGAATCTGGAGAGCCAGGAGAGTGCCTGAAGGATCTTGTACAACGTGAGTTACTTGACTTGCATGAATTATAACACGGAACATACAACATAGGGAGTCTTGCCTTTAATGCGGACATCACGTCCCTGCACTCTTGCTTTCTTGAAGCGATAGTAGGTTGGGTCCCAGGCTGTATAAAAGAGAGAGAAAAGAGAGAAAGTAGGGAGTGCAGGAATGGCTCTAGCAAGCGAACGTGGAAAATCGAAACCTCGGATCGCTGGGAGGCGAGATCAACGGAATTCAAGGTACAAAGCAATTGGACCTACCGGCTGCATGAGCAACCAGGACGCACAAGAGGGTGATCCACCACAAAGCACCCTTTACTCGCCAGATAGCAAGTTGGAATCCCAACCTCTCACGGTCCTTTCCCGAGTCAGATACCAATCGCTGCCTTTCTTTTCCTTTGCTTTCTTTGAGCCAGGCTCCAAGGGCCTTCGTCCGAGCCATCTGGTTCTTCTGCTCTATCTCGTCTTCGACTGCGGGTAGGCAATTCAGGCAGACAGGAGGGTATCGCACGTGCAACGATTCACGATACGCAGGGAGTTGCTGTACGCGCTGAGCGTAATCGGGGTGCTGTGGAACAATAGTCCGAGTTGACGTCGTGGTATATGTGACTGCTGCAAAAGAACTTGCCTGTGGAGGTGGCAGATAATTTGAGAGGAGGTTGACGAAGAGCATTTGGTTTGTCTGACATGTGTGACAGAATGAACCTTTAGCGTATGCGGACGGGAGTCTGTCCTTGTTTGGGGATGCTGTAGAGGAGAATGAGTAGTAAGTACTATAGAGACGAAAGGTTGCAAGGGGAGACAGACCACGCTTCGCAAAGGAGCGCGCGTTCAAGTTTTCGTCGTGCATCGCTGGTTCATCAGACATGATTTCTCCATTGGCGTCATATCTGTTCCAGCAGCTACAATGGGGGCAGCGATAGGATCTGGAGTCGACTGGAGCAGGACTGACCGCCGACAGGCAGAAAAAGCATGTCAAGTTGCTGGTCCGACGAAGAAAGGGTGGCGCCATTGGGACTGCAGGCGGGTTGACCGCAGGAGTTGAACCCACTCCGATACCTGCTTACGCTTGTTTGTAAATAAGTTATCGGAAAGGAATCAAATCCCAACCAATGTCTCTCGCTCCATCGCCCTCGAGCAGTCGTGGAGAAGTCATACTACAGCCAGCCTATTTTACCTCCTCCGCCTTTGTTCATGCTGCTCGTGCAGACGTTGACCGCCTCATCCAGGAGTACGCACAACAGTACACTCGTTCTGCACACTCGCGGAGCCATCCCTTCACCCTCTTCAAGGAAATCTGGCAACGGCAGGGCTGGGCATGGATACAGTTCAAGGTCTTTGATACCCGCTCTCGCGCAGCCTTTCTCAGAGTTGTGATGCGACTTTTCTCAGGTGAGTGTGTCCACCAGCTTGCTGTATCCCCCGTCACACGTCTTCCAGAACGCATCGGTGATGGGGTGACCCCCCTGAGTCGCGCTGCAGCCCTGTTTGGTCTGTACACGATATTCCACACTCAGCCATCTACTTCGGCGCCGTCATTATATTCCGCTGCGCAAGTAGAGCTAACTTGTGGTGCGCATGCTTGCTCAGATTTCTCCCCCTCTGAGTGCCTGATGTGTCGCACAAGATGTGTATGAAAAGATATTGATGCTCCCCGATGCTCTAGATGGAGAGTTTTTGCTTCCTATTCGACCACATGTTGTCTATGCACAGTCTAACCTGCTGCAGGCACAAGCAATCCAGATCCTCCCACACACAGAGATGTATCCGCAGAGTCCTCGAGCGCTCCCGCGCGAAGTTGTGGCGGAGGATGTGGAGGCCAGGCTGATGTGGACAGTAGAAGGGCATAAGAAAAAGGGACGCCCTTCCAAACGTGAAAGGACAAAGAAGGCGAGGGATTCCGCTATGGCGCTGGAGGGATGGTGCGAGGGTGATGTCTTGGGTTCGCGACCGAGTGCGACACGCGAGCGCTACCTGATGGAGAGGTCGGCGCTCATGGATGCGGTTGGACGGGACGAGCGGTGGGAGACAGCATGGACGAGGGCGAATGTGAGCGTGGTTGAGCGGATGGGAGAGTTGGTTAGCTAACTAGTTAAAATAAGAATTAATTTGTTTTTATTGATTGTTTCAAAGGCGGGGGGCCGGTTGTCGTCGTCGTCGATTGTACACTAAACGTCTCTTGTCCTCCCCCGCTGCTGTTGTGTCCACCCCCCGCTCGTTTATAACATCCTTCCTCTCTATTTCTCCATGGATTTTCGAGCTCCTGATACCCACGCCCGTTTCTACGCCCAGGCTGCGTCGAACGCACCCTCTACTACAAGTCTCCTTCCTCCCTCGGCAAGGGGTCCTCAAGGCGTGCAGGCCGCGTTCGCAAGAGCACCTCCATCAATCCGAACCGTACCTAGTCAAAACTCCCTCGTCCGTCTTCCTCCCACTCACTCACTCTCCCACTCAACGTGATCCATTTTCCCAGAACGACTCCCCGTACTCCGGCGCAACCGCAGGCCGGCCATCCCAAGTACAATCCATCTCCAACAAGGCAAGTACTCCCTTCCTGCTCCTTCTCATCCGCCAACCTATTCCTTCCAGTTCTCCCTCTCACCCGACCCCAAATCCTGGGGTGCTGATCTCTCTCCAAATCACCCTGAGCCTGATGATTTTCTCCACAATCCTGATCCACGGCGTGATAGAAAGAGTGACCACGGCGGCAGCGTGCTCACTTACAGAGGCCTAATGAACCTTGGCTGCCTGGTTTTTCTCGCCGTCGGCCTCGTCGCCTTGTTGTATGCCCCTTTCTTCCAACTCACTATAACCTTATCTTGACATGTTCTTCAGTGCCGGATACCCCATGATATCCTATTTCACCACACACTCCCTCTCCAATGCAGGCGGTTTTAATCTAGGTGGCATCAATGCCAGCGGCCAGGCAAGAAGCAATATACCTTACTATGTCACTCGTCACATGACTCATATTCTTTCGTATAGATCCCTACCATGCCAAATAACTTTGGTCTGATCGACGTCGACACCCCATCATCGGCGTTCACAGTAAAATCGTTCGCCGATGGTTCCGACTGGCAACTAGTTTTTAGTGACGAATTCAATACTGATAACCGCACCTTTTGGCCTGGTGATGACCCATACTGGGAGGCAGCTGATCTCCATTACTGGCAGGTAACGTTTGCCCTCTTTCTCCTCTAGCATTGTTCTTGACATGCAAACTAGACCAACGACCTGGAGTGGTACTGGCCTGATCAGATAACAACCAAAAACGGTGCACTTGAAATTACGCTCGCACAACGGAGCATGAACAACCTGGACTACGTTAGTGGAATGCTCTCTACTTGGAACAAGTTTTGTTTCACCGGCGGCATGGTACTAGTATCCGTCATTTTACCGGGTGCCAATGACGTAGTTGGTACGCACAGAGATTACCGCCCACATATTACCACGCACTGCTGACCCCACCGTCTTCCAGGACTCTGGCCTGCAGGTTTGAACTTGCAAATTCCTCTTTGTCGTCGATGCACTAATTCTTCTCTTCAGTATGGACGATGGGCAATTTAGGTGAGTATATACACTAGATCAATTGCTCATCAACTTAAACACCATTGCTAGGTCGCGTGGGCTATGGTGCTTCTTTAGAGGGCATGGTACGGATTTTTCCCCTAGTATGAGCATAATATATCCTTATCCTCGTCCAGTGGCCCTATTCTTATGATAGTTGTGACGTCGGTACCGTAGCGAACCAAACGTACAAGGGCCAACCCGCGGCGGCTCTAGTCAACGGCGACACAGGCAACGGAGGCGTCTTGTCTTATCTTCCTGGTCAACGTTTATCGAGATGTACCTGTCCAGGTGAATCCCATCCTGGACCCGTCCACTCTGATGGAACGTATGTCGGCCGTTCGTCACCAGAGATCGATATTTTTGAATCCCAAGTGTGTCATAGCTTCCACAAACCACATGCTCTTGCTCATCATTATAGATCGCGGGTACTCCACTTCAGGGTGAAGTCTCTCAATCTGCTCAGTGGGCTGTAAGTAGACTGCTTGATAAACTACATACTCTAACTAGTATTCACTTAGCCCATGAATGCTGCCTATAAATGGAATAATGTCACAAGCAACTTCAACATCCCGAACCCGTCTATCACCCAGATGAACTCATACACGGGTGGTGTTTTCCAGCAAGCCACCTCAGGAGTGACAACCACAAGTAAGAGCGCCACCCTGCGTTAGACTCGCGCTGCGCTGAATTGTTACAGATCAGTCCTGCTACGAGTTGACATCAGGAGACTTCGCGACATATGGATACGAGTATCAGCCAGGTGCTTACTATTTCCTTCGTGCCATGCCCTATTAACGTCGAATGATGTCTTAGGTTACGCCTCTAATGGTGGTGTAAGTGCATCGTGAATCCTTGAGGCTTCTGATCTCACTGGAAAATATCAGTACATATCCTGGATTACAAATGATGAAGTTGCTTGGACGTTGGATGCAAGCGGGATGACAGCCGATTCGTTGACTGAGATCTCGGACAGACCGATTTCGCAGGAACCCATGGTACACTATCACGCCATTTATGACTACACGCCACCTAAAAGCTATCCCACAGTATTTGATTGCCAATCTGGGGATGTCTACAAATTTTGCACCCCCCAATTTCGCGCAGCTCACCTTTCCAGCGACCATGAAGATAGACTGGATTCGTGTTTACCAACCAAAGAATGCGATCAACATTGGCTGTGATCCAAAGGACTTCCCTACTGCTGCTTACATTAACGAGTAAGTGTACGCTGGCAGCCTGTTGCACGTTCTCACAAATTTGAAGGTACCTCGAGGCGTACAACAACCCGAACCTAACAACATGGACAGGTAACTACGGACAAACGTTTCCGAAAAACAAATACCTAGGTCAGTGCTGAAAGGAGCTGGTAAATATCGTCCAATGTGTTCGTTGGACATATTGTAGGACCACACGCTTGTGTTTGCAGGATTTTGGCTCGTCATCTTCAGTCGTTCTTTACTGTATACGCTTTCCGCAGTTCGTCGAATCTCGTGGAACTTGCAACAGGCAACAATAATTGTTTGTTGGGCTTTTATGAACAGTTGTCGCATTTGGTACTCATGACGGGGCTCTGTTCAACGTTACACTTCGCTACATTAGCAATGAACGTACAACATTCCCGATAGATATTGCTACTTCATACCAAGAGGGTTCCAGAAGAGATGCTAGATGGGTTGATCATGCTGTTCGTGTAGCTTGATTTCGGTCCTGCAAAATTTGGAGTTTCCCCAAGGTCCGCTCCAGTGTGATGATTCCTCCTGCAGTCAGTCGAGGCACCGCAAGGTCTTGGCCGTGATTGCCCACGGGCTCATTCTTGCTCTTCTCAATCAATTGCCGGGCATCATTGAGGACCTTGACAAGCCTTCCTCTGGTGTAATACAGCCAATTGATCTCTGACTGTAGACCACCAAGAGGAATTTCAAGCGCTCGGCGGACGAATCCCCTCGACAAGACATACGCCTTTTCGCTATATAGCCGACTATAAGAGAAGTGAGCACGATGGAACCTTCGACACGCGGAATCATGACCTGTTGACGATGCCTTCTTCCGTGCCTCTCAGCTTTTCGTAAGCAGGCTCGCAGAACCATCTAGATGATCCTTAGACAATGTCACTAGCAAAACATTACGACCCACGGTTCTTTTACTAGTACGAGACCTTGGATGGAGACAAAAGCTTGAAGTAAACTCGATCTTGACGCGCTCCAGGTCTCGGTGCGGTCGCCAGACCATGTTCCTAGGATTGATAGACAAACCTTACCCTCTTCGTAAAGGTTGCTAAAAATATGTATAGTTGTTTGTTCAAAGTGGCTTGTGTATTCCTATTCACTTACGGATTGACTGGATGATGTGGTTTTGACATAGTAATGAGCACACGTCAATGAATCACAACAGAGCATACACACCTCTCCCGTTGCCATTTGTCCAACTGAGGAAATGAGCTATGGGCGGGCTCTGAGGAAAATTGGAGTCCAGCATCCAATCTATAACAAATGGGGCATCTTCATACGGCGTATTTTCTGGCCCGATGATCAAGCATCGCAAAAGATCCGAACGATCCTCGTATGCACGCACTATGATAGAGTCTGGCAAATATGGATATGGTCAGGGTCAAAGCGTATTCACGCCTCACGACGCCATTCACCTGGCAAACTGCTGGAGAGAGCTCGATACTCTTTGGTTAGGCGAGCAAGGAAAGTTCTTGAAGGTTGACTGGCGGACGTGGAGTAGAAGGCGTGGTCGGTAGGGGCAGAGGATAGGATTTCAAAGCGTTTCCATAACGAGTCGTCATCCACTTCAACTGTATCCTTTGCAGGAGTGTTCACAACCAATTCTTGGCTCATCTCTGGGGACGTAGAGGGCGAAGTTGGGAGCGGGGAGATTGAATCAGCAAGATCCAGTGTGACGTTACTCGGAGGGGGGTTAATTGAATCGTCATCTAGTCCTGGTGATGATTCAGTCTCTGTCCAGGGAATGTCAACCTCCATTTCTTCCGGCTCCTCGTCTGTTTCCTCCCATTCATCGTCGTCGGAATTCTTCTCGTACCGCCAAACACCGTCTCCATCTTGAAGCCAAATGCCCTCCCAGTATTCCTCGTTCGAGTCGCGTTCTGACACTTCTTCATCCCAGCCATCATCCTCGATCTGCTCCAGACTGTCATATAGTCTTGTTAGTCTTTCCAGAGGCAAGATAGACACCTCCATATTCGGGTGTGTCACTTCCACTGAACCATCTAGATGGAGCTGTAATCATCGGTTAAACAAGAGTCAGTCAAGATCTCCAAACATACCTCAGTAACTTCCCCGAACCACGAGAGAGAGTTGTCAGCCACGCTGGGAAGAGAGACGTCGTAGAGAAAAAGTCGTTGGGTATTACGATTAGCCGCTATCAGCGCTCCCAGATCGGCCATGGTACGCCTCCATCCACAAAGTTCACCATCAGCTCGCACCGGTGGTTCACGAACCCATTCCTCGATCTCACCGATCTTGGGAACTCGTGGAGGTGCGAACCCATTCGTCGCACCCATTGGGTGTATGAAGACCGAGTCGCCTCGTCGTACGCCGAAACCGTGGCCATGTAATGCATCGGGACTCGTGTCTCCCGTGCCGTTCGGATCAAGTTCTAGGACAGATACCGTTTCCAAAGTACCCGTATCCGCACAATGGATGACAGCGACTCTGTCCGTGGAATTGACAGACTGGACTATGGCCACACGTTCCTGGTCTTCATTCTTCCATAACACATGATCACCTGGCCTGTCAACACATTTGAGCGGACATCCTCTGATGAGGGATCCATACACACCAGCAATCATATTCATCAACATTCAAGTATGGGATCAGGTTTGTGGATGGTAAGGTCTCTCTCGAGCCATCTTGCCATAGAACAGTCACAGTTGTCCGCGTTTCCTGAACACACAGTGTGCGGCTGTCAATCTTGCCATCGACTCCGACCCCGGTTTCAAACGATACGATAGGGACGGTCTCGTCGCCAAGAATAACCACTTTGTCACCGACACGAATGTCACCGGACTTTGTCTTCAGAACCGTGAGTTTTGTGAGATCTTCGCCATGCCAAAAGCGTTCAGGACGTCGCTTTGTTAATGCAGAATCACGATCAAGCTAAGAACTCAAGTCAGAGGAGGAGAGGAAAAGGTCGAACGACCATACCGTCTGGTTCAATGCTAGCCAACATATGGCAAGCACGGTATGCTGGAGATCAACCACAGTGTCATTCAATGTTGGCATTGGTGCTCCTTGGCACACGTTATGAATACCGTGGAAGGTAAGAGGATGCGGCAAGATATCCTAGATGAAATAAATAACTCGACGCTGCGGCGTAAAAGACAGCGTGACATACAAGTCCTTTGTCCCCGATTGTGAGGCGTGAGCTTATCTCCGGCATCCGAATAAGGGTACCTGATGCAGAAACGACAAGTTCGTCGAAAAGCTGCGGGAATGAACGCATTGATAGACCACATTGCGATAGATGCGTACCTCGATGACCTTGATGGGGAGTAAGCTTTGGATCGTGACATGTAGAACATGGGAATTCCTTACTTGCCCTATCCAATCGTCGTATACGACATAGTCGCCCGCATTGACGCTGGCTGTGTGACGAAGATCCTTGACGTTTCTCCAGCCCTGGACAAGCTCGCCGCTGATGGCGTGTACGAGCCTGGCCTGTGCATGAGTGGTTACTACGACGCCGGAGCACACGTCGTCAATGCTGCGTTTACAATAATCCCCTGCCTGGAAATTGCGATCGACCAGCTCGTATTTGGATTCTAGGACAATCTCGCGAAGACCGCCTGGTAGGAAAGAAACGCCAACCTCGCCGCGGGTGAGGGGGCGCATGAGCGGATCTACGAGGGGGTTTGTAATGGGAGGGAGGTCATCTGCATCATGCCAACAGCGCTGAGAAGACTGTGAGAGGGAGCGGAGAGGAAGAACATCAGTTGTTACCAATACGACACCATGCACATTCGGCGAACCAATTCGCCTGACGATGTCCTCCTGGTAAAACTAGACGGCAGGGAAAATGAGCGGGGAGGTCGATGGCGAGAGGGGAAGAGTACCTTTGTAGATGGCGGTGGCCCGTTTGTGAGCGACATTGGACGTGGATGTGAAACTGGGCGGAAACGAGAGCGATTGTTGCACAAAGCTCATCGGATCACGTGGTCCGATAATACTCGCTCTACCACCAACATGCTCAATCTCCTCCCCGTCGAGATCATCATCCAGGTATTTTCGCATCTTCCTTGTCGTGACTTGCTCACTTGTAGCCTCGTGAGTCTTCCCCCGCTACCTTGTCCGACTCAATCACACCACCATCATGCCAGGCGTGCCGCATCTTTCATACAGTTGTACAGGACAACGCTTCATGCCAGTATACAATCGAGCTAGCCGTCTCTGGCATGCGAAATGGCCCTCCTGGCGCCATTGGTCACGCCGATCGCTTGTCTATGCTCCGGAACAGCCAAGCCGCATGGCATACCTTGCAATGGACCGGACTGAAAGATGTCCGCATGTTGCAGGGCTCCTTATATGAACTCAATGGGGGCGTATTGGCCCAGTCCAACCATTTTGGCGGCCGCAGCCTGGTGTTTCGTCGTCTTCCTTCTCACTATCGCAGCATCCAAGAACACGTGTGGTCGCTCGACTTGGACTTCGTTTTGCGAGACTTTACGCTGGATCCCGCTCAAGATCTTCTCGTGTTCATTGCACAGCCAGTCCTTGGGTGAGTTGTATATCTCCACCACAGCTGTATCTTTACCTCTTTCGAGACCCACCGTACACGATGCGCGAATAGGAACCTCGATACACCTACGTTCCCTGACAACCGGCGAGGTGCACCCTTTGGCCACGCAGTTGCCCGTGCTTGTACATGACGTCGATCCGCGCACTGCAAATTTGACATTCACGCTCCAGATCCACAGTGACTGTGTTGCTGTGCACTTCATTAGTCACGGGATGTCACCATCAGAGCTCGTGGTGTGGAATTGGAAGACAGGGGAGACGCTTCTGGTAAGACAGCATTAGCTACCATTGCGTGTGCTCACCCTGGTCCCATTCAGAACACCTACAGCGTCAACTTGAAGGCGTTTGCGTTTCTTACCGAACGACTTATTCTGGTAGGTGGCTTCGGAGGCGTCGAATTCAACCACGGTCAGCCTCGACTTTTCGTGGTAAACCTAGACTCTAGCAAGGGCGAGAGGACCGAATTCGATCGGGTGGAGTATCTTTGCGCATTTCTATACCCAGTCTGCCATCTCTGGGTTCATCCACTGAATTTCCTAATCCGGTCGGACCCATGTACCGACTGGTCACCACATCCAAGTGTGCAAGTGCCGTTTTCAATTGGACCTGGGCCGAGGTTGTATATTGTGACGATTTGGCTCATGCAGGGTGAAGAGATCTCTCCGATAGATTTGTTCGTGCTGTCGAACACACTGCTGGATCGTGTTGATACGCTCGGGGACGGCGAAATTCGGCGTGATTTCGAGTGGTCCGAATGGGGGCCTGCTGGGACGCGCATGATAGCACGAGCCCCGCACTCCCACGTGTGGGTATGCTATGTGTTTGGGACTCGATTCAGCTCGGTGATCGGCGGCGGGCGACTCGGAAGTCGATATATGGACTCGCGAATATTGGAGGTGTGGGACTTTAACCAGCTTGGGATCAGAAGGGATGTCGGGCGGGAGAGGGCAGAGTCGTGCGAGGTTGAATGGCATGTTGGAGACACCAGTGTGCTGAGCAGCAGGATGTTCGTGGAAGAGGTGCACACGAGACTGCCGTATCGGGTCTTGCGGAGGAAGCTGGCTGGGCCGTCGGAGGGGGATCCAGTCTTCACAGAGGCGATGTGCAGCGAAGACAACGTGATACTCGTGGATGTGAGTGTCTTATTTCCGCTGAGGAGTCGACTGAGCACCGTGCTAGACACAGGAACGACGCTTTCGAATTTTGACGTTCTGAGACCGTTTGATAGGGGAGATGACGCGATTCTGTTTAGTTTAGTAGAAATTGTCGAGCATTTTGTGCCAACCGTTGGCGGACTAGTAAATGAGGGGAATGTGCCATTGCCGTTCGAGTCGCGGATTAAGCTCACAGCAAATACAGCTCGTCCAGCATCCAAGCCTTGCTGTTTCAACTGCTACACATGTTAAAAACCGCTCCTCGTCCATCCCCTCACCCCAGCCATGTCCTTCCTCTCACATCCCTCTTTCCGCCTCTTCTCCCCACCACATCGCAAGGCATCCTTCCGTGCCTTGTATGCAGTATGTCGTCCTCTCTTCTCCTTCCCTTCCCCGCTCATCCCTCTCACAGACAATCAGGAGCCTCCGCCAGCCCCACCCTTCATCCCCGCCTCCGGAGGCGGATGAGTTCGATCCGTCAGAAAGCGCAAGTCGCACACCCTTCCAATCACCGCATCGCTCACTTTTGACACAGGATTTCATTCTTTCCATCCTGAGGGCAAACCCCTCCTTGCGCGACACAAAGTCGTATCTAGATAGCTTCGGTATTCCCCAACCGCACCGTCACCAAAAACCGGCACTTCCCCCCTCTTTCCTTGATATCCCATCCCCCGCCCTCCGCCAACACAGACATACAGCTGACCAAGCTCCACCGACGCAGAAACACCTGGACTCGGATACAAAAACAAGCCATGTCATATCTTCAATCCTCAACCCGGTCTACTGTCGCACTGCTCTGGTCAAGCTCCAGGGTCCGTTTAGCGACAGGCAGCTCGACAGCATCTCTCGCGGCATGGTTTACTTGGAGAAACTCGGTCTGGTCAGTGTCATTGTCATCGAGCATGACAAGCTACCCAGAGGCGACGATCGCGAACGAGCTGTTGTTGCAGAAGAAACCAACCGTGTCGTCGCTGCCCTCGAAATCCAGGGTGCCAAGGCGCGTCCTGTCCTCGGCGCGTTCGTTCGCCTAGGACCCAAACCGGGAGACACTGACACATATACGAGTGGTGCCACACTGCCCGAGGCGCATGTCTTCCCTGAAGACCTCGCGCCGATTCGCTCAGCCCTCCGCGCTGGTGAAATCCCTGTTATTCCCCCCTTTGCCCTAGACTCATTCTGCCGCTCTACCCGCGTCAACGCCGATGACATCGTAGCAGCTCTCGCACGTGGTATGGTAGAGGCCGCCGAGCTAGACGGCAAGTCGCACCCCCCAAAGCCATCGGATCCTCATGCAGACTACTCAGAGAATATAAATCTCACTCCTATGCGATTAATGATCATAAATCGGGAGGGTGGCGTACCATCCTATGCACGTTCTGGATATCCCCATCTCTTGATCAATCTCACCTCCGAATCCGACCACATTCGAGATACGTTCGATCCCTCGTGGCTGGCCGACCGCCCGACCGCCCTTTCAAATTTAGCCCTCGCACGTACATGCCTGTCGTACATGCCTCCATCTTCGTCTGCCATAATGGTATCTCACCGTTCGCCAAGTTCCCTCATAGCCAACTTAATTACCAACAAGCCCGCTGTTTCCTCGAGTCTCCCTCATGCACTCTTACAAGGCAACCGCAAGCTGACCCCCGACACGCCTACTCTTCTCCGCCGCGGTCAACCCATACAGGTCATCCGTGATTTGGCCAATGTTGACAGGCAGAAATTGGATTATTTACTTCAAACTTCCTTCCAACGGACGCTTGACATCGATGCCTATTATAAACGCCTGGAAACCTGCCTTGACTTTGTGGTAGTTGCTGGAGACTACGTTGGTGCAGCCATCGTTACCAACGAGCTTGTTCCCAGTTCATCTTCTCCCCCAATATCGTACCTGGACAAGTTCGCCGTCTTACCTAGCCATCAGGGCGATGGCACAGTCGACTTCCTTTGGGTTGCCCTCCACGATGAATCGTACGGCCTAGGCCACCCCTTCTCCATCAATCCTAATGGTGGTAAAGAAGGCAAGGGAGAAGGTCGGGACCTCGTATGGCGCAGCCGATCGAATAACCCGGTGAATAAGTGGTACTTTGAACGTAGCACAGGTCACATCCGGATGGGTTCGTGGGTTCTATTCTGGTGTGATGCCGAAAAAAGATTAAGACTAGAGGAGACACGTTCCGATTCTCCTCTTTCGCATATCGAAGATTGGGAATCAGGGAGGCTGCAGAGGTGGGCGGAAGTGGTTACTAAAATACCTCCCACTTGGAAGTAGAAGATGAACCTTTGAAGCTTGATTACACATAGATTTGTAGCACAATGTGAACGCTAGCCTACCAAGTAATACTCTGCATAAGAATGTACATTGTTGTTTAACACGTCCAGTTCCTCGGTGCTCAGTGGCTCGACCGTCTCCTTCGCCTACGCTTGTCTTTCTTTGATGGAGGAGAAGATCCGGATGAGGTTGTGGTAAAGGAGACAACAGTATTCTCTTTGAGGACTTTCACAGCTAAACCAGGTGTTGTGTTTCCGACCCATTTCCAGGATTCATATGTTCCGTCCTTCAGAGTGATGCTCTCGACCAAATGGTCCAAACCTTCGACAACCCGGCGATGGAATCGACCGCAAGTCCATTCATCAATATTGCGAACTAGAAAATAGATTTGGAGGATGTCACTTGGATCATCCAATTCCCATTCATGGAATGGTCGGTCAGACATCGAGTCTCCCTCGTGCCCGGGGCGTGAATAAGGAGCCGACACGACAATCTAAGGGAATAACCTCAGTATTCAAACCATTCAGACGTTCAGAACAACCCACGGGCTTTCCATCGACGACCTCACACCAGTCAATATGTGCTCGCACTCTCCCGTTCGCCCAGATTAGTCCAATGACAGGGCTTCTAACGTTCAGCGAGTGAAGATGGCGAGTACCAGAAGCTGTTGCGATGCGATTTTGGCGATATGCATCATCGAGAAATGTATGCACTGGCTTCTTGTCCTCCCAGAAGCTGCTCACGAACTCGAACCCAGGCATGTCAGGGAGCTGAGCACATGGAGTACTCTGATATCGAAACGAGGATCCTCTTGCTGCAGTCCCAGCTTTCGCAATCGCCGGAAGATTCTTGAGAACCTTGTATGGGGATTTTGCAGATTGCGACAAAGGACGCGTCAGTGCTACAGGGAGGAATACTGCACAGTCGGGGGTAGCCGTCTTAGTGTTCAGAACGCGGCGGGCATCATCTGCAACAATGCTAGGTGGTTGCGGAAGAGAAACCGTGCACTGCACCCTGGTCAATGTGAGACCAGGCAACTCGAAATGAACGGCGGGAACTTCTGACCTGAATACACTGTTCCTAATGGCAGGACTGCGGAAGACATTGTAGCTGAAAAGATCGTTATTAGTACTGTGTGTCGGAGAGTGCAACAGTGGCTCAGCGGATGAGACATACACACTTGCAACGTAGTCAGCTTCTGACCATCTTTCATTACTGGCTCTCATCTTACGGAGTCTCTTCCACGCGAGAAACACCACAGAGATTCCCTCCAACAGTTCCTCATCCAAGTTTTTTGAGTTGCTGGAGAAAAGATGTGATGATGTGTCGAAAGCCAACTTGAGAAAACTGTCAAATCCCTCGCTGCCGTATTTAGCAGCAGGCTTCTGTAGATTGTTAACCAGCCGCCCCACTGTGATGACATTGAACGCAGGACCTTGTCTAGCCAAGCTTTGGGTATCCGATTACGGGTGTTGAAAATTTCTTGAACATCACTCATGAATTCGTCAGGAATGTCTGAAAAAGAGGCTTCTTCGCAGTTTTGGTACGCTGACCAGGTCTCGAAGTTCCGTGCATTGCGCGCGATCCTAGAAGGGACAGTCAGCCCATTGCAGACCATCTCAGTGCGAAGGGAGTTCTCACTCAGACGCAGACAAAGCCCGTTGATGCCCAGTGGCAGTGGACCTTGAATTCTTTACCGCAACTGGCTTGGACATTTGACTGAATGTTGCAGAATCAGGCAGGATGTACAGTTTGTAGCGTGAGCAAAGAGGGTGCTTCATGTCACAGGGTACGTGGCAATTACCATGGAACCAGTGTCGTAAAGCTTGGACGTCAAGGCCACAGCGCTTCGGCACTGCTGGATCGGGCGACTTGAACTCAATCTCTCGCCCGCACTACTCATGTGTACGACAACTGCTGAGGGAGTAGAACCATGCCAGTATGCCCTGAGTGAGGAAATATCTCAAGCAAGGAGCAAGGCAACATATCGAGGCGCCGCTCAGTATCCATATCTAGTACCCGATCATAGGTATTCGCTCTCGAGTTAACGACATCCAATGGGATGGAGACTAGAACAAACTGTCCATCACTTTCCGTGATGCCTCAACTCCGAGCTGCATAGATTGCAAATTAGTGATTCGTTCGAGTGTTAGAAGAAATCACCCACAAAAGTGGCAGCATTGGCGGGAAATGCCTGGGTAAACAACATATTAGCAACTTAGGCTGATGCTGAATGCCCAACTTACCCTAGCCATAGCAGGTCCAAATCCTTTCCAGAGAGCCGCGAGACCGTCTTGGGCTACGGTCTTTCGCAGGCAATCAAAGAAACCAGAATATGTGCCCGAAGGAGCAGATTGCAGCCTTGACTTGAGCACCTGTTGCAACTGATGAATGTCTCGAAATAGCACATCAAAGATCGAACGAACATCCGGGGGTATTGCCAAAGACCACATTGCAACACCCGCAGTCCCACCAGCCAAAATAATGGCGTTAAGATTGAGTTCAGAGGACGACGATCCAGTTGGCGTCAATGCCAATTTGGTGACCTCGTAGGCGGCGAAGTAGCTAATCCCAACCATTGTTAGCTCAGACATCAAGCAGGGTAGGGCAAGTCATCATACGCAGCACTTCCAGGCCCATCACGAGCAAGTGTCGCACCTGTTCCACGGAAGATACTTCGCATGCCCCCTTCTTTGTAGAGGTGCTTCATTACGTCGAAGACACCCTTGTATTGAGTGCCTGACGCGCCTTGTCCTTGTACCTGCCTCTCTTTAAAAAGGAACATGGCGTACCGAATGCATACTCATACCTGCAGCAAGACCTTGGCTCGCTCTACTGGCGCGGTAACCAGGGTGGTTGGTACGGCTGATAGGAAGCCAGCGGTAGCAAGTTCTATAGTTGAAAGTCTCTCGCTCGACCTGTTTGGGGTCAGAGCAAAGATGAGCTGTTTTGAGGTGTCGTAGGCCTTGAGCGAACGGGTTATTATTCAGACATGGAGAGAAAGATCGGATATACCCAGAAAGAGACAGCAAAGATTGGGGTAACGCCAAGGAGTGGGGGGACCATCCCTCTATACAGCCTATGAGGTCGACGGCGGGTGAGCGGATATGCCACCAGTACCGGGCCGTCGCTCACCCAGTAATGCCATCTCGGGCGAGGGTCTGCCGGACGACATCAATTGCACCTTTGTATTGTCCCGGCGCAGCTGTCTGTAGCCGTGTCTTGGTGAGGTCAAAAGGGTGCCCTTGAGAGGAAGGTGAGTGTGAGCGATTCGAGGCATGTTCAAACCGTCATTTCTCACCCACGAGGACCGCTGACACGCCGCCGAATCCTCCAGCGACAAATGCTTTGACGTTCTCGGCGACCGAATTTTTTGCTGTCTCCCCCTCGCTACTCTGGCGGGCCAGTCGTCAGTGCTAATACGTTCGATTTTCGCTGCTGTACTGACCATCGTGGGTATTGGGAACAAGAGTCGTTGTCATATGATTCACTCGGTTGAACGTGGTAAGTATCATATTTGCACATGCTACAGGAAATACATGTCTGTTGTCGCTACGAGTCGTCGCAGTCCCGACCAAACCCTCCAACGGGTTCATAGGTAGCTTCTGTCTGGTCCCTATTCCAAGAGATGCGCACTCCATAGAAGAATAAACATATAATCAATACACCAATAGCTCCCACAACGGACGGTGGACCATACTCGATCCACCACGATGGATGATAAGGCACTAGGAGCCGGTCAATCTGAATGACCCCACCAGTCCCGCTCCCGGTGGTAGTACGACCCCAGCTCAACACGCGAGCCCAGTCAGCTTTTCCATCGGTTCCCCGGGCATTCTTGATCCCGACCATGTACTCCGCTGTTGATTTGTCTTCCATTTCCTTGAAGACAATGTCCCCGTACGCGGAAGTTGGCGACAAAAGCGTCGAGTGGCTGCCAAGCTGGTCAAGCGGCAATGGCCGACTGTTGTTAAGTCCATCCATCATACTGACCGAACCGGAGGCGGCAGATGTCGGGATTAAATGCTGGCTAACGATTGCACGTAGCCCGTCAAGGTCTTCAAGTAGCTGTGTCAGGTTGTATTCCTTGAAAGCATCATCCGTGGGGCAGAGCAGCGTCCACGTTTTAACACCAAGTACTCGATCCGCCCACTCCGAACCTTCTGGTGGCGAAGACCCATGTAGAATCCAATCGAATCCTGCCTTGGTCATCACATTCGTCATAGTGGTCGCCTTTCCCGCCTTCATCAGTTTTCCAATGTTTAATTCCACTGTTCGAGGGATCATCAAGTCCGACACCTCGTGTATGACGCCGGTGTCCGTGAGCGTGTTTTGCGGGTATAACGCGCTCTTCATACCAGCCCAACCTCCACTAGCACTGATGACGATAGAGCCGTCCTCAGTCCGCTCCAATTGTAAGTCGGACCCTTCTAGAGTAGCGAAAGTGCGTTGGGATCCATTAACGAGACTCTTCGAATATTCAACGTCGTCAATGATGTGATGGAGAATAACGTGTTCAAGGTCTTGTTTAGAAGATGCGGCGAGTAGGTGGTCGCTGACCAACAGACCAAGACGCTTGAACGCGCTGTTATGGGGAATGAGAAAGGTAGTACGAGGCATCCTTTTAATCACGTCCGCAAGCGAAGTCGAAAAGACGGCCGCAAGGAAGGAAGAGAGGTCTAAGGATGGCAGCGCCGTCTGGAGAGGGTCAACCGGAGGATCGAGTGGTCGTGAAATGAAGTATATGATCGCACTATCGATCTCCACTGTTAAATAGGTCAATAGTTGGCGGGGTCGTGGCGGAGACTACACCTACCATGTTCGCCAATCATACCTGCACCAGCAAATGTGATATGTCGCGCTCCCGCATCGTTTTTCTCGCCATCATGGACCTCGACAAGCATTACCTGACGGCCGTCATCCAAACCCAGCTCACGGAGCTCAGTCTCCAGTAGCATTCTATCATCAAGCTTACTAGGTTTCCAAAGGCCAGGAAGAAAATGGTATTCCAAAACCCGCTTGAGGTCTGGCGACCCCGATGCAGGCAGGGCATAGGGAAAAAGGGAAAGCACATCATCCTTTGGCGCAAGAATCGTGTACTGATTGTCAGTACTATTGATGAGATGCGCCAGATCAACCGAGTGAAGAAGTGACACGAAAGAGGAGCAGTTGAGTGCTAAAAGGTATTTCTCTGGTGTCAGCTGGAGAGTCCCTGCGGGAACCAGTAAGGAAGACACGAGGTGTAAAACGCCGTTGCTGGCATAAACATCAGGATGAACAAGTTTCGCTCCGGATATTATCGTGCCTTCAGGAGAGACCGTGACATCGAGAGTGGAGCCGTACCTAGTCGTTACTGGCTGCAAAATCAGACGAGAATAAGGTGGGAGAAATGGGTTTTACACACATTCAGTCGAGGATTGGAATGAGTCCGACCATCTCACCCCAGGTTCCGAGACGACATGCATATCTAGGATACGGCGGAGGTCGTCTGCAGCGAAGTCACTCTCCAAATAGAGTCGCTCAAGAGGGTCGAGGGATTCCCATGCTGAATCCAGGGGCAGGAATATGGTAAGTTCTGGTGTGGATTCGAGAAACCCTTCAATTTCTGGGGTTTGTACCTTCTGAAAATAAGAAAGTGAGTCGAGACCGCCCACGACGGTTGCTGACAGATGATGTGTGAATGTGTTATACAACGAAGTAGTGTGAAGCTACTTACTGAGGTCTGAGGGTGGTTCAAGTACCTCGGCAATGCCGTATACGATACCATTAATTGCCTCTGCCCTTTCCTTGACTATCTCTGCACCCCCGTTACCAGATGCATCTACACCAACCCAAGTTGAACCGTCACGTGAAGCTAGCCTGAGGCGCTGCGGTTGGTCACCAAGTAGACCATGCGGTATTGGAAACCACGGGGAGGATGGAGGCTCGCGGGGGGAAGAATCGGCTGGCAAATGTGGGAAATGAAGAGTCTGGAGGGTGAGCGTGGACGAACCCTCTGGGAGTTCAGGGAGGGAGTAGTTGAGAAGATGATAGAAGAGCTGCTGTCTGAGTTGTTCTTGCACGTTGTCGGGTACGAGCGAGTGCGTTTTGGAGAGGAGACTCTGCCATAGTGGACTCTTGTCGGCATGACGCTCGACTGCATCGTTGGTGGGTGCAAAGAAGGTACTGCCGTTAAGCTTATTGAGAGTCGGGATGAGACGGGCCCGCTGGAGGAGAGTGATCAAGCGGGAATAGTCATTGTCGCGACTGAGGATCTCGAGAAGGGTGTCGTCTGACTGGGCAGTTGGGTGCGACTGCCAGGACACCTGAAAGGCGGTGGTGGAGAGAGAGAGAGCGAGCAGCGAGAGCGGGACGCAGTTGCAGAGCCGCATGGCCAAGGTGGAAGGAGCTGCGAGAAAGGAGAGAAAGGATGTAATAGTGCTATAACTACATAAGCAGGAGTTGCTACGGACAGCGGCGAGGACGACACCCCCATCGACATCGCCGTACATGCTCGACCTCCTTAGAACCTTCACTGGTTCTCCTTCGGGGCTTCTCCAGCACCTCGTCCTCCCTCATACTACCCTTGTTGTACGTACATCCCTTTTCTCTCTCACTCCCACATTTCATGGCCTGTTCCAGCTATACTCGTCTGCCGACACAGTCGTCGTTCTCAATGCAGCCAGTCTACAGTTGATCCGCGTCCTTGCCTTCCAGGAGGTATTTCCCGGCCTGCAAAGTCTAGACGAACGCGTTTCCTGCATCGCTGTTGATCCTGCCATGAAAATAGTATGTCAGCTCGTCGTCGTGTCGTTCCATCATCACCTTTTGGCGTAGATCATGGCTTCCATAAACACGCACATTGCAGCATGGTCCATGTCCGACGTTCAGACGGATACCTGGCGTGTCCACTCCTCCCTAGTTCTTCCTGATGGGGACTTTGTTACTGCCTTGGACTGCCGGTCTGGTGATTCCACATTCGAGCATGGTCCGGTGCCCCTCTCATTCAGTGTCAGGTTTACTCGCAGTCGGCAGTCAAAGTGGTCTCTCAGTGTATACATTAATCCTCGAGAATGATCTCCTCACCTGGAGCAAGAAGTGGGGTACTCGGTATGTATCTTGGGTGAATCCTCCTATTATTAGCCTGACTCGCCAGGCAACCCTAGCGTCGTCACGCCTTCTCTCGCCAAACTTGCACCGACACTAACATACATTGCGACTACATCCTTCGTATGTCCTGCTTTTGCTCCACTGGCCCCCTCTCAACATGACATCAGGATGACAATCGAGTTAGATTATACTCCACTACTTCTGGGAAACAAACCCAAGGCATGCCACATCCACGTCCTGTCGAGTCTATTGTCTGGCGGTACTCCCCAATGTCTCGAAGGTTCGTAGATATATAGAGATTTGCATCATGGGCCAATGTCTCATTCGTAGTGGCGATCCTACACTGTTCACTATCACTTCGGACTCGGTGCTACGGATATTTTTACCCGTTGTCGATTCACCCCAACGACTTCAATTACACCTCGCAGTCGACATCCTTCCTTCTGCCGTCGTTCCGTCTGTGTCTCAACCCATGCCACGCCCCAAGTCAGAGATAATCTGGTTGGACAGAGAAGTTATCGGGCCAGCTGTCAAGGCCGTACTGAAAGCGTCGGAGATCGAGAGCGTCGAGACGTCGAGGCTAAGAGATGTCGATGAGAAGGACTGGGATTTGTTTTTACGAGTTCTCGTGGATGGCTCTCTGCTGTTGAGCGCCGTGGCAGTAAGCGTTCCATGAGGATATGATATGGATACTTCTAACCAGATTCCAGAACATTGATCGTAAACCACCAACGCTGTTAAGGCAATTCACCGTCTCGCATTCGCTCCGAGGAACTTTATTCCCACCTCCCTTGAATCTGTATATCTTACCGTGTGGCAAGAGTGGTAGCCTGACTTTGGTGACCTCACCGCCATTGCGTACACACAATATCTCTGCGACCACTTTACTCAACGGGCGAGCCGACAGCCTCCAGTTAGTTGCAGCTGGACCAGAGCGGATGCCTTTGGAAGAGAGTAAAATTTTGCGTTTCGTCAGGACGCCAGCAGGGCGGGGGGTTGCAGTTGTGCGTGCTGACGGTGGTGAGACATGGATGGAGACGGAGGGAGGGCATAACCTTGCTCGCCTCGACTCATGGCCCTCCGCAGACCAGGTCGTAGTCTTAGACGGTGGTGCGTATGGTTTGTTACCGGTGCATGGCCAATTCTCAGGATTTCTGATGACAGGAAAACTTGTTGCTACTTACTCGAGTGATAATGCCATGTTAACATTGCATTCCACCCCCCCCTCTACTCTTCGGCTTCCTCGCGTTTCACACCTTTTCTCAACACCGTCAAGGGGAGAGCATGAGTCTATAGTTGCTCTGACAGAAGACAAATTCATTTTCCACATTCATGTTTCTGGTTCCCCCCATCCAACACTCATGCTCCATTCCCACAACCGCCTCCCGCTCTCCCAAGCACCAAAGCGCTTGATTGCAGTCGACCCCATGGCATGGAGCAAGACTTCAACTCTGGAAGAACACGATAACTTACTAAGCGTCTCGGACGATGGGGAACTATGTTTTTGGACTTTGGAGCACGGAAAAAAAACCGAGTGGAGGTGTACAGGAAGAGTGAGGACTGGCAGGAGTGGTTTCGGAATGGTGAGCTGCAGCTCAGCAAAAAAGTCTGTGCTAGGTACCGTTCGCTTTGTAGTCCACCATGCTGTCTTGTTCATCTCTGACACGTCAGTTTCTGGCCATCCCGACGGGCAGGAGTTAACCATCTGGGATTCCAATGAATCAGAATTTGCTTCTGGTCTTGAACATCAAAGGATTTTCAGGTAAGCTCAAATTCTCACTCTTCTAGGCATATCTTCATCGTAGTACGAAGTGCATCCGAACCTATCTATGATCTCGATTGGACGTCAACTCCAGACAATCAGTCTATACTTGCTGTTGGGTTTGCCCAGCACGTCGAGCTTTTATGTCAACAACGTAAAACCTATTTCGGTGACGATCCTGCCTGGACCATATGCTTCAAGATCGAGATTGGAAGGTTTGTTTTTCCCTACGTCAACATGGGTGGCTTTTTGACTCTGCGCCATCAGATATATTCCCTACACAATCAGTGACTCAATCTGGCTCGCCAATGGTACTCTACTGGTGGGGGTTGGACATCATATGTTTCTCTACGGCCAGACTCAGTCCTACGGACCCAACTCCACAACCGAGAGTTTATTCGTGCATGTTGCCAGGATCAATGGCCCTCTCCCAGATTATCATCCGCAAATGTTATTGCAATGTCTTCTATGGGGTGCGGACCTTCACTGACGCTTCTATGTCGATCATTCATCCATTGTGCAGGAAAGATATCGCTAGTCAAGCGAATTATCATCTCCCTTCGGCAGGCCACAAGGGGAGGGAATACCTTCTGTTGGCAGCCGTTCGCCGTCGAAGATTACTTGGAAGAGGACCAATCGCCAATTGTGAGTCTGTTCCATCGTTACATGTGCGAAAATGTTTTATATATGTCACTAGACGAAGAGACCCGCAAGATGGTACGGTTTGTTGTTTGGATCTCCAGAGAAGTTGGAACCGTGAGCACATAGTCTTACCCCCATTAACGATTCTTTGCCTGACTCTGTCACAGCGTAGACGAGGTTTTTTCTAGATCCCTGGTAGAGTCCCTTATAGAGCAGCTGGAGGGACAACCACTTCCTCATCTCTCGCCTAATGAGCACGCGCACCTTATAGTTCTCATACAAACAACGTTAGAGGTAGGTACATCGAGATTAGCAGGATCGCACTGAAGCCTATACTTAACTCTGCTACTAAAGATCGACGAACAGCGGCGAGCACTAGATGCTAACGGGCTCCGCTATGTGCTTTCCATGCGTTCATTTTACATCTTAAACCGTCGAATTGTATCAGACCCTGGAAGTCCTCGGTCAGGCGGTGGCATTCCCCATCAAACGGGCTGGAGAGAACGTCTTCGATACAGAGACATGATTTGGGCGTTCCACAGCGAAAGTCAGGACCTACTGTTGAACACCTCCACCGCGGCTTGCAATGGGAAGATGTTGTGGGCGGACGCGCGAGCACTTGGTATATTCATTTGGTTGACCTCAGTCGACACAATGGTGAGATTCCCGTATGATTGTTGGTTCACTATTATAAGGACATTTTCCAGAAATCACACATGGAAATAATTGCTCGAAACGAGTATATGGCAGGTGGCAATCGGGATCCTACTACCTGTTCACTCTTCTACTTCGCACTAGGAAAGGTGAAATTAGTGCATGGATTATGGCGTCAGGCGGCATGGCATAAGGAGCAGACAATAATGCTCAAGTTCCTAGCGAATGACTTCACACAATCGCGCTGGAAGACTGCGGCCCTAAAAAATGCTTATACTCTGATGGGCAAGCAACGATTCGGTCGGTAGATTTATCCTGACATAGTGTTCTGCTGACAACACGGGGCTCAGAATATGCAGCCGCCTTCTTTCTTCTCGGAGGAAGCTTGAAAGATGCTGTAAACGTTTGTCTAAAACAGCTCTCTGACTTCCAACTTGCTGTAGCCCTGGCGCGGGTATTCGAAGGCAACGACGGACAAGTATTGGGTGACATTCTGAATAATACTATATTGCCGATTGCCTTCCGCGAAGGGAACAGGTGGCTGGGAAGTTGGGCGTTCTGGCTCCTGCGACGCCGAGATCTGTCTGTGAGGATCCTCCTGGTAAGTTATGGGCCTCAGGTACACATGCGATCTTTTTACCCTCCCCACAGACTCCCTTGCGAGATCTGGCCGATTCTCTAGAAATGCATGACCTTGAAATCGGTGAACCACACTTTGATGACCCAAGTCTTGCACTCTTGTTCTCTCAATTGCGATCCAAGACGCTACAGGCTGCGGCAGGAACTAGTGAGATCTCCGGAAGGAGAGAGTACAACTTTATCCTGCAGGTTGCGCGAGTGTTCTGTCGGATGGGTAAGTGTTGTTGTCTATTCTATAATCACACTGCATGACTTAGCTGACGTTCGTGTAGGTTGCCATGCTCTAGCACTTTACCTTGTTCGTTCATGGTCCTTCGAACGACCAACGACAGCTGCGCGAAACGATGCAGCTCAAATGCAGGCGCCACCGAGCCCAATCTCGCCACGTCGGACTCTAACTAATAGTCCTTTCCTACGCAGAAGATCCTCTATCTTGATCGACATGGATGTTGAGTCCAAGATACTGCCGGGGAGGCAAACCCCGGAATCTGGTCCACGTGGCGTAGCACAGGAGACTATCAAGGAGGAAAGTGATCTTGCTGCTCGCAAAGCTGGGCTAGGAAGCTTGATAAAATCAGCAAAACAGGACGTTCAAGTCCCAGAGTTTAACATGGATGCATTCTCCGATAGCTTTCGCTGACTACAACAGGGATAAAATACGCGAATGGAATGTATAGGTCGAAACAATTTTACACGGGTACAATATGCTGTAGCTTGCACTATGCATAATCTACTGCTTGAACGACTACTTCTCTGCTTCCGCTTCCCGTTTCTTGAGGATGAGGTCCTTGCCGATAACACGCTTCCAGACATCCTGAACGTCCTCGACGACGGTTTCGAAGTGGGAAGTTGCATCGTAAGAACGAGTGACGAATATGTTGTCAGCCTCCCCCGAGGACACAGGCGTGTAGAGTGGGGTAACGCTCACAAACCTGCGATAATTAATATAGTCAGCACTGCACCTGCTCCGAAAGCAAGACTTTACTTCTCATATATAGATCCAAGGAGCTGAAGCCCAGGGATGATTTCGCGCTCTGGTTTATCCGTCTCGACAATGGTGCTAACAATGGCAACGTATACATCCTTAGCGCAGACGTTGTGCGTTGATGAGACCATGGCAATATAGATGTCTATAGCAACGTGAGCAACGTGATGCAGGAACAGGGTAAATGATACATGCCGTTTCGTCTGTTCACTTGATTCTGAGGGATGATGATTTGGACACTGTCGCTGTCTTCTGTCCCAGGGATCGGGTGCTTCAAGATGCAGATAGCCCGAATGACCCTGCCATCCTCGACGACGCGTAATTTACCACCTTCGGCCTCTTTACCAGAACCGAAGTAGCTGGGGTCGCCGATGACCTGTTTGGCTTTGACGATCTCGTCGCCACTGCGTACACCGACAAACTTGCCACTCTGATCAGTCACGATCTCATGAACCGGCTTGTCAAGCATGTATGTTCCACCATAGATGGCAGATAGACGTGCAAAGGACTGGGGAAGCTCCCCAAGACCGTACAGTGGGTAGATATAGGGTGACTTGCCATAGCGAGCCATCGAAGAAGTGTAAAGGATGATTCGATCGTAAGTTGGACGAGCAGGTTTTGTGATATAGCTGAGAGGGCGTCACTAGAAATACAATGATCCGTGAACAAAGCTTACTCGTCATCAAGGTAGAGGGCCATCGCATGACCAATGAAATCCTGGGTACCAGGTTCAAGACCAAATTTCTCGTATACTGTCTTCATGGAGTCCCTATCGAGGTCGATGCCTGAAGCGACAAGATTATCCAGTGCTGTACCTAGTCAGGCCGATGCGCTGACCTTGATGAGTTGCAGGGTCGTCGTCTTTCCACCCTTGCAGGAACTCGAAGAACTTTTTAGCACGACGTTTCTCGAAGAGACCCATCAACGGGCTTTTTACAGCTTCTATCTCGGTGCTCGGGACTTTGGATATTTTACCATCGCGATAAACAAAGCTTCCTGCGATCTGCTTAAATTCCAGATAACGCGTCACGTCGGTGTGGACGAGGATCTTGGTGAGTTCTCCCGAGGCGATGATAAACTTGGGTATCAGATCAACAGCGTAGTCGCGATCGCGACCGAGTTCCGTCGGTGGGGGCTGATCAGGTCTGAACTTGCGATAGAGCTGGATGTTGATGTACGTGAGTAGCTGTGAAAAACACAGACCATGTTGGTGCGTAACTTACCTGCGTCAAGTTCAAGCTAGCACTATCGCCGCCGTAATAATCATTTCTATCCATGTGAAGGACCTTCTTGCCCTCGACTGAGAGGAGACCTGACAAGATACACTCTGTCAGCCCTGTGCCGAGAACGACGACCTGGAGAGCAAGTTAGCAACATGAAGTAGCCAGCCATCAGATCTTGGGATTGAATCACATCGTACACCTCATCCATGGCTGATCGTTGACTCTGAATTAGACTGTGGGTGGTGGTTGTAAGATAGGTGAGGGATGGAACTGGTTGAAGGCAAGTAACAACCAGTCAAGCAATCCACCCACACCGCAACTACTTATAGCGGCCACGTGCTGCAAACAAGCCCAACAAACTTCATGGAGCCGAAATTCTGTATGGTATTAATATTATGCGTAGCATTGGCATATGACACGAGTAATAGTGTCAATCTTCCCTATTGTCAGTCTCGTACACCCCATCCTCATCTGGGCTGTGTTCCTGTGAACGTCCCCGTCTGTTTCCCCACGACGAACGCCCACGTCGAGCTTTACTACCTCTGCTACTAGATCCAGGTGCGTACCTCTTGGATAACTTCAAGATCGCTACGACAATCTGGTTAACGAGTAGAACAAGTGTATCACAGATCGTTGGGATCATACCAGCTTCATTTTTACGGTAAAATTCAGCCCATGATTTTCCGGGTCGCCTAGTTTCGTGCTGTCCCGCCGTGAGTTGAATGCGGAAAACGGATGAACACTCGAGGGAATAATCACGTACAGTTTCCGTGAAAGTTTGCCATCGCTCCTTACGCGACATTTCATCCCAGTGGTTCCTGGCAATGAACCTCGCGAGGATGCACCAATCTCCCCGCGTGAACGAAGAGCCAGGTTCTCCCATATCAGCTTCATCCTCCTCAGTATCGATGTCGGGGTCGTCGAAATCTAGAAATGATCCTTCAGAACGGAGCACGCCTTTCTGGTCACGTGAAGTTTCATTTGCTGACAGTACTAGTGCCTCGGATTGAGCGTCATCATCTTCATCGTCATTCATTTCTTCTTCCACCTCCACCTCCTCTTCCTCATTCTCCTGATCTTCTTCGTCCTCTGCATAGGCCTCAGAATTGCCGTGATACGTGGCAAGGATTTTGTCGGCGATGTCGTGACGCTGATGCCAATGTGAAGCCCATGAAGTGACGCTATGATGGGGTGCCTGGCTCGCTTCATTAGGAATTGCTGACCGCAAAGACAAGGGGTGGTATTATTCACCTTTTCGTGAAGAAGCTCACACAGCTCCTTTTTGGTCAGCGAAGGGTTTTGCTTTAAACGCCATACGAGAAACTTGATAAAGTATTCGCGGTCTTCCTTGGTATATTTATTTCCGTTAGTACCAACTTGCACAATTGCAGGAGGCGTTGGAGAACGTGAAGGGGGATTTGGGAGGGGGATATGAACTTGAGGTGGCATTAGGTTCGGGACATCATTAGAAGGTAAGGGTGCAGAGAGGCTATTGAGTGTGGCCCTAGGGCGTTTAGGGGGACGAGTCAGTGCCGAAGTTGTAGTGGTGACGGGCTGGGGAGTAGCACGTTTTCGCCGCGAAGCTTGTGAAGGACCAGAAGAGTGAGCTTTCTTCTTAGGGGACTGGCGTGGACGTGGACATGGTGGCGGTGGTGGCGGTGGAAGAGTGGGAGGAGATAGATGTCGCTTTCGGGCGATTTGGTGAGGTGTACCTCTGTCCCCGAGGTGAAGCGGTGACTTGCTCGGCACGAATGGCTTCTTGATAGTTTTTGGTTGCTCGGCTAAACGAGATACGAGGACGTCGAAGCGGTCGTGATGGTCGAGGTAGTAGTCTTTCCAGAGATTTGCAGCATGGTTATTAACCTCGAGGCATATAAGTAATGGAGACCAAAGGATAGCAGGAGACGTGATGTACCCCATGAAGGCCCTCAAGAGCCTGTCTGTAGGTCTTGCCGGTCTGTCTACTTTCGTGAAGAGCTTGAGCGAGGATGGTGTCGTCGTTTGGGGATGAACCGACAGGTGTGCTCAGACGCAAAAAATCCTGCATGATCTGCTGGGGGAGCATGGGGGAGAAGTCAGGCGGGAGGGAGTTGTGGTTTTGGTAATATTGGGGAGGGTTCAGATAGCTCTGGGCCTGCATCTGGGGGAGTGAGGAGGGAGCAGATGGGAGCTGTGCTGGCTGGGACTGCTGCCAGGGAGAGGCGTGAAACTGCTGGGGCTGATTTTGGGGGAGCATCTGGGGCCAGTGGTCGCGACGGTGAGACTGCGGGTGGATGTGGAGTGCATGGTTATGAACTGGAAAGTGATCAGCGGGCACACCGTTAGCACTCGCAGCTGGGTTCATCGTCGCCTCCTGCAAGTTGAACGTTTGAACGTTTGAACGCTGAACCCATACAGTACCGTAAAACAACCTTGTCGCGATCTCATACAAAACACCACGTGATCGCACCCGTACTCTCGGATCGGCTCTCGGAGTGCATCTCCTCCCCACCACCATGTCCTTCCTCACTCCCACTCGTCGTCGTGCATATGCGACCCTCTCAGCCTTGAACCAGCCCGCCCGCTCAAGGGCCGAGAAGCTGTCTGCAGAGTGGAAAGGTACACACGCAACCGGTGGGCACACCAAGAACTACATCGGCGGTCAGTTTGTCGACAGCAAGGCGACCGTGTGGCATGACGTCGTCGACCCGGTTTGTCTCCGTCCCCTTCTTATCTCCTCTGCGCACCCATTCCGTTGTTTCAGTCTACACAAACATTGCTCACTCGCGTCCCCGAGACCACATCCACCGAGTTTGGACACGCTGTCGATGCTGCTTCACAGGCCTACAAGACTTGGAGCAGACAGAGCGTCCTGTCTCGCCAACGTTTTGCCATCGAGTCCGTTATCTTTCGTCTCTCTCATTTCTTCATTCACCTTCATACCCGGCCAGGTTACAAAACCAAATCCGCCAAAATGCAGATGCCCTGGCCGCTAGTATCGTCTTAGAACAGGGAAAGACCCTGGCAGGTATGCCCGTATTCGTATCCCCCAGCAATAATTCTTAACTGGCACTCAAAGATGCACACGGTGACGTCCTCCGAGGCCTCCAGGTCGTCGAAACCGCAATGGGAATCACTTCGACATTGCTCGGAGATAAAATAGAAGGTGTTCACGACATTCGTTCAGCATGAATGTGACTTATTCTCTACAGTCAGCAAAGATATGGACACTCAGGTTCGCAAAGTGCCTTTAGGCGTTTGCGCAAGGTCAGTACCAAGTTACCTATCGTGGCATCCGCGCATTCGTATCTATGCATCATAGTATCGCTCCATTTAACTTTCCTGCGTACGTAGCTTTGTTTCATTCGATCCTTCGTTATTCATCCCGCTCAGCATGATTCCGCTGTGGACGATCCCAATGGCCGCTGTCACAGGAAACACTCTTGTCCTCAAACCTTCAGAGCGCGACCCCGGTGCAGCCATGATCATCGCAGAACTCTGTGAACGTTCAGGTAGCACAACCCAAGACCACATTATCTATAAACTGCGCACTAACATTTCATGTCGTAGGTCTGCCTGCTGGCGTCGTCAATGTAGTGCACGGAACTGTTCCCACCGTTAACGCTATCTGTGATCACCCTGCCATAAAGGCGATAAGTTTTGTGGGTGGCGATCGTGCCGGGCGGCATATATACGAAAGGCGAGTGAGTGGACCTGTCGAGTCACCATCATAACTGACCTTTAGGTCAGAGGCACTAAGAATGGCAAACGCGTCCAGGTAAGCTTACTCCTTCACTAGATGAAGTATATGAAATCTTCCTGTCTAGGCGAATATGGGTGCCAAAAATCATGCAGTATTGATGCCCGACGGTAATTGGATGCCATTGGACACTGGACCGTTGCTAATATCTTGTATAGCAAATAAGAACCTCACATTAAACTCAATTATAGGGGCGGCTTTCGGCGGTAAGGCATTTTTAGCCATAGTCTCCAGACGAGTGAACTTTGTCGACCAGCTGCTGGGCAGAGATGCATGGCTGTCTCTGTGGGTGAGTATTTATTGGAAAGGTTGGCCAACTCGAACTAGAAGTAACGCATCCCAGTCGTCCTGGTTGGGACCGCGCAGTCCTGGCTCCCTGAGCTAGTTGAACGTGCTCGAAAACTTCAAGTTAACGGAGGATTCGAAAGTGGCGCAGACTTGTATGTATGTTCTCCACTCTAGATTAATCCGAGTTTCACCCCCGATTACTGCAGTGGCCCTCTCATCTCGCCAGCTGCTAAGAGTCGTGTGGAAAGGCTCATATCTTCCGCAGCAGAAGAGGGCGGACGCATTCATCTCGACGGACGGGGAATCACTGTACCGGGCTACCCTAATGGCAACTTCATTGGCCCCACCATTATTGAAGCTACAACCACTATGCAATGCTACCGGTTAGTATTCTCTTGCCTGACACGTTGTGTCTTACATCTCTTGCAGTGAGGAGATCTTCGGTCCTGCGCTTACCGTCGTCTCCGCGGATACATTGGACGACGCTCTTGATGTTATCAATGCGAACCCCTACGGCAACGGTGCTGTCATTTTTACGCAATCCGGCGCAACTGCACGCAAATTTGAGACAGAAGTGAACGTTGGTCAGATTGGTATCAATGTGCCTATCCCAGTCCCTCTTCCCATGTTTGCTTGGAGTGGTAACAAAGGGAGTGCCCTGGGCGACATCGGATTTTATGGCAAGAGGTAAGTTCCGTTTCGGTAGGTAACCGTTGTTTGGTAAGTAATCAACCAACTTGTACACAGTGGGATCAATTTCTACACGCAAAATAAGGTGCGGGTTCTCAGTTGAAATGTATTTCGTGAGATGCTAACACAGGACACCAGACCACTACAAGCCTCTGGAGAGCTGAAGACGCCATAGGCAACCGAGCGTCGGTAAACATGCCTACCTTGAACTGATCTACTGTTATCCATACCGCCGAGGATGAATCGGACATAGTTGCATTTATGCCACAGGATCACTGAATATGGACATCTAAGTATTGTCAGTTTTTGCTGACAACCTCGTCGAGGAAAGCATTAGACAACTTTGTACAATCTTCAAAGCATTGCTCGAATCCCCTCTGTGCGACATCGGACATATTAGACCTTGCCTTGAGTTACCACGAAAACCTCACTATATCCCCATAGTAGGGGTCTGAGATGGGCTTGTTGGCTAGGTATGATCCCCAAAGACGCACAGTTGCCGTTCCTTCTCTTGGTTTCTTTGCCATCAAATTGCGAAGGTTTGATTCGTCTGCAGCAAGGATATACTGGAATTTGCTGAAATCTGCATCCTTCACCTGGCGTGCAGAGTGATCAATGGGTATGTTGTGCTGGATCCCAGTCAACTCGAGTTATGCAGTTATCCAAATATTGTCACCTTTTTGCAAGTTGAGATGGTCCTGCAATGCCGAATAGTCAGTATTGGAAACCTCGACTGTTGAAAATTTGTATACCTATCATCTGGATCCTCGCCAACGTGGTATGCTCCAGTGCCCGCACTGTCAACTTCGATGTCGATTCCCCGCTTTGTGGCTTCGTGTCTGAGCACGGCTTCCCCCATGGGAGAGCGACAGATATTGCCCAGGCAGACGATAAGGACTGACAGGGACATTGATATTGTTTATGATGATGGCTGTCGCGGTTGCCTGGCAGGTCGGCTGGATGCGTGACTCCCCACGGGCAAGTCTGGTACAGCATCGATTGATTTCTAAACATGCCTTCACCGCCTATCCAAGTGTTCCTCACTACAATTGCCTCCCAGCCCGTGCTCCGGAAGCGTCAAGGTCAGTTGTTCCAACTCTATTGCTGGGCTTTAGTCGAGAGTCATGCATCATTTTCACAGAATACATCTTGCGCATTCTGCAGACCAAGAAGATCCCGTTCGCTTCTTACGACTTGGCTTCAGACGAAGACGCCAAACGCTTGTGGAAGAGAAAGGCTCCACTTAGTTCGTGATGCCGAGCACGACGGTAGCTGTTTCAGTTCTGATTTGGTGCAGATAAGCAACAGTTACCCGGTATACTCGTCGGGGGCAGGTACCCAGGTGTGCGTGTACACTACGTTTGGACGCACGCGTCGACTGATGACCGAGATACCGTAGGACTTTGACGCATTGTTGGCATCGTCTATTTTGCCATGCCGTCCATCCTTGCTGATCTCCAACCATCAGTGAAGAAGCCGTCGAGTATGACGAGCTAGATAATTTTTTGCGGCTCAAGGAAAACTGGAATGCAGATGTCGACGAAGACCGTCCCGCACCCGTCGCAAAACCTGTTGGTGTCCCAGGGGCGGTCCCTGTGTCTCAGATGACCCCAGAGCATCACAAGCCCAAGTTCTTTCCTCAAGATCCCGACACCCCGTTAAAGCCAGCGAACAAACGAAATGATTTTGATATCAGCACAGAGCTTGAAGGCTTCGGACTGCAGGGAGTAAGAGTCACCGACGACGACTTGAGACAGCTAGTCAAGGATCTTGGTCTTGATGGCGATGAAGCGGCGGATATGGTGCGGAGTCTGGGGGGAGAGGCAGGCGCAAGCACTTGTTCGAAGCCGCTTATTGAAGACGAACCCGAGACAAAGGCAACGAAAGAAATTGAAACCGGTGAAGCGGAAGTATCTATACAGAATGAGAGTAATGTATCCGGGTAATTACAGTGTAATCTACAGTCAAAAAGTGAATTGTACTATGGAGACAATCGAAAGGAGTGTGGTTCAGTACAATGGACAACAATGGATAAGGGTCCGTGAAGCTGGTGTTACTTAAAGTTTGCACGATGGCATGTTAACGAGGAAACCGCCATCAAGAGTAATCGTTGCGCCGTTGACATACGCGCCAGCTCGACTTGCGAGGAACAGAGCAGTGCCTCCGATGTCCTCTGGAGTGCCGAGCCGATTGGTCGGAATTTGCGACATGAAGATGTGTCCCGCAGTATCTAACATTTCGGCGGTCACTGCTCAAACATTTGGTTATCCAGGATCGCATTGATTTGAAAACCAAGCAACTCACGTTTGCTCCGGAAGGCTCCTGGAAGTGGAGGTGGTCAAATTGGTCAATGCAGCTACACCGCAGGGAAATTCAACACACCGCAGGCGATGGTGTTGGTTAATATCCCTTCCTGTCCGAGTCGTCCCGCGAGATGACGACTCAAGTGATGAAGTCCTGCTTTTGCGGCAGAGTACGCATAAGTATCGTGATCGGGAACACCTAGACCTTCAACGCTACCGATCTGATGGAGAGTGGATTTTAGAGTCAAGAGACGAGGTCCTGTACATACATTAATGATGCGGGACGGGTCGTTGAAGACGTTCCCAGTTCGGCCACCCAGGGCAGCACCAGCGCGGAGAAGGGGAAGGAGTTTTTGTGTCAAGGTAAAGACTCTTTGCAGATTTAACGTGAGGACTTTTGAAAAGCCTTCATCCTGCGTTGCACGTCAATTTTTGGTCACGATAGAGCCTGCGAACGGACCGACCGGATACTCGTCCAAGGGTTGAGCCCACACTGTCCCGGCGTTGTTGACGAGGACATGAAGTGCCTCTTCTCTCGCTTCAAGTTCTTGCACTAGACGTTCCACCTCTGAAAGCTTGGAGACATCCGCAGGGATGGACACGCACGTGCCCGGTCCGAGGGCGGAAAGTTCCACCGCAGACGCGTTGCAGTCGTTGGCAGAACGCGCCGAGATGTAGACCTAGGATGAGTCGGAACACCGCTGTTCATCAGTTTGACAGACAACCACCAAAGTGTCCGGGGGCTCACGGTTGCGCCGTTTTTGACAAAAGCGGAGGCGAGCTGGGAAGATGAATGGTTGTACTTTTCTTGCAGGCGCCGTGCTCACCATCTTCCCAATCCCACGGGACCCGCCAGTGACAAGCACAACTTTGCCCGCGACAGCAAACAATGATTCAGCTTGCAAGGAACTCATTGTCGACGGTGACTGAATCAAACTGAAGTTAGAATGGTGCTAAGAAACAGGTGGGACCACGGTTTAAATTGCGGGGGCTATACTGACCGGTGACCCACCATGGCTGGCCAACCTAAGTCCTATTGTCATGAGTTTTTAAGGATACAAGCTAAATTTACCGGTTACCGGCATCGGAAGCGGGACACAAGAATCGAGCAGACGGTGACAATACTGAATTATCAATGCAAATTAACTCGTGTGCCTATCAAATATATGAATACGCAATTCTCAGTCTGTATTTTAGTACCTGCAGGATCCAACGGATGATCAGCTGAGCGAAATCTAGTTTTCAGAGTCTAAGAGAACATCAGACATGCGTGAGCGTCGCCGCTTGAGAGGAGCGTCGTCCGATGCAAGGGTCGAACGGATATCGACGGGGACATCCTCGGATTTGTATACCTGTGAACATCGTGACCAAGGATCTTCAAGGCAAGTATGGTTAGAAACGGACAGTGCTAGGAACACGACTTTCGCCAGCGACGTTTCTGCGTGGGCGTTTTCGGACGCGGGAAGGCCTGTCTTCCTTTGTTTCGGATGCATTAAGCGTTTCATCCGTGGAAACGCGCCACTGAACCGCAGGTAGGATACATGCGGCTAAGATGATGACACAGAGAGAGAAGAAAGCAGCGGATCCGACAAGCGCAAATGTGAGGGGAAAGCGAGACACTAGACCGCTGTCGGAGAAAAGAGTCAGTAACGATGTTCGCATTGAGTAATAGAAGCTTACCGAATTCCATGGCGCCTGACAACACCCTTCAGAGCAGCATTCCAAACACTTAACTCGCGACCCATACCGTCACCTAAGCTTTTCCAGCCATCCCTGCGGCCAAGGTCTATTCTTGCATTCATATTTGAAGTCCCGGGGAGATAGGAGGATAGTAAAGGGACATCCAAATCAATGAGACGTGGGATGGTGGAGAACGAGAAAGCAGCACGCTTTGGGGGGAGTACCATGGCCTCGAAGACGGTGAGAAGTAAGAAAAATCATGGGGAACGAAACGGACGTACTGGTCTGCTTATCGTGACGAGGGTCTTATTGGAAGGGGTGGAAAGTGACAAGGTGGTCATGAAATTGCCGAGTGCGAAGTTTGCTTCAGACGCCGGGAGGACCAACTGAAGGGAAATGTCGTACGGCTGAACGGTGGAGAGAGGAGGCAGGGACAGCTCGGCGTAGGGTGAGGGACCATCACTGCAATTGGGGTCAGCAAGCCCGGGAGAGCGGGAAAGGAGTACTGACCCGTATTGGAGATAGATAGGGACTTGCCAGGCGATGGGGATATTTTTCCAAATGTACCAGCCAGAGAAGAGGGAGAAGAAAAGGACAAGTGGGATCAGGGATAGACAGACGAACAAGGGTACGAGGTGGGAGGCTATCCTGAGTGTGGTAGCAGGAGGAAAGAGGCACACGACACATCTGCGGATGATGGAGGCGACGATACGGAGAGGATTGTAGGTTGATACAAAGGACAGACCGGCTGCGTCGTCGTCTGGCTCGAGTTTGGGGAAGGGACGGGCCATGTTGCTCGACGTTGAGAGCGACGGTGAGGAGGGTCCTATCGGAGCTTTAAAATACTATCAAAGACAAAGTACCGGGCAACCAGCGTAATGAATATCAAGGATCTCGTTGGTAAACCGCCCTCTGCGCATGTCCTTGCTCAGTACATCCGCACGCTGTCCACTGGCACCACCCTCCCAGACATCAAATCTTACTCCGACATCGTCTACTTCAACTACTTGACACTCGGCGTCAGTTTCCAGTTCTCACCTCGGAACGGGTACGAGCCCGCGACCGGCTTGAGACGCGAGCAGCTCAAGGACGATGATCTGCAGTTGGAGGCGGTAGACATCTACAATGTCCCCAGCGAGAATGGGCCCGCCAGATCTAGAGAGCCTGCCTTTTCCACGTATCCACGTCTACCAATTGAGTTGCACTTGGCAGGAGCGACCCCGGCTGTGATCACGATTGCAAAAGACACCACCGGCAAGGAATTCGTTGGATGGCTGGGAGAGCCGAGCAGAAAAGGTGGGGGTGCAGGACCATCGAGCGGGTCGATCCACATCTGGTGTGAGTGGTCGCAGCAAGGGGTCATGGTAGAGTTTGGGGGCAATGATGCGAGGGGACCGCAAGCCTGGGAGCGGGGAGGAGAGGCAGTGTGGAGGGTGGTGACGGTATTTGAGCCCAAGCGTGCGTGATTGATATCGACGGTTCATACACATACACATGTTGGCGGGCAGTATAAAAGGCGGTCACTGTATGCGAAACATCCCCCTCCATCTCTCCCTCCAACCATGGCAGCACCACCAAATGTCACTACCAAAGCGATGAGTGGCAAGTTTCTCATGGTCAGCTTCCCTCTCGCGTCCTCCTCGCTCATCTCACCCCACCAACAGAACAAGACCCTCAGTGACAGCACCGACGATATTCTCCGGCTACAGGGCGTGTCATGGATCAAGCGTCGCGCCATCGCCATGTTCTCTCTCACACTTGCTATAAAGCACACCACGGACGAAGTCGGCATCGAGCACATCGACATCGACCAGACACTTTCTGGAGGCATCTCCGGCGACAGTGAGAACCGTACTCTGGATTGGCATGAGCGCGACGAATACGACGATATTTTTGGTCCTGTGACTGGCAAGTCGCGCAGGATTCCCGTAGAGGAGATCCCCGACGAGTTCTTGAAGAAAGGCTGGACTCAGGATACCATCGACGACGACATCGTCTTGACCGATTCCTGGAGCACTCCCGGCAAGAACAGTTACACGTGGAGAGCGGTACAGGTATTGGCTTCGTTTTCATCATTCGACTTGTTCTCACCCGCCCAACTCAACAACCAGACGTGGGGCTTCGCGATGGTAAATGGGGAAAGGCGATATGTTAGACACACCACCTTCACTTCGCCTGAGAAGCAGGACGGCTCGCTTCACACCCGGTTCGTCTATGACTACCGTAAGTCCTTACTCCACCCCGTTGGTTTTGGCGCGCTCTGAGCCCCGTGTAGTCGGCGCGGTCTGAGGACAAACAGTCGATATATAGCATTGTTGTTACGACACAGCTAGAAATACACTACTTGCACGAAACGGAAAATCATTATTACTGTATAGCCAACAGTCACACCGTGCGCAGTACTCAGACGAGTCGATCTGTTTATAGGAGTGAGAGTCCTCGTAACTTTGCTGCCATCTCTCATGCAACCTGAAATCGCTCCGACACCTGCCCAGTCCACACATGCGACCTTGACTGCCGAGGCAGTATCCGAAAAGGTGGCAGAGCTTGAGGATGGTGGTCTCATCCCCCACCCGCAGCAGTCGCACAGGTTCGCAAGATTCCAGCCATACTTGGCCTCCAGGTGGCCGCGACTGCATCGGTCGCTCCAGAGAATTCTTCTCTACATTAGAGGACCCAGGCCGAAGATTGACCTCCCTAGTGAGCCAAGCCCCGACGTCTCTATCACTGTCTCACCATCCGCATCCTAGACCCTATCCCCCTCCTCGGTCGCACATATAACTTCCGAGGTCACACATTCACTATCGCACTCGAGCCTGCGATACTGCGGTTCACACGTCCGTTCACTGCACCTTGGATATTCGTTCTACTTGTTGCAGCTTATATCATCGGCTTCGCTTTCTTTGCACGTGCACAGTGGTTCCTCACACCCTCTTCCTCGTTTGTGGACTGCACGTCTGTCTTCTGGACGGAGAATGCTGGCTGTGGTCTCGACGGCGAACTATGTACTCCTTTCACAAATACATCTTTCGACCTTCGGTGCCCTGCTCAGTGTCGTTCTGTCGTGCTCCAGAATCCTCGACTCGTTGGAGACGTAGAGCTCGATTTCGTACCTCTTCTAGTCGGTGGTGGAGACATGCAAAAGACATACAGAGGTGACAGTTTCATCTGCTCCTCTGCAATACAAGCGTGAGTCCATTTGTTTTGCTCGGAGTCACCCACTTATTAGTGCGGATGCAGTGGTTTCATCAGCGACTCGACTGGAGGTTGTGCATCCCTTCAGCTTGTCGGGAATTTCACCAATTACCTACCTGTCACAGCATCCGGTCTCACCTCCGTCGGTTTTCCCTCTGTTTTCCCTCTGTCTTTTCGCTTCTCTCCTTCTACTTCACTCACTCATTGTACAGACCTTCGCAACCCTGCCCTGGCTTTCAACATCCTAGTTACGTGTGCTTTATTCCTCATTCTTCGACCCAAAGCCATCGTGCTGTATTGGTGCCTTGTGTGCATCGGATTTTGGCACATTGCTCTTTTCTCACAGCCTCAGGCCACACCACCGCCATTGGATGTGGCCTTCGGTGCGTTTCTTCCGGCACTCTTTGTTTGCTACGGTCTCTGGAGAGTTGCCATTCGCTTTACGTTACCTGTCTTCGCAAACGCTCCCTTCGAGGCCATGATCTGGTATCTCGCGCCATACTGGACTGGGGTTCTCACGAATCTCACCATGGCACAAATACCTATTGATCGTCTTACAGCACAAGATATTACTCAGCAACCTGGTGGCCTCATCGCACTCATTATCATTGTCCTGATCTTGCTTGCGATCGTGATAAATCAAATACGTGTCATTCGAAAAACCGGTTATCTGCCGTATTACCTTGGCTGGCATATCGTGGGTGGCCTGGTCACTCTCGTTCTGGGACTTTTGCCAGGTCTGCAGCTCCGTCTGCACCACTACATCATTTCCATGGCGCTTTTCCCTGGAACGGGATTTCCGACTCGCCTCTCGGCCATCTATCAAGGATTCCTACTTGGAATGTTCTTGAATGATGTTGCTGGTTATGGATTCGCCTCCATATTGCAGACTGCAGCGGATGTACGCTTCGAATTACTTCAGCACGGCTGTCGAACTGACACTTTGTAGCTCGTTAATGATGGACCAACCGGGTCTCCACTTCCAACATTCCTCACCAACTCATCGAATTATAATGCAACGGTTACATTAGTAAATCAAACCATCTCGTGGGCTCGTATACCAGACATCGTGTCCAGCCAAGGTTGGAACGGATTCACCCTTATCGTAGACGATGTAGAGCGTTACGTGGGCAGCGCTCTCAACTTTTCCCTTGCTGGATTGGAGGTGGGACTACCCCACTTTTTCAGATTGGCTGTAAGTGAGCAAGTTCCTGAACCCGATCTGGTGACGTTTATGGGCTACCCTGCAGTACGTGAGCGCCGGAAATGCTGGAGATTTCACCATGCCCGCAACCCTGTGGCCTAATGGAACGTGGATCAATCCTCTTCCCGGACCATCCTGATTTTACATATAAAGCACACGCGCCCCTACTTACCGAGTATAGTAGCCAACCATTACAGCAATACTGTAGACTGCTACGTAGTTTGGACTCCTAACAACTTGATACCTAATTGGGTGCTGTGTCAGACATATACGGGGTCACGGGAGGAACTTGCTCATGAACGCTTGATGCCTACTCCCACCTCTGTTCAACGAGGGTCGCTCAAGAAATGTCAGGGTGAGCTGACACTATCAGGTGTTGACACAAGGTGCTACTGAGTAACAGGTAAAGGATGGATCTGCACTACTTGTCCCGCAACTCGTAGAGACCAAGTGCTCTTCCCTAATCTCAATGCCGCTTTAAATCACGAACGAACCGCTCACGACCACGAGCGTTCCGCAGCGGAAAATGACAAGGGTGTCAACGGCGCAGATGGGATGCGTATCCAAGAGAACCACTTGCAGACTTTGGATGAGACTTGTTGGGGCAAGATCGACCATCCTCCTCTTACCTCGGAGGGTCTGCGCCAGTGGGAGATGCACGCCCACGTTGACCATGTCTTTGATTTGGTGCCCTTCTGGCAGCGCGGTATAGATGCAGCGGAGAAGGGCGAAGTGCTTCGGCTGGAGGAGTTTTTAGAGAAGATGGAGGGCGATGGAGGATGGAGGACTGCAAATGAAGTGCTAGGTATGTTGGGAGGGTGGAGAGAGTCCCCGTCCGCACGGCCAATGTGGGGTGAGCCTTGTCGGAATGATTGGGGAGCCGTTCAGCGTGGGACATGGGAATCGACTGGGATTGACTGGGCAGCGAATCAAAGAGGTGGTTGGGGTGTGGGGTCTACTCGCGTTGCCTCGGATGCTACGGAGTCATCGCGCGGAAGGGACAGCGGATGGGCTGGCGGTCGAGGTACATATGGCGGTGCGGCAGTGCAGGATAGCTGGGCTGCCCGGACCCGGGTAAAGATGGTGCAGGCGGTGCGGGGCGAGGACGGGAGGGAAGAACTCCACCACTTTGCCGATGCTATTGCGCGACAGGAAGCTGTGAACGAAGAACGACGTAAACAGATGCACTTGTTCTTTGAGGTATGTGCTCGTTGTCAGTCGAATATACGAGTACTGATTCAGACTGTTCCAACACGACAGATGCCGATGGAACAGAAAATCCAAAAAATAGAGGAGACGATACGGTTCCTTCGCGCGCACACGGTGTGATACCTTGGTGTACGATAGGGGTAGTATCCTAATCGAGATGCTGTGCGGTGGCTGTGTCATACGCAAGCATAAATAAGACAGGGTCAACTTGGACACCGCCCCTCTACTCGATTCATCCATGTCCAATCTCCCTGACGGCTGGATACAACAGCACGATTCAAACTACAATCGTCCTTACTGGGTGAGTCTCATTTCATTATCATTGTTGATGGCTGAGCCGATAAGTTCCCTTAGGTCGACACCAGAGCAAAGCCCCCTCGGGCAATCTGGTGGCACCCCTACGAGGACGATCAGTATCTTGACGAGCACCCGGAAGCAAGGGCTAAAAACGAAATGCATGTCGGATCTGACCTCGATGCGCCGCCCCCGTACGATGCGGCCACGGGGCGACACACTTTGAGGAGTGCAGAGAAATCCGGTCCTTCCCAGCGCCCCGTTGCGGACCCGCACACCGAGCACAAGCGTGGGGTATTTGGAAGATTCAAGGACAAGGCGATCGGGACGAAGGAGGAGCGCGAGGAACACAGGCGGATTAGGGCGGAACAGGCGGCGCGAGCGGAAGAAGAGGCGAGGCAGGCAAGAACGCGGCAACTAGAGGAGCGGGAAGCGTACATGCGAGCGTACGGTGGATATGCGCCGTATTACCCGAGCTATCCAGGGCATCCAGGGCGTGCACCTGGACTCGGTGGGGACAATACAGCGGCTCTCTTACTGGGCGGGTTGGCAGGGGGTCTCTTGCTTGGTGACATCTTCAGCGGTGGATTCTGATCGAGTTATTTATTTATTTATTTATGTTGTATTGTATATCGTGTGAAAGTAATGGAATGATAAGTGAGGACAGAGTTTTGGGATGTGCTCGTCGTCGCAGGATAAGATGGGCCCAGCGTTGCCGTCCTCGCTCAGCCCGCATGTCTCTCTTCTCCCCTCCCCGGACCTCGTCCGTCTCCTCCAGGACGCCTCTCTCCCTCCCCTCCACCACATCCTCCAGTCCTTCTCTCCCCTCCCCCAAGGTACCTCCCCCCCCTCTGACTATCCTTCTAGCTCGCTCACCCTCGACACCCAGTCACCACACGCACCACCTCTCTCTCCACCGTCTCGCACCCTTCCTTTGCCCTCAGGTTCTCCGATCTTGCAGACACAGAGCGCGCGTGCCTCGAGGACGACGAGAAGCGCGCCGCCAGAACTATCGACTGGATTGGCGAGCGAATCGCCAAGCAATGCGCCCACTGGCTCAACGAAATAAACGCCTCTCCGGATCCCTCCTTTACTCGCACACCGTGGTGGGACGAACTCTCCCGCTGCGCCGAGGGCGATCACTTGCCGTCAAAGTACGACGGTTGGAACCATCCGCTCTCGAGTCAGTCCCATTATCTTTCGTCCCATCCCTCACTCACAGCGTCACAAGTCATTCTAGCCGTATCTACCACGGCGCCCAACCCATTGCAAGCTATCACAGCCCTCCATTCTCGTGTACTGGAATTCCCCTCGTGGGTTGACACAACCCATCTCCTCTACACTCTTATCGTACATCCGAGAGAATCTCCCCTGTCTGACGAGGAGTACGTCATTCCTCTCTCCTTCTACTGCCACTTCTTCACTTATCTTCCTCAGGGCCGGAGCCCTCTTCAATGCCGTCAAGAAACAATATGGTTTGCATGCGTTCATCCTTCCTTTATCCCTCCCATCACCGCCACCCCCTCCTGTCCCAGTTCCTGCGTTCCCGCCTCGTCTCCCACCACCTTCCCCCGAAACCTGGCAAAATGGTTCCCCAACTCCCCATCCCCATTCCACAACGTCCTTGGTTGTTTCACCAAACTTTTTGAAGCTGTCGGAACCAGACATCCAGCAAATGGCGCGTTTCACACGAGAGTTTGTCGTCATGAGTCTTGTTCCCTGGATGGAAAAATGTGTAGTAGAATGGAATGAAGCGTATTCATCCAGCCGACGGCTGCCATCGCGTCTTTTCTCTTCCACTCGCAAGCTTTTTGGTTCAAGTGTTCCACCTGCACAGAATCCCATTCACACTGCTCCTTCCTCCATCTCCTCCCTCCCATCCCGGTCGCAAACTTACAATGCTTCTCAACCTGCGTCCGCCTCAATTGTCCTCGCCGCTCCTCCCTCCCAGCTACGACGCCTTGCGGAGTTTGCAACTATCCTGGGTGATTACAAACTTGCCACCACTGTATGGGAAGTTCTGCGAAAGGAAAACAAAGGTGGTTCGGTAATTCAAGCCATCTGCACCTGTTTTATCGATGGAACTGAATATCCCTAGGATATTTTGCCGTTGCTCCTGTCACCCTCCCCTGCCGTTGTCGCGCATGTTTCATATACACTTTCTACTGTATACCCACACGGTTCAGACATGACCCCTCAGGCTCAGGTGCAAGCCCTTAAATACGCAGTTCGCTGGGAGGCTGGTATTTCCACCAACGATTTCCTCGGAGATACTTTGGAGGGCGAAAGATGGCTAGTATGGGCAGCGGGAAACGTAGGTTTTCACTCAACCCACGTCCTCAGAATGGCACTGATTGGGGCAGCGACGTTGAAGGCTGAGGAACCATCAGCAGCGTTACTTCTCGCTCACGCAGCATTTTTGAGCGCCCGGAAAAATGCAAAGCGGAGAGCTGCGTTGTGGTACCTTTTCGCTGCTAACAGACTTGAAAAATGTGGCATCGTGGGTCTCTCTTGATCTCATGCCGCGCAAGGTCACATGAACTTGCATTAGAAACCTCTGACGATGTTCTTCCTACGTAAAGCCCATGAACTCTTCAGCAATCAACCCACAAAGTCACTGTCACCGTCCTTTTGGGACTCGGAGGGGCGGCTTTCCTCGGAGCTTATACGATTTGATGCAGTGTTGTCGGGCATCGAGCATCCGCTAGGTTAGGCGACCACTTTCCCGTCCCATCGAGGTTAATTGTAAGTTTTAGGGAGGCTACTATATACGACTGGTGATATCAAGGGTGCGGTCAAGTTCTTCCTCGGGCAATTACGTTGGTCCTCCGCGTCGTCCTCACCACTTGCCAAAATCGATCGCCCAAATGGAGACGGAAGTATGGAAGCTAATTCAGACAAAGTCTTGTTAGAAGACTTCAGGGTGGCATTCTCGGTGCGTTGTCGATGAAAAGAAAATCACTGGCCTAACCCCGGTGTAGCATTTGAGGTCAATCTCCAGTCAAGATATCGATGTTCATGATTTGAAGTTGCCAATATCCTTTGTGTTCCCGGCGTCGAGTCGCACACGACTAACTCGAGATTCTACCAACGGAGATCAGGCGGAATGGGAAAGGAGGGAGGAGATATGGTCAACATTTTGGAGAACTCGCGGCAAAGACACCCTTGAGAAGAGTGGCAGGGCCGCTGTGGGTGGTAAGTCGTGCTAACAGGTTACATTAATGTTATATTTCATTTCCACCCCTTAGAACCCTTTTGGGTGGACGTTGCTTTGCAAAACCCATTGGACACAGAGGTAGCTTTCACCAACATAACGCTCGTAGTGGAAGCGTGGGATAAAGATACTTCGTGGATTAACAAATATGTCACTGTTGAACGCGTGGACGAGGTCGTCCTTGGTGCGAAGGAAAACCGTATGGTGAGAGTTCACGAGACATGTGAACCTTGAAATTCATGCCTTCTGTTCGATCTCATCCAGATTTCAATTGCGGTGAAAGCATCGCAGGCAGCTTCGTTAACTATCCCCAGCATCACATACAATTTCCTTGGACTGTTTCCCGCTAGAGAATCCCTTGCACGACGTGGTAGACGACTACAAGATACTCTTCAACAAAGACAATCTGTGACCTACGCTCCAGATATATTAATTAGAACCGACGTCGAGGAGGCAAGTCAAGAGCTCGCTGTCTCGTTTGAGAACAATGAGTCACTCGTCCTCAACGAAGGTGAGCACAAGTCGATGAAGCTTTGGATGACAAATGCAGGATGCAAAACCATCGGCGAGATATGGTTGGTGGGTGGTCCAGAGGATCAGATGTGGCTAGAGTCATCAGAAAGCGAATCTTGTGAGCTTCTGTTAGGACCAGAAATTGGACCAACCACTCACTTTCTGCTAGTATCGGTAGCAGCTGGCTCTACCGAAACTCTTCATATAGGCAACAAACTTTCATCATGGAGTCCCTATGTTATACCCATCAATGAGGAACTTCACTCCGGTGACAGCACCGTCGTCACTCTTACATGGCGTCCTGGTCATGTTGCATACCAGCAACTTTGCCTGCTTTTCGTGTATCGAGAGGTAAATATCATATCCATGTTCTGGTTTCCATGCTGAATACCTCCCGTCTATAGACTGAAGGTCACGCCTTCCATTGTACACGTGTGACGAGAACCTATCATGTCAATCCTTCGTTAGAATTATCGGCAACTTTCTCTCCAAACCCCTCGATTGATAGTGCATATCTCATTAACCTTGAAGTATCTAATCTGTCTTCGAGGTCTTTGCGAGTCAAACAGGTTACTGCCATTAGCCCTACCTGGGAGTGCCATCACTTGACACCACTTTCATCGTAAGTTCCCAGTGCGATTTTGTTACTGTAGCTAATCAGGATCGATTAGTACACCGTTACAACCTGCGCAGCTGATCACTATGTCATTCAATACATCCCCTTTAGATTCCTCGGCTTGTATAGAGGCTACAACCGCCTTTGTCTCGAGAACTTTGGGCAATGTCTTAAACGGTCGCAAGGTTGAACCGGAGGATCCACCACCCCTGGACCTTACGTGTTGCCATACTTCCACTGTAAGCTAGATTGTATTAGAACAATTCATTCGCTTTCACACACCTTCTCTAGTATGATTCCTGTATTTCGGTGCATGACCCCGCTATCTCGTGTCTCTTCCTGTCAGAAAAGAGGAAGGTCATTGCCAACTCCATAGCTCAATCACATCCGCACATTCCGGCTATCACTCATCCTCAAATTTTTCCTCTCTTCAACCCCCTTTCTGTGGATTTCTTGATATTCTGGGAAATACCCTCCGAGCGAAGAACAGGCTTTATCCTACTGTCGGGCCTGAATCTTGGTGCAGGTCATGCTGCTCTTCAAGAAGCTATCGAGAATGTAGAGAGTGCGAAAGTCAAGCGGAGCATGTATGCAGAAACTCAGCGCGAGAAGACGGAGATACTGCAATCGATTCGTGACAGTGAATGGAATGCTGAGATGAATCCTCTAGTCGTCACGATTCAGGAAGGTGTGGTAGAACACGATTTTAGCCAAGGGTGCGTCCCGTCACATCGGCCTAGTCTGCCATGCTCACTCGTGTCAGACCCTGTCTCGCAACTGTGAAATTCTTTCTGAGGAACCATTCGTTGACCCACCCATCCCGCTATGTGATCAAATTTGGTGCGAGAGAAGATGAATTTGAGCAGTCGCAAGTGTCACTCTTAGTTCCATGGCCCTTGTTGCTCATCCGCTTGTAGTGATCTGCTTCCACCACACTATGTAGGAAGGCTCGCCATTCGAGGTATACTGTGTTCTTCACAATCGACAACTGTTGAAACGAGACTCTGGGCTGCCCGTCCCGGAACGTATGCACTGTCAAGCTGGCAAGTCGAGACGATTGTTGGAGAACCAGGTTCAAATCATGATCACTCCCCGTGGCGTACAAGACACCGTTATGTGCAACGACCTCCTTTAGATCACCACCCACGTATGATAGTAATAGACGTCCCTCGGTAGGATCCAATGATGCTTCCATTGAAGGTCCATAGAATTAACATGAGGTTGATGCAAGCTTGACAAGTAGAACAGCGAGTAGGTATGATCATTCAGCGGTCATTCAGCTTTGGCGGCAGCAGACGCTGCGCGATCCCGTTCCTTCTGCTCTTCCTCTTTCTTTGCGGCGGCAAGGCGTAATTTCTTCATCTTGATGTTGACGAGTGTCTAGCAGAGGGGGGATCAGACCTGGACGGAACCCAAACAAGAAGCGACCGACTCCAAGAGCAAATTGGATAATGTTGAAGAAAGGGACCCAGAGCTAGAGCTGTTTCAGTTTCATTCGTTTGAGAACATACGGGCCACCTACCTCGACGGGAATGAACTGTTGTGCAACCACCATCGACAAGGGCGAGACGATCCAAGTTACCTGGTGAAAATGATCAGGCCCTACAACGATATGTGCAAATTTAAGACGCACTCGGATGACCGCAAAGAAACCTGCTTTGACTGTACGGGCGACGTCCTCGAAGGACTTGGCACCATTAATCACAGCCATGGAGGCCAAGTAAGCTATTCGAGGCGTTAACAGGTCGAGTTCAACACCGAACGAGGGTGCCACGTGGATCATACGACTGACCAGTGGTCTGGATGGGTGCAACGAGCAGGTTGTTCGCCAGCACTTGCGCCAATCTGTACTTGAGACCGACTTTACCGGCAAAGGATTTCTGCAGAAAGCCAACGAGGAAATGGCCGAGTGGTGCAGACACGAAGAAGCCGTAGAGGGCCATTTTGAACGCTTTGGTGTTGATGTGCACGCATGCGAGTGCTTTGGAGAGCGCGGAGGCATCCTTTGGGGTTGGGTTGGGTGGAACACCGGCAGCGTTCGACCCGATGACCTCCTGGAGGAACGAGAATGTTGCTACGATGGTCATGATTCGGAGTCATGCATGCCCGGGCACGAAAAACAGGAGATCTACCTGAGGTTATCGCCTTGGTGCGAAGAGGGTTTGTGGCGAGCTGGACAAGATACTGAGCCAGCAAAGGGTGCAATGGTGCCTTTGGTGAGATTTGTGCACTCATCGTTAGGGGTGGCGATTCAGAGGATGCGGTGGGTGCCGACGGTACCGTCCTAGTATTTTGAGTTTCGTAACCAGGTCAACCAGTCATATGTATCAAGTGAATGGTAATTGGTATGATTAAACGCGCATCCTAGGACGAGGATATTATTTCTCTATGATCAGAAATCTAACAAGACCAAGGTACTATCATTGACGGGTCTTCACCCAAACTTTGACGTAGTCCGCGAAAGAAACCATGCAAATTGTCTGCCAGATGCCAAGAGCAATGCGAGGCGTTACTCCCCGGTAAAGACCTTTCATGCCGTTCTCTTTGTAGATGAATTTCAACGTGTTCAGAATGGTAAGTTTTTCTGGGCGATTTGCATTAGCAGTCGCCTTAGCCATCGATTGCATCTTGTAATGTGTCAGTTCCACAGAAATAAGCCTTATAAAGAGACCATACTTCAACACGGACAACTTCGATCGGCTGATTCCATGTCGCCAAAGCACCTCCGATTGAAGAAGCAAGTATCTTGTCGACTGCACCCAATTTCTCATGTTCACCTTTGCCACGCACATTCCGGATCGCTGTCTCTGTCAATCGGGCAAAACCCATTCTGAAACATCATCAGCTGATGAAAGATCAAAAGGCTCAGGGAGATAACGCACCGTGAACCCCAGTTTGTGCATTGACGCACAGCGACTGCGTTGACACCTTTGTTGATACCACGAATACCCTCCTTTCGGTATATGTCCATGAATACTTGAAAGGTTGACCGCTGTACGCCACTTGTAGCTTCCTTGTGTCGAGTAATTTCAACAGTCTTCATGCAGGTCGTGAAACCTATCAAGCAAGTGTGTGAGTAAACAGTAAGGTACCAGGGACGTTGTATCAGTCCCGAAAGACGGCAAGGTTTGTGAGAGCATAGCGGCGGGCGCTAGCCTTGATGTGTGTATCATTGTAGCTCATCGGCAATCCAACAATATTCACTTACCCATAGTTGCGTAAGCTTGAGCAATACCACCGCCCATACCGCCCAAGAGACCAGCTGCGGCCGGGCTGATGCCCATACCCACCACACCAGACTCAATTTCTGAAGCAGTGAAGAGTAAGACGCCGCCTTTCGTGGAAGCCTCTATCCATGCCTGCAGACGCGAGGTAAGGGACGGAGTGGTGAGGTGACGAACACGCGCTCGCGTACCCATGGGATCAGTCCTTGAAAGAAGCCAGCGACACCACCACGAGCCCAGACAGTCTGGGTAGCCTGGAGCATTGTCTGTGACCGGTTAGCAGCCATTTGGGTTTTAAGGACCTCGAGAGGCTGTCCTAGGGTCGTCACCTGATGAAAAGGTTATTCACATGCAGACAGGCACCAAAACAGATAGTGCAGACTGGCCTCCTGGAATAGCGGGGAAACAGGTGAGAGACTGGAATGGAAAATAACAGAAAAGGCGACTGACGAACTAGTAGTCGCGGCGACGAGATGAAGTCGTCAGTGTCAGCATGGTTTTAATACCAAGATGGTGCACAGTACCATGTTCATGATCGCACCTGTTGGACGAAGTGTAAGAACGAGCGCGTCACTAGACGGAGAAGGACATACCGACGGCAATGTTTGACCAGTTGACGCCCTTTTGGCCAGGTTCTTTTTGGATTGCCATCTTGTACTTGAGAGTAAAAGGAATGAAACGAAAGAGACGAAGGTCGGGAACAAGGACTCGGACTCTTGGTTTTGCATCTAAAATGGGCCAACACAGGCGAGCCTTCCTTACTAGGAATAGCACCTGCCATTTCGGGAAAACAGCGCTGACCCACTCCCGGTGTACACTGTACAGTACGACAACCAAGTTCATTATGTGACCAAAGTACATACCAACTATTTAGAGTCTCCGTGCGTGCACGACTAGGAATAGGTGTGTAGTGAAATTAGAGTATAAAAACCGTCCCGTGACCATGAAAGAGAACTGGGGTATGGCGTCGCGAGGTGGGTAGAGCTCCGGAATGCATATGAACAACCATGGTCGGAAAGAGCCACGAGAAAGAGGGATGGGAACCGCACCGAATCCACGAGGCTGGAAAGAAACGAGGGTTGCCGTTGGGTGTTCGATCATGGTGATGCCGATTTCATTGCCTCCAGGTCTGCCTTCAATCTGCAAGAAAACGTGCGAGACGCAGTCAATAAATTAGTTCCAATGAGCACGGTCCGATCAAATCAAAAGACGAATGACACAAAAATTGTACAGTAGAGACCGCCATGGTGAAGAAGCAACGTAGTTAGATGAAATCAAAGATCACGGCCAGCGCAATCACTACTCCAAACAAACTCTGCAGTCCAAAGACCTTGACATACCGAGTGATTGAATCTTGACTTTCTTCTTGTTCTTGTTCAAGATATTGGATCTCCATCGATTTCCGGGCAACATCTTGCTGAACTTCGTCCAACCGCCCCTGAAGTGTATCCACCTCCATCCTCATTCCCCTGACAACGCGATCGTGCTCAGTCTCTAGGTCATGCATTTTCAGATTGTGTGCCTCGTGGACCTTCTGCAACTCGTCCCGTGTGACGGTCGTGGCAGACACGTGGACAGTACCGTTGCTCCTTGGAGCCACAGCAGGCTCGACAGCAGCCAATTGAGCCCTCAGCATCGCAATTTCACCCTCCATATCGGAGAGCGACAATGCTAGCTCGGATTTCTGAGCAGCCAGGGTGCTGAGCTCCCCGTCGTGGATGGAATGGAGTCTCATTACTTCTTCCACACGAACGCGTGCCGCCTCCTCAAGCTCCTTGGAGTGGTTCGTCGACATCTCTGAGAGAGACTCCTTCGTAACAGCCAAAACGTCGTTGAGCATGACATTTTCGTCACGAAGGTTGGCAATCTCTTTGGTGAGACACTCAACCTCGCCTGCCTGATCGGCATTGGCGGAGGCTGCTATGAAGTTGGTGCGGGCGTCCTCAAGCTGTGCCCTCAGGCTCTCGCACTCAACATGTGAAGTGTCCAAGCCAGCCTTCGCCTTGGAGAGATCATCCTGGGTGGCGCGAAGCTCGAGTGATTGGCTATGAAATTTCTTTTCAATGGCGCTAACTTGAGATTCGAGGATAGCTTCATGTTCTGCCTGGAGACCGTTCACGGTAGACTGATGAGCAGCACGAAGTTGCTCGATGGTTGCTTGGGACTCGGCACGCAAACCTAGGAGGTCTTGGCCATGTACTTCTCCTGCCTCGTTCTGTATTCTGTGTTAGCCTATACAACGAGCGGAAGTACTTTACTTGCCTTGGCTCGCTCAAACGCTTCTTGAAGAAGTTGGTCATGTTCATCCCTCACTGCATCAACCTTGGCATCATACTTCGCCTCCACGGCCTATTAGAGTATGTTGTTGAGGGTTACATTCGTATACAAGGGTCATGCTCACCTCGAGCTCAGCGGTGAGCCGCTTAATTTCTTCCGACAGCTCAATATGCTTCGAGAGATATGATTGCTCAGTTTCTTCCATTTCCTGTTCGTGTACTTCATTGGATGCATGGGCTGCTGCCTTTGTCTCGTCGTGGGCAGCATGGACGGCAGCAAGTTCGGCCCTCAATGCCTCGACCTCGGCGATAGCTTGGGCGAGATCCGTTTGAATGAGCTCCACCTCGCTGGTGTGAAGCAAAGCAGCATCGGTGGCCTTCTGCGTGCTGTCTGCGTTCCGAGCTTCGGCATCACGTAGAACTTGCTGCGTGGCGGCAACGGCCTCCATGAACTCACTTTCCAACTTTTGGAGGCGGTCAAGGGTCCTCTTGTGCTCATCCTCGGCGTTCTCTTGACTCTCCTTCAGCTCCAGAATTTCAACTTCCAGTTCGGAGATCTTGGCTGCGCTCTCTATTCTCTCCGCTTTCAGTTCGCCGATACGAGCAGTAAGAGCGATTACTTCAGCTGCGTGCTCTTGTGATTCGTTGGACCTCGCTGCTGCATCTTGAAGAGCTTTGTTATGTGCAGCTCTAAGACTATTCACTTCTGCGGTGACGGTTTCAACGTCGGCCTTGGCCCTGAGGAAAGCTTCACGCTCCATCTGCGCAGCTGCCGCAGCCTCAACGGCTGACTGATCACTCGAAGACCGCAGTGACTCAAAATTCTCCTGGGCAGCCGCGATATCCGCCTGCAGTGTTTCGATATGCGCCTCAAGGGTCCTGATGCTTTCTGCATGGCCTGCCATAGACTCGTTCGCATTTTTGAGCTACAATACAAATATCAGAAAGGAGCGGAATTGAATGACAAGATTCCTACCTCTTCACTGACGGACTTGAGCACAGCTAGGTCATGAGAGTGTTCCGTTTCCACTTGTTGCAAGCGAGCTTTGAGACCACTGATGTCAGCGTCCGACGTTTGCTTCCTGATTTGAAGTTGCTCGATAGACGAAGTCTTGGTTCTGACATCAACTAGAGCTTCGCTAAGAGATACTTCAAGTTGCAAAATCTTGGCTTCAAGGGTAGTTACTACACCCGACTTGGTGGAGAGGCTCTCATTTGCTTCCCTTAGCTGTGAGGCATGTCAGCGCATGGGTCAACAGCATTCGAAAGTAGTGTCATACCTTTTCCTGTAGATCATCAAGCACGTTTCCGTCGTCACGAACCTCCCGTATGGAAGAGATTGACCCCATTGGCCGCATTGCGCGAGCTTGCGGAGGCGGCGCAGCAGCGGGGGGTAAGCTTTGTCTTGAGTTGGAAGGCGTCCTCCTCACGGCCTCTGAAACAGAGGCACGAGGGCGAGAAGGTGGGGCGGCAGCACTACCGGTTGCATTAGACTTCAGGGACGCAACTGAGCCAACTGGAGAAACAACAGATGGACGGGAGGTCGCATTCACCTCGGTGGGAGGAGGTTTGGATGAAGCAGAGGATGCCAGCGATGCCAGCAAGGTTGAAGTGCGTGATTTGGGTGGCAGAGGTGCTCCAGTAGCCGAAGGCGCCCTCGGCGGGAGCATAGACGATCTCCTGCTGGGTGGAGCGGGGCCAGAACCTGAGCCTCTAGATGAAGCCATCGTCGCGGTCTTCGTTGGATTCGCAGAAGAAGTGGTAGTTGGTTTTTTTGCGGTGGATGGTGTAGCGGTAGCGGTTTTGGAGAGAGGGGAAGAGGTGGTTTTGCCTGGAGGGGCTGCTTTGGCATTGCCAGCACTCAACGTGGCAGAATTTGAAGCCTGTCCAGCACATGGTTAATATGAAGCAAGCGTGCGCATAAAGCACGCCCAACGCACCTTCTTGTCTGTCGGCGTGGATGAATTTAGTTTGCCGGAAACGGACTTGGCAAGCGCTGTTGCCTTGTCCTTGTTTGCAGGGGTCGTACGTTTAGAAGGGACTCCATCGGCCTTCTTGGACACCTCCGTGATGGAAGCAGGACCAGGCTCGGTAAAGACGTCCTCTTGAGTAGCTTCGTGGAGGTCGCCGCCTACATCTTTTACTCTTTCGTCAAGGCTCGGTGCAAGTTTGGCGGTATCTTGCACAATTTCCGGTTCAACCTGTGCATTAGGGTCTTGATCTACCACGTCAGAGGCCTCATGTTCCCCGCGAGCGTCAGATGGGGGGTCCTGAGACGCGGGGACGGTTTCAAGGGAGACATGCGAATCAGGAGTTGGAGAGATCAAGTCGACGTCGGCCATGATCAATGAAGATGATGGCGGCAGGATCAAAGTGAGTGGAAGGAGCGGAAGAGGAAGTAAAGTCTCAAAGAAAATAAAAATTGGACACTGCAACTAGCCAGAACGTAATTCGAACAAGACAAATGTCAAACTTTTATTTACACATACATAAACATGGAAAAACTAGCGTTACTTGAGATCCGCGTACAGGTTCAACGCATTCAGCGTAGGCTCATCGAGCGACCCGTGATTGTACGATAGAACAGAAACCTGTTGGCAACATTAGCCTCTGATTGCGTGCTGCGCAAGGTTCAGAGCATCTCACTCCTCCAGGTTCGACACTAAAGTGTGTTCCTACACCAGAGTCAGCGCATCAGACTCGTGTCGATGTGGGCGATCATACCAAGTGCCAAGTCAAGGTTGATCCACCGCGAAATGAACACGCGATTAAAGTGCCCATGAGCGACGATAAGGACGTCACGAGCGCCTTTACCCTCCTCAAAATACTGGTGGTGATACTCGCAAACCTGTGTGGCCTCAGTCGGACACGAGCGCAGGTCTACAGGGCTGCTTGACCTTTGCGATCATGCCATCCACGCGGGAGCGCATATTGTCCACACTCTCACCCCCGGGGCAACTAGCAATCAGGGTTATGAGGCATTCCGGCGGGCCAGATCGGCATACATACCCATCCCTCCAGATGTCCCAGCCCGGCTGTTTGGCTAGAATCTCTTCCTTGAAGAGCCCTTCGTAATTACCATAGTCCCATTCGCACGCTTCTTCGGTTATGATGTGATCAGGGAACTTCGGCAGGTGTTCAAACAAGAGATGGAACGTCTTGTGGGCGCGGATGCGGGGTGAGATGAAGACAACACCAAGGTTCTTCGGGTCAAGAGCTCCTGTGAATCGAGTTAATGGCCTGTCGGTCGTTTCAGGAAGTACTGACTGCCCTCCCCGACTAAAAGCAGTGCTTTCTCCTTGATTTGCTGTTCGCCACGAGCTGTGAGGGGGATGTCACTCCTCCCTGTCTGAGGTCAACGAAGCTCAGTGCGGGGTAGGGGTATTATCTCGAGAGACTAAGCTCACATGACGTCTATCAGTAGACGAGGGTGTGAGATCAATCAATCAGGACGCGAAGCAGAAGGCAAGCTCACCCGTTCAGAGACCACTCGGTTTCGCCTGGGCAGTGTCAACGTCGCTCGTGGTTATATGTATGTAAACTGACCGTGTCGGATGAGAAAAACCCTTGGTGGGGGACGAGCCATTGCAGTCGAGATAGGAGAGATGTCAAGCCAGTTAAGGCAAGCTTGACTTGACTTTTGACCGCGACCATGCTCGATGAATGTAAGTCGTCCGAGCAAACAAAGTCGTCACTTTTTCACCATCCCTTCAGTCGTCGAGCACACAGCGCCCTCCGCCCATCCACGCTCTCCACTGCCTCACGTCCAGTACGATGGCTTCGAACCTGCCCCGCTAGCAGCTTCTGTCAGTGTCGCGCTCTCTGACTTTCCAAGCAACTAACCCCAGCTTAGCTCGATGCACAGTCTCCGACCTCCCCCCCCGCCGATGCACCCATCTTCGACCTTGGCAGAGTACAATACACACTTCCTGCTCCATTGCTCTCTCTTGCTGTCTCCTCCGATGTCCTGGCAATGGCCCTGTCTTTAAACCTCATCATTCTCATCGAGCTCTCGCATGCGGAACAAGTCCTCCAGATTCCTATTCCCCGCAAGCCCACGGAAATGTCTATACACAAGATATTCCTTGACCCCTCCGGCCGACATCTTGTCATCACGTCCCACCAAGGCGAGAACTGGTATCTATACCGCGGGTGGAAGAAACCCAAACCATTGAAATCTTTAAACAAAATGGTCATCGAGAGCATTGCGTGGAATAAAGCAGCACTGTTGTCGTCTTCGCACTCCCTATCAACCAAGGAATTCTTGTTTGGAACGCGTAATGGTGGCATTTTCGAAGCAGTTCTCGATGCAGGAGAGGATCTTTTCAAGTCGCAAGAACGTCATTTGCAGTTGCTCTTTTCATTGCCCGAGAAGGCTCCAATCACCGGCATCAAATTTGAACTGTTCCCTCCGGCTGATCAAAGAAATGCACTAGTGATTGTGACCACACCCTCGCGCATCTACCAATTTACTGGTACACCGGACCGGCGCTCAGATGACGGGGGTCGCCTCTTTTCCTCCTTGTTCGCCATGTACCGAGAAACAGCCCCAAGTGAGTCTCCGAATTATCCCATGATGTTCTAGACTGAGACTACGAAGAGATATCTGAATTACCTGGAGACTTGCAATATTCAGAACTGCACTTCTTCACGCCGAATTCGGATCAGGCTCTCTCGTTGCCCAAGACTCTCGCTTGGATGACAGGTCAGTGCTCTTCATAGCCGACAAAATTTTGTTCATCAACGCCGTTTGGTCCAGCACCAGGGATCTATCATGGGACTCTCAACTTTGACCCGAATTCTGACGATCACGTTGATTCGACGCAACTCCTCCCCTACCCTCCGCTGGATTCCCCCGAGTCCCTTGCCTTACAACCGCATCCCCAAGTTCCCATCTCAATTCTACTTACCGAGTTCCACTTCATACTGCTTTACAGAGATCGTATCGTAGGACTATGCACTCTGAACGGGAAACAGACCTACGAGGATGTCATCCCGCTGGTGAGCAGCATCATGCGCAGTTGAAGCATGCATCTCAAGATATCACAGAGACCAAACGAGACAGTCAAGGGGCTTGCAGCAGATCCTGTTCGTAAGACATATTGGGTTTATACTGACCAGTCGATCTTTGAGCTGGTGATCGGGAACGAGAGTCGTGATGTATGGCAAATATACCTTGCGCAAGGGGATTTCGATATCGCGTTGCGATATGCCAAGGTTGGTTTCGCTGGATGAGATGAAGAACGACGGCGATAACCCTTCGTCAGACTGCCACTCAACGCGACAAAGTCCTCTCTGTCCAGGCTCATGCTTTCTTTGAAGAAAAACGATACTTCCAAGCGGCTCAGTGTTATACACAGTGCTCAGTCTCTTTTGAAGAGGTGACCCTCAAGTTTCTAGACGTCGGCGAGCGGGACGCACTTCGGTCATATCTGATCAGCCGCTTAGAGCGGACTCGCAAAACTGTAAGTTGAAATCTTGTAGATCTCTGCACTTTGTTTAGACGTGCTTCACTAGGACCTGACGGCGCGCATGATGCTAGCAACTTGGCTTGTTGAGTTTTATCTTAGCAAATGTGACGAACTGGATGATCTCTGTGCATCCGAGGCTGCGACAAGTGATGCGGAGAACATGCAGGCAGAGCGTACCATTCTTGAAGAGGATCTCTGTCACTTCTTCGAGACCTACAAGGTTAGTACCCTTCACCTTGTCTTGGCTGCCGTCTCGGATTTCTCCACAGGCAAACCTGGATCGTAACACCGTGTACGAGCTCATACAATCTCACGGGCGAACGGACATGCTGCTCTTCTACGCAACTATAGTTGGAGATTATGAACGGGTTATCCAACACTGGATACTCGAGGAAGATTGGTTGAAGGCGATCGACACGCTCAATCGCCAGGTTTGTTCATTGTTTTACCGTGGTGTATCGACCGACAAATTAATCGTACTAGTCGGATCTAGAGCTTTATTATCGTTTTGGCACAGTTCTTACCAGACACGCACCGAAAGCGATGGTCGACTCGTGGCTCAAACAGTCGGCTCTGGACCCTTTGCGACTGATACCCTCCCTCTTGCAACTGCAGCACCTTCCTCGCGATCCATTGGTACCAAATCAAGCGGTGCGATATCTTGATCACGTTGTCTTCAACCAACACAACACTTCTTCTACTGTCCATAATCTACTGGTGACATTTCACATCTCCTCGTCCTCAAGCCCCCCTGGGGATGACGGCCCACTGTTACGTTTCCTTATGATGGCGCCTTCCAATCCGCTCACCGGCAAACCTTACTATAACTTGGACTACGCTTTGCGGTTGTGCAAGAAATCGGGTCGGACACAGCCCTGCGTGCATATCTACTCGAAGATGGGTCTATATGAAAACAGTGTCGATCTTGCCCTGCAGAAGGGTGATCTCGAACTAGCAAAGATAAACGCCGATATGCCAGAAGGTGATCCTCAGTTGAGGAAGAAGCTTTGGTTGAAGATTGCTCGATATGTCGTACAGGACAAGAAAGATATCAAAGCGTGAGTCGCGGTTGGGCTGGATTGGGCACACTCGTTAATTGTTTTCGGAGCCAGTGCAATGCGGTTCTTAGAAGATACTGACCTGCTCAAAATCGAAGATATTCTGCCTTTCTTTCCGGATTTCGTCGTCATTGATGACTTCAAAGAAGAAATTGCGCATGCCCTGGAAGGCTACTCGGCTCACATTGATGACCTGAAGAAGGAGATGGATGACGCTACTCGCACTGCGGAGTCGATCAAGCAAGATATCGTCGAGCTGAAGAGCCGTTTCGTCACTATTGATGCTGGAGAGCGATGCTCCGTTTGTGCACAGCTCTTACTGACTAGACAATCCTACATATTCCCTTGTCAACACACATTCCATGCTGATTGTCTGATTGGACTGGTGAGTTTGCACATATTCGTGCAATGCTCGTCATTTGACCCGTGTTTCCAGGCGAAAGAGTACCTGCCCCGTCATGCCCTCAGACAGATTCTCATCCTGCAGACGGAACTCATCAAGGACGTTCAGACGACAGGTCTTGGGGACCATCCGGTCACGACGTCTTCCAGCGATGTGCGGCAGCCAACGCGACAGCGCACATTACTGTCAGCAAACTTTGCTAGCCCACTTCAGAACGGCACGAAGGCAGCGGGTTCACTCGGACGGAATATTCTCTCTGCGGGTGATCGGCTACGAGACCTGATCTTACCAGATGCACTCGCTTCTGTCGTCTCAGCTCCTGGGTGGATACCTGGTATAGGTACCAGTGGTGGTCAGAAGGGACCAAATAAAGACGCTGAGAAACAGGCGGAGAAGCTGCGGGCAGAGTTGGATGATGTGTTGGCAAGCAGTTGTCCCTTGTGCGAAAGTGTCATTGCAGGACTGGACAAACCATTTGTGAACGATGGAGAGGTAGACATGACATGGGTGCTATAGCGCCGTCTCATCTTCTTATGTCCCCACTTGATATATTCTCAACCGTTGATTTTTTTGGTACGTCCAGCTCTGCGTCGTAGTCGGGCAGATTTCCTCGCACCCATCTACATAGATGTCAGAAGCGCATCAGGTCAGAGAATAAATGCGGCGTGTACAATGGCTTTTTCCTGTTCCAATCTGCGGCGTTCTTCGCTTGCCCTCTGGCGTTGGAGGGTTATCTCCCTTTTCCTGAGACGAGTCTGTGGTGTATGTAGTACTCGGTTGAGAGCCTGAGGAACTCACTGTTGTTTTGCAGTCTGCTTCTCCTGCTTGAGCTCGGACTCGAGCTTTTTGACGGCGTGCTCACACTTGGTTTTCTCCATCCGCACATGCCATTTTGTCTTGTGTCCTGCGGAGGACTGTGAGCGACTGGTAGGCGGTTTGATCAAAACATCAGCTGATCAACACGAAGGAGGCGATGTCCCGTACGCGGTGGCAGTTTTTGGCAGCTTCCACGAGTTTCCCGACACACGGCCGTTGGTAGACGCAGCGAGGTCCTTGTGCTCGTGTGTATGATCCATATTCGCGTCGCAAGTCATCAGCATGAGAAAAAGATAGAGCTCGTGGTGTTTTTTTTTTATGTAACTTGGGGCTTATTTGTCTGCCAGAAATCCCAGCTCCCTCCCAGTCTCTCAGACGGGTCGCAACGGCAGGTCTTGTACGACGATGGCCGTGTCGTTGCGCTCCTCAACGGATGCTCACGAGAACGCCCTCAGGTCCGTCTCTGACCGCCGCCATTACCTGCGCCATCGCTCCCGTTTCCCGTCCCTCACCGAGTTTCCCGACTCTCCCTCGGTCTATAGTCATGCCTATCACTCTCCCGACGCCGACGTGTACTCTGACACTGCGTCCTTCTCTCGCCTCTCTGACCCTCCAGATTGCCTAGAGTGCGACGACGAAACAGCTTCTACTATACGCTCTCTCTCTACTGAAGACGTCCAGGATGACTCTGACATTGACGACTGCACTGACGACGCCTCACACCGAATTAGCCTGCAGGGTCCCAAGATCAGGTTTCACTCTCGCGCGCCTTGGGAGACAGACGATGCCATCCCGCCTGGCGAGGAATCAGATAACAGCCATAGGTCTGCCACGTTTGGGAGCAAGCTCAAAGGAAAGGCCTCCAGGGCGGACAGTCTTATCCGCACTTTTACTAGAGGCTCTTCCACTGCCAGTAGACCCAGTGTTGATTCTGCACGCTCACAGGTCTCAGCAACCTCCTCTTTCGAAATCACAGCGGGAAACTACTCTGGTTCTCGTGGTGCTCTGTAGTGAGTCGATAGGATATTCCAGTATCCTATTCCAGTTTCACTGATGTCCAATACAGTGATCTTGCAAGGCAATCCATGTCGGGTTCCTCCTTGTCATCTTCCGCTTCCACTTTCGCACGCGCGACCAAATATCCAGTACCCTCTCACCACATCAGTCAGACTCATACCGTCTGCTTGGGAATGGTCCCCCCGTCGATGATTCTCGAAAGTGCTCCCATGCTTCCCTCATCCTCTGATACCTCCCACACTTGCAACGAGCACGGCGCGAAACCATCTCAGGTCCCTTTGCCTCAAGAACGACAGTCTTATGACGAGTTCGTACATCCTTACGCTAATCCTGATTTGGTGGCTCCATATACCCAATCTCCCGAGACGATACCCTCCCATCACCCATTCTTGGGGAATATGAACGGAAGTGACTCCAACAGTACTGTCACCGACTCAACTAGTACCAGATCTGCAGCGTTTTCAGTCATCTCCAACGAGACATCTACTACATCATTAACTTCCCGCGAGGTTTTCCACGGAAATCCTCGTGTTAACGGCAAAGAAATATCCTCTCCAATTTCTGTCCTTCACCAGGGGGACATTAGTTATGTTGATCGCGACAGCAGATTTTTGTCTCTACATCCACCCCCTGTTGGTTTTGATGGTTCTCGCCGGAGTAATCCTCGGTCACCCACTGTCACCCTTATCTCCCTTCAAGAAGCGCAGGCAAGGGAGAGATTCCGCAGCAATACAGTCCACACCACAGTTGCTCGATCAAAGCTACCCTTTCCCACTTCAGATGATATATCCGAGACAACAAAAGACCAAACCGAGGAGATGGACACCGCTGGCATACTAGCTCGTACACGTGCTCGATCAACTAGTATCGGGACTCGGTACAAGACCATCCCACTTCCTTCGTCTCAGTCTCAATTTACTGAGACGAGAGAGGAATCCGCCGTTTCAGCCCCAATGAGTGCTGTTCCTGGACGGGCACTCAAACATAAGAAAAGTGGGTTCATGCGGCTCTTCAGTGGTCGTAATCCAGAAGGAGAGAAAGAAAGAAGCCCACCCCCGCCAGTTCCTCCCTTTGCCGATGTGGCATATGCTGAACAAAACTTGCAAATTCATGGGACCGGGAAGACCTCGAAGACCGCGCTTACAAAGGCGAAACCCTCCTTTTCGCCGCCGATGAGCTCAGGTGCGAGTCTGGCTTCGACAAACAGTGCTTCATCCGGTGGCGATGGCCTCGACGGGAAGGGGCCTTCTTCACGCAGACGGCAACCACCTTCGCTCTCCATCGTTACCAGACCCTCGGATCATAGTATTCCAGGTCAAAGTTCATCGGGCTTGAACTTCGCACCAACACCACCTCGCTCTCTTACTGTCCCACAGAGTGCTCCTCCAGGCAACACCGACTTCCCGGGCCTCAAGCTTCGACCTGTGTCCACCTCCTTCAGCTCCCACTTTGCTGGTATTGTAGCAGGTGTCGGAGAAGAACTGCAACATGATGTACATACACCGAGTTCTGCCGCGAGCTCGGGCACTGCGCTGTCTCCCTTCACGCCCGTTTCCACGCGCCGCAGCGATGATGCACCAACGACCGCAGGAGAGACTCCGGGAGAAGTGCATTTGACCATTAAAGGACTACAGGATCAACTTGTGTCCACTAAGAAGGCTTGGCAGCAGCAAATTTGGGAGTTACGTGGACGGATCAGAGACCTGACCTCTGAACTAGAGGATCTTCGAGCAGCAGACTACCAGGTGTACTGCGAGGTCTGTGGTCGAGGAGAACCACAAAGGCGTCATGCTTCACCGTCGGACGAGCAGCAGCTGAAGAAGGTTAGCATAGTCAACCGACCAAGGGCTCGTACTGGCGACACAGCACGTTTTGCGAGCGGTAACTGAAACATCCACACTCTTGATTTCATTCCTTTCATACTCTTGTATCGCGGATAGATGCGTTGAGTGTCATTTCTTGGTATCGTGCGATGGCGATGGACATATTGTGCATGCCACAGCACACCCTATATTCTATGTTCAGTTCCACAGGACGAGCTTCACACCCTTCCTTATTTTTATTGGTTTTATCCTATTCGTGGTGCTACCCCCTCCCGCTCATTAAGAGAGTTTCCCCCTCTGTCCCTCGTTCACTTCCCTCGGTTTGTTCGTCTGGCTTTCAGTCCAGTGTGCATATATATTTCTAAATGCATATACTCTCAAGTACCATACGCGAGGTCATGTATGCTGACGGGCATATGTAATGGTTGTGGTCCTCTACCTTGACAGGGGGGTTAAGCATCGTCGTCTCCTCCAAGGAGCCAGCCAATTCCCTTCTGCAGGACGCGACCTGCTTGTGTTGAAACCTCATCGCTATCGAACCTGCCTCTAGTCCCATCTCTGCTTTTTGACCGCGTATCCTCTCCAGAACTACCAGAACGCGCGCGGCCTGTGACGGCGAACGTAAAATTTGACGCCACGCGATTGAACGCTCTGCCAGCTAGTGCAGCGGCATCCTCCGCATTTATGAGAGGTGTTGCGGGTATGTGTAATTCGCCAAGTCTGTCTCGCAGAGATGAGGCATGTTTTTGTGACGATGGTGTGTTGCGCTTGGACTGAGTGACTGTCCTAGAAGCCAGGTATTCACGACGGCTCTCGATGTCTTCCTTTTCTAAACGTCGCCAAGATATAAGAACGTCGTGAAGTCTATCGGCGGGACAAAGTTGCAGCGCGCGACCCAAAAGTGAGAGTTTCGCTTCGACATCCTCAAATTCAGGATGTCGCCCAAGCTGGAAACAAGCAACCCAGCAGACATCGCTCGCCTCCCGAATAGTCTCGTCCTCGTTGTCATTTGATGCCTCCGCACTCAGCTTTGAGACCTTTTCAATCATTCGTTTGCTAGTTTCGTAGGCACGTGAGAAGTCTTCGACCTGGAGTGCAGTGCCTGAGAGCATGGCGAGTATCCTCACTTCTGCGACCACATCACCTTCAAAGCCGAGCTTGTGTAGGAGATCGAGAATAACCTCTGTGTGTTTGTATGCGTCTGCTGTGCTCGAGAGGACACGTGAAATGAGAGAAAGACGGTCCTTGGTCAAGCGGATCTCGATTGGGGAGAGCGGAACACCAGGTCGTGAGAGTATGTTGAAGGAGGAAAGCCGGGAAGTGGCTTCGATAAAGTCGCGCTCTTTGCTCAGACGCTCCGAAGGAGGTGGAACAGCGAGGCTGGAGGGAGAGTAAGCCACTTGGCGCCGGGGAATTCGAATCCTTACCAGTCATAAGCTAGCTTCATATCACCGGTCTTGTAATTTCCTGAACTTGCATTGTCGTAAAATTCACGTGAGACAGAGAGAGAAATCTCTTCTGCGATGAGAGGAGGTAGGGACAATTTCCCATGCCTCTGTCGGAGAAGCTCTCCTGCAATATCGAACGCTACTGGATCGATGAGGACGTACGCCGTGGAAATGAAAGATACTCACAACCCGAGCTCAACAAGCCAGCGAAGAAAATCGAGGAAACTTCGTCTCTCGAAAGAAGTCCGAACGCGCTCTTGAGCCCGGTCTCGCTACTTCCACAAAGCTTGAGCATGTCCTCCAACAGCCATTCCCACTCATCCTTTCCATTGAGCTCACTCGAGCTTCCCGTGCGTCTGGCCATTCTGTTTGCCCATGCGCGTTGCTCGACTGCATCGTATGCACTCTGCAAGAACCATTGCAAAGGTGCCCCTACATTCCACCGCGATAGTATTTCCCCGGACTCCAAGTGTACGTCCAATATATCAAGTGCGCGCGAGAGCGAAACAAGTGGGAGCGGTTTGAAGAAAAGCATTAGGTCAGAGGACGAACAGTGCGGCCGGGTCGTGGACGGTGTCACGAAAGATCCGAGAGATATTATCGTCGCATCTGCTTCGTCTACTTCATCCTCAGTTCCTGGTGTGATTTCCCAAGCTGGAAGACACTCGAATATAGAACTCATTTTAGACCATTCAGCGCGGCTGTCACTGCCGTATAGACACGCGAGAGCTAGCCTTGCGACGTCCTCGTCGTTACGAATGATGCGGTGTGTGACAGGAAGGGTGGGCTTGGACGCTTCGAAAATTGCGGCGACAATTGGCAACGGGGCCGAGAGAATATAGTCATAAAGGAGGCGAATAGGTAGACCTGGGTCGGGATTGCCGGCGCGCTCTGCCCGTGCCTCCAGAACAAATAGATAAGGCATCACGAGGCGAGTGATGTCCTTCGCGACGGTGTCTGGAGCTGAATGGGCGAGGTAGGCACGCACAATTTCTGCAGGCTCTGTACTCCACCAGCAGGCGAGCGTCCAATCTTGGCTGTCTTGGGGTTCGCGAGGCTGAGGCGAATCATAGACCAATCTGGAAAGAAGGCTGAGGTCTTCACCTAGCTCGTCGAGGTCAGGTACTCCACGAGAAGCTCCATGCTGAACAGTTGCGAGAGCTATATCGAGAATACCAGTGGATGCAATGATGACGTCCACACGGCGCTTGTACCAATCAGCAAGATCTTTGGGCCCAAGTGACTCTGTGCATGCTGTAGCATCATCTTTTGACTGATACAATTCAAATTCGATGTGAGAGACAGCTTGTGAGGCCTTGAGCGCAGCATCGACCTCGGGTGTCTCGACCCAGTCCTGCTCTGTTCTCCAACTGTTGAAGGACGGTGTTTGTTCTGCATCCTGGCTAATGTCATAAGCTGGAAGTATTTCGCGATACTCGGATGGGTGTGTATGACTAGGTATACTGTCAAGTATGACGAAACGGGAGGGCCAAAGAGCGGCAGAGTGGTGAAGCATGATTGTCCGCAGTGCGGTAAATCGTTGCTGGGAAGCGAGGAAGCAGGCTATCTGTAGCATGTCTTCGGCCAAAAATTCGGGACAATGGAATGGGTGGGTCGGCTGGCCTATGTCGTGGAGGGGGAAGGGATATCTCGCCGTCTTCAGCCCACGGATCATCCTCCCATTCCTCATCAATATCGTCAGAGTGATCCTCCTCCGTCGATACGTCCTTGCATATCTGCACGAAGGACGAAAGTCTGTCGCAACGGTGGAGAAGAAGGGCGCGCATGCGGCAGAGTTGGGCATCGTCTGGAGCGTCATTGAAGTACATGGTGAGTACTTGATTGTTTCCACTAAAGGAGTCTGCATCGGGGGTAGGGATACGAGGTGCAGCTTGGGCTCTATGGACGGCCGAGCTAGTGCGAGTGATTCCCAGCTCGAGAAGTGACCGCTGTGTGTCAACATTGTCCACGCGCCTATCGACACAGGCCGCTACAGCCCAAAGGTCATCGTCGACGGCGGAGAGGACATCCCGAACGTTCTCAGGGGTAATATCCTGATCTTGAATGTTTTGCCAGCGTATGTAGGGCTGCGTTTCGTCCATGGTGGTAGTACTTGACCAAGCAGGCGTCCGCCTGGCGCTCACGTGTACATCCACCACTGCATGTCAATAGCAACCAAAGATCATTATGTCGCGCAACAACTAGACTACTTTTCATCGATCCAGCGACTGTATGACTAAAAGCGAAAAACCAGAGCCTGTATGGTGTGTACTGCGCAAAACGAGCCGGGAAGTCCCATCGGAATGCGAACGATCTACGTGATTGGGTCCATGTGTAATATCCCATTACCCGAGCAAGTGAATAGCTGACGACCAATGCGCGCATCGAGGAACAAGGACGATTCAGAAAAGCGTTTCCTGAGAAGCGAGTCAGCACTTGAACACGAGAGAAGTACGTTGCAAGGACCTCGTCTCGAAGATATTCCCCAACATCCCTGGTAGAGAGAGTATGAGCAAAGACGATAAAGACAACTGAGCAGACGGGGACGCACGCTTGATGGAATACAATGATGGCTGTAGGATCTAATTTACGTGTGTCGATAGTTGACCGGGCAGTTACACCAAATCCCTGAAAACGAGATCGATTTGTATGAACGCACGAAAAGATGAATGGAGAAGAGGTACCAGCGGAACATCATTCATGCTGAATACGACCACACCTTGATGCTCGGGAGTATCCTCTGTGATTCGACCAAGGTGTGCCTTGAGGATATGGTTGCCATACAGGAAAGGCATTTCGCCATTAGGCTTGATCCAGACCTTGGAAAGATGTTAGATGTAGGTGCGAAACGAATGGCAGATATACCTTGTATTTCGCATACTGGGCGATGTGGTCGAGAGCAGTGACATGGAGCTTGAACTTTCCGCTTTTGCTGAATTTTCCGAAGCAAGTGCCGAGAGTGACGAGATTTGGTCGTGCGACGGAGATGGTTAGACGCATCGACGATTCAGAGACATAATAGACTTTGTCCTTGTGCAATCTGAAGCAATAGGGCTCGTCCTTGCGGTCGATGAGGTGGATGAGATTCTTGCCCTGTGGGTGAAGCTGTGGGGGTGCGAGCAGTGGATAGTGAAGGGGTGGACGTACGACGTAGTTTGCGAGTTTTGTAAAGACGGCTTTGCTTTCGTCTTGTGTGAGTGGACGCATCGATGATGGTAGTTGAGAGTTGCTTGTCACTGCCACCGTCACGGTTACCCTCCAACATACATGTCTACCTCTCTCCCCCCTTCATTCTCCTCCTTCCCCGACATTGATCCTGGTCCAAGCAATAGACCGCCTTCCCCCGCACGAAACGAGTCCACCAACAATCATCACCGCCCGATCGATTTTGCCAGGAGAAACAGGCCCGAAAAACGAAGCCACAGGGAAAAGGACAGGCCCCCTTCAAAACGAGAAAAGCACTTCTCCCCGTCCAACAACTGTTGCAGTAGCGAGCCGCGCGCTGTCGATGCACTGTTAGATGACGAGAGGCTCAAGGCAAACGAGGACAGACTCCGTCTCGAGCAGCAGGGCCAGGATCGTGACAGATGGGTTCCACGTCCCCTCTTTTACTCGGATCGTAAGGGTGACATCCTCAACTTAACCTATGGCCGTCTACACACCGGTGACGTGCCAAAGTATCGCCCGGTAGCCCGTGAGTAGTCAACTGTCATGCACCCGAACAGCTAATCATGCACAAGACGGCAAGCATATTCTTGGTCTTGACAAAGCATGGACTGTCTCCCATAGAGTCGGAGAAGGCATCCAAGTCACTATCGGTCAACGCAAGGTATAACCCTTCGCCTTAACCCCAAACCCTTTACTGAGGATATTCCGTAGCAACCTTCTCTCACCCATTCCAGCTCAAGCGCCGTTCTCGCCGCACCTTCCCGGCGCCTAATCGCTTCCGCTGACAACTACAAGTACAAAGAGGTGGACGGATTCTTGCGTCTCACATCGCACACTAGTCAAATTATTGATCAAGGCTTCCGACCGAATTCCAGAGGCGAGGCAGGTTCCGATTCGGACCTCTCAGCATCAGATGCAGAAGGAGACAGTTCAGACGACGACCACGCGCCCATTCTCACATCTCACCAGCTAGCCATCAAAGCCCTTGAGGAAAGACTCGCTGCTGATCCCTCCTCCTTGCAAACATGGCTATCTCTGGTTGCACGGTCCCTCTCAGTCGTGCCATTGACTTCTAAGAATGCCAACAAAGCTCGATCCGAAATAACTATTTCGATCCTCTCACGCGCTAGAGCTGCCCATCCTTCCAATCTTCACTCACCCACTCTCTTGTTGAAATATCTTCGGGCAGGCGAAGAGTTATGGCATCCAACTAAACTCATGGCCGAATGGGAGGACGCTCTCAAGTTGGGTGGCATTGATATCTGGATGGACTGGTTCGAGTGGCGCATTCGCACTTCTGTGGGAGGTATCGACCAAGTCGTGTGGGATGCAACACGTGCATTAAAGGCTTTAGATGACTCCGAGGACAGCGAGCTTGATAGGTTGCGTATCGTGTGGCGAGTCGCCGTTGCGTTCCAGGAGGCAGGTGCGACTTTGGGGAGTTGGGATCGCTATCGTGTTCTGACTCCACTCGTTGCCCAGGTTTTTATGAACGTGCCACAGCGCTCTTCCAGGCGCAAGCAGAACTGTACGTCCCTAGATACCGTTGAAAAGGAACTCATTATTAACAGGATGAGCAGTACATTCGAGGTCCCCCAATCGTTATATGGACTGCCTGTTGACACGCAACTAGACTCATTGGAAGAGTTCTGGGAATCAGAAGTACCGCGCGTCGGAGAGCCTAATGCCAAAGGCTGGTCCGCATGGGTCTCCGGTGGAAAGCCAAAGGCTACTCCTCCAAGTCTGCCGACATCTATGGATATCGATTCTACGTCAGCCGATCCATTTATTAGATGGTATAACGATGAGACACGTGGAGATGTTGTCTCGCGCATCCCTGCCCGCTACGAGTGGGGTATCTCTGACCCTTATGCGACTGTCTTATTGTCGGATATCAAGGCACTGTTGCTTCCGTTGACAACTCAACCAGCTAAAAATGCGTTTCGCCTTATATGGCTCTCTATCATGGGCCTTTACATTCCTGGTTTTACCAACACACTCGCGAATGGAACAACATGGGACGATCGGTGGTCATATACACATCTTACAACTGTATCATGCCTTTCTTCCATATTCCCGCAGCCAGGGAGAACACAGCAATTACTTGCTGACTCTCACGCTGGTGTGGTAATTGGGCGAGAGCGGGAGTACGGATCGGCCTTTGGACCTGTCAAGGACTGGAGCTTAGAGGTGTTTGGCCCACTGGATTGGGTGGGGACAGACTATTGGAGGATGTGGACGGCGAAAGACATACAGGGCGTACACGAAGAGTTTGTGAGGGCTATCTTCAACCAGCTCCGGTGTGGTGCAGAAGATTACCAATGGGATGTGTATGCTTTGGCGTTTGAGGCGTCGGTGAACGTGAAGAGGTCAGGCCTGATTTGCTCGGATCTCTCTGACCGGTAAGCATACTAATTGATGATCACAGTGCTTTGAAGGTTTCTCGAACGCTCTTGGCACTTGCCCCCGACTCGCTTCCGCACTGGGCAGCTCATGCTCGACTTGAACGTATGCGTGGAAGGATCGAAGACGCACGGAAAGTCTATCAAACTATTCTTATTTCGACACGCCAATCGCCTACGCAAGCATTTGTCGGGCAAGTGTGGTGGGATTGGGCTGAATTGGAATGGTTGAACGGCGATCAAGATGTCACGCTTCGGGTGGTCATGCGGTCGGGAAACGTTGATGGTACAGGGGGCATGATGGTTCTTCGGGCAAAGCGTAACCTGGAAGACATCATGAATGCTGCACATGGACTGTGGAAGGATCGCGAAGCATGGATAAAGCTGCGAGCGCTGATAGACTTACTGACAGGTTCGTCACTACCTGCCGTGCTGACTATCTTTGACTCGCGGCCCTCCGGAGTTGAGGAGGCAGTGAGGGAGAGCTTGATGATGGCATCGCTGGTGATGCTATATAATCATGCGATAATGCTGCGGACCCCTACGGCACCAACAACACTCCGAGATCGACTGCAGGTCGCTATTGGGATGTATCCCAGCAACACAATTGTGCTCGGGATGTTCTTGGAGGCGGAGAAGGGGTACGGAGTGTGGGGGCGCGTGAGAAGTCAGCTGGGCGAGGGGGTGACGGACGGAGGCGCGAAAGAGAAGGGTGTCTTGAGGAGGGCTGCAGAAGTATGGGTCGCAGGGTGGGAGAGGGGGCGTTGGGATGTTGAGGTGGAGCGGACGAGGAGTGGATTGGTAGCCGCAGTGGAGAGCGAGAGGTGAGTGCAGGGCGGGACGATAGATTTTTGGTGCTGACAGACGGGCAAGAACAAGGAACAGTGCGATCCTGTGGCGGATCGTTCTCGAGTTCGAAATCCGGACTGGACAGATGCAGCGAGCCAAAAGTCTGCTATTCAGGGCAGTCGGGGAGTGCCCTCTCGCCAAAGGTTTGGACAACAATCTAGCATTCGTGCCAAGGTGCTAATACAGGAGGCAGGGCTCTATCTACTGGCATTTGGACCGCTGCGGGGTGTATTTACGGCGCAAGAACTGGCGGGGTTCGTGGATATTATGGCGGAAAGGGGACTGCGTGTACGGAGAGGACTGGAGGAGTACGGATGGGACGAAGGGACACTGAGGCGGCCCGGGGAGGAGAGCGGGGACGAGCGGTGAGCGTTTGTTTGTGTACCGTGTTTGTACACCTGGGTTGTTGTGTGTTGTTTGTGTATGAGGTGGACGACTTTTCATTGTTTATCTGACCGCGACACAAACACAATCCTTGAATATCTCGTGTGGGATCACGCCTCGTTCGCTCTCTGTCTTGCCCCCGCGAGGGGCCATCTCTACTTTCATTTCTCACTAGTAATGACCACTATTCCCGCCCCAACAGCTCCCCGCGAAGAATGGCCAGACGCTGACTTCGATTTGCCCGACGGAGACCACATTCGCCCCCTCGACGTCGAATCTGACAAGGAGGATGACGACGACGACCTTGACTGGGATGTCGACATGGACATCCGCACCGCCGGTGGTGCAAAGGCCAAAGCAGTCGTTTCTGGCCTAGCCGCCCGTAACGAGTTCGCCAGGTTCAGCTCCGCCGCCATGATTACCATCCGTCCGCCACTCACTTGTCAGGAAGAGGAGGACGAAGAAGACGACGAGGGTGTCTCTACCATCAAAGTCGCCGAACTTGCTTCGACGCTCAAAGCCGTTGCCAAGCCCCCTACCGCACCTATCGACGAAGACTTTGAGTCCGCATTCGCCCTTCCCTCCGATTTAACACAGCTCTCGCTCGCTCCTTTACCCCTTAGCCATCGATCCTCCAAGAATTCCCTCGAGTGGGGTGACCGTGATCAGACCTCCTCTTCCCAGTCCTCAGACGCTTACTCCACACTGGGCTTCGCCGACGGTTCATCCTCTCATTCCGTATCTTCCCTCTCTCTCCCAGACACAGAGGAGAGTGAATGCGACGAGGACGACAGTGAAATCGACGGCCTGGTCATTCCTTCCGGTCTCTTCGAATCCGGCCACAGTGGCAGGCATCTCAAAAAGATTCTCGAGTCCAAGAAAAAAGCCCCAATCCCAGATCAGAGAATAAAGGTCGCTAGCCCTGATCCCGAGGATGACTTCGAGATGGGCCTTGTCATCCAAGACGATGACGACTTCAGCCCCAGCCGGCTTATTAGCGTAAAGCAGACTCACCGGTTTGCAACACGCAGTAAAAGTGCGCCTGCTCGAGCCCTTGTTCCCACGCGCCCGCCCTCCCGTCTGAGGGCGGACCGCGCCAAATCTCCCGTTAATCCGCCCATATCGTCTGCTCGTCAACTCCAGCGCATCAAGCTTTCATCGTCACCCCCTCTCCGACCTCCTACACGTGCTCAGACATATAAGGAAGCTCTTTCAGCCGCCCCTCCTACTCCCACAAACACCTTTTTGTCCCCCAAACCTGGCAGTCTCCGGGGGCAAAAGTCTCATTCAGGACTTAAGCCACCAACTCCGCCGTCCACTCAACGCAAAGGACTCACTCGCAAGGCGTCTCTCTCTTCGCTGATGGAAACAAGCAGCTCCCAAGTGTCAGGCTCTGGGACAGCTCCCACAGCGGGGCCATCCGCCAAGTTAGCACGGTACGAAGCGCCTACAGCCGCTTCGCGTGCCAAATCACACACAAGCTCAGCAAGCCGCATTTACGCACTTGAATTTATCGTGCCACCCACACGCCCGTCAACCCCCTCGTCAAATCCCGCCGCATTACGTCTAACGATGCCTACTTCTATGCGAACGAAGTCACGGCCTGCCCTATCTTCCGTCTTCCCTGGTCCTTCCCATGCCAACGTTCTCGCTATGGCACAACCCCAATTACCACATCGTGCCACTTCGCCCGTTCCCCCACGTCCGCCATCTACTGCCTCCCTGCGTAGCCGCACATCCCATAACCAAACGCCACCAATACCATCATCGTCGGCTCCTAAACTTTTGCGCCGTCCCAAACGCCAAAGGACGTACGGGGACGGCACCGAACTGGATGCTTTCGAGGACCTCCCAACTGATAGAGAAAAAGAAGTTAAATTCAGAGTGCAGCCAAAGGCTAGCCGCGGGGGTGTCACAACGTATTCAAAGTCCTCGAACAAGGCAAAGGACAAGGATAAAGGGACACTGCGCAAAAAGGGACGGATAGATGAACCAAGTCCGGCTCTCGGTTAGTATATGCATTGCTGCGCCCTTACATTCAGGTACTCATCCCGCATTCTTGATAGATTTTCCGGGTGCACTGGCACCTTCCACAAATACACTACGACGCACTGGGCGCATTGAATTTCCCAAGGCTGCGGAATTGCCTGGAAGGAAGAAAAAGGATGCATCTTCCCCTCTGCTCGGTCACACACGGAGGAAACCCACACTCATACGTCACCTCGGGGGCCATGGTGGGCCAAAGGGTACGTCCGAACCATTGTCTGACCCGATGCGAACTCAGACTTTGTTCTCTTCAAGTTGTTGGTGACATGAAATGGAATCCTTTCACCCTCCGCTGGGAGGGCAATGATCAAGTGCTACGAGATTTCGACGCAGTCGTCGGAACATCCACTCGGCCTGCTCTCATTACGCATCTTACTGGATCTTCCATCGGTTCTCCTGTTGGTTCCTTTGCCTCTGGGGCACGCAAAGTAGGCAACATGATCTTCGATCCAGCGCGAATGTGTTGGATCTCTACACTACCCCCCGATGAAGACGAACCAGATATCTTTGCGGACCTCGCCGATGACGAGGAAGACGACGGGTGGGAAACCAAGGCTGGTACCATCCGTGCCAGTCAGCAGCATGGCTGTGCTAGCAACACGCCCTCGGAAACGAGCGGATCCTGTGCCTCTGCCATCGTCATTACCGCCCCCAGCCCCGCACGTAGTCGCACTCGAACGACTTCCGATTCTGAGAGTGACCGAGGGTCACGCGCGTCCATCGTTTATGATGTCGCTGATGATTTCGTCGAAGTCTGTCGTGCCGCTGAGGAGCGTCATCGTTCTGAGATGCGGGGTTGGCGCTCGTCAGTATCAAGACACATTGACCATTCTGGCGAGCCAGACCGATCCTATCTGTACGAAATTCGCGCGCTTGCCACTAGGAAGTATTGATTCGCTGGAACTTCCGGTCGTTCTCTACATCCAGGCCATCATCGACATGACCACTCTCACCTCCTTGGCCGCTATTGTCGCTACATCATGTTAATATCTCTGCACCTCGGACTCGATGCCGCTGTTCACTGCATACATTCGATAGTCCAGGTCGTCATGCCTCTCATTTTGTAAGCAGATTTTGTTACTTTATTGTTACCTGCCATTTTCTCTTGCATGGTTTTTTACGATAATAGTTCGCCGTCATTCATTCAACCAATCTCTTCGGTTTCCTTTGCTACTCGACGTGTATGGGACATACAGAATACATGTTCAACAACACTTTCCACAACACTGGAATTACAATAATGATAATAATTGGTGCTTGATGTCGAAGTGGATGTAACTTGGTATCATAGACCCCAAAATGCGCAATTTTGACTATTTCTTGAATACTCGATGTATTTTCTTTGAATCTGGAGGACAAGGGGCGGTAGTCCCAAAGTCCTTGACTCCATTGCTTACTTTACAGTGATGGGATGATCTGTAGGGTAATAGCGACCTTGAATAAGATGATATGGATGTCTAATCGTTGTATGACTCGATCAACCTGGTACTGCAACCCGCCCCATAGCGTCCTGGATCTGCACCTTTGAATCGTGGTCTGTTACACATTACTGAGTAGGCAGCATGATAGGTAAACGCGCAAAAGATCACCTTCTGTTCCATGAACAACGGGTTGTTCCTTCGGTGCCGACGGCAATATCGGTTGCATTGGGGACTCCAACTGAAATCTTGAGATCACGCGGCTGGCTAAGTCGAACAACAAAACTTACACTTGCAGCCTGAAGTTCAAGAAGCTCAGCCTGAACAGCATCCTCCTCCTCTAGAGTCAACTGGTTTGCTAGCAAGTTGCTAATTTCCTGTGATGGTAAAGTGAGGGTTAATGGAGATATTCCACTGGGCCGGGACGGCGTACCCGTTGATACTCCCTGGCTTCATGCGTCTCTTCCATCAACCTTTCGACACTCTCTAGGCTCATCTCGCGATGGATCTCCTTCAGCACTTCATTTCCTTGTTTCAAGCCATGCAGAACTGAGACCTCGACCAACGAGAACTCGATTGTAGAAACCTGTGCAATGGAATTATGACGTAGATTGCAGAACGATGCGCTATACCGACTAGCCGTTCCAAAGCTGCGAGTTGATCATCCGTCCTTACAAGAAGGCTCTGCTGGTATTTTCTTCTCCTCAGGGCTATGAGAGCGCGGTCCTTGTCACCCGCAGAAAGATGTGACTTGGCTATCTGATGTTCGCGGTCGAGGACGACTTGGATCTGCAGAAGGGGATTTTTGGAATGGAGAAGTCAAAGCGAATACTCAAGCACACCTTTCTCTGATACTGTTTCAGTTTGTCACGCTGTAATTTGAGGCTGAAGGGCAGTTGAGCATCCTTCCGGAAGTACGCAGATACTGGATTGAAGGCGCGCACTCAAGAATTGCACGGTCTTGCGGGGTGATTTTCGGTGTGGACTGGCTTGATCCCATAAGGGAGCACAAATGAGTGTACAAGACCCTCCAGACGCTGGCACTGAGGAGGCTTTGCCGACTCGCGGTTCGGAGGTCCCCTGTTCCGGTCTACCTGGTTGCCAATGAGACTACCAAAATGTTCCCACCAAATCTCTACACCCGCTACCGGTCCTCGAGGCGGATCAGTTGTCTCTTCTGCTCAGCGCTCGGTAGCAGGCAATGCTGGCTGTCGTAGTGGTGTCCATGCACACAGCGAATGGCTTCTCTACTCTTACCGTTATTCAAATCTCTGAAGCTCTCTTTGCCTCCAACTCAATCTCGCTCCCGGCTCTATCATGACTATATCCGTTTTTCCACCCCAGGTCAGTTCGTTCATACAACGAGCGCATACACTCATCTCCATCTCCTGTGGCGAATAGGTGGCATGGGACGAATACCTTTACATTCACCGAAGATAATCGGCGTTGCAACTTCGAGGGGCGACAGAGGGTATGTTCCTTCAGAAGGACAACATGCATACCTCTCGTTGAGACCTCACCCAGTCATCAAGAAGATTACCATGCAATTGCTGCCCTTTCCTTGGACCCTGAAGGTCTTCGCCTAAGCATCAAGAAGACCATCGGTATCGACTGGGAACCCGAAAATGCTATAGATCCTATCGCCCGCCAGGTTGTATTTGTGGGCCTTTATGACGGGTATGTCAATTTAGTAAATTCCGGACATATTCTGCAAAGCACAAACGATCCGCAGGCATGGTGGTTCCACTGTTTCTCAATATCTCCGTCAGGAGCTGCATGGTTTATTCGAGTCTGTTGACAAATCTCACATTCCCGAACTATTTCTATGGATCAAGGATTTGGGTGGCTACTTTAAAAGGTTCAAAGGTGGTGCACTCACGCCATGGATTCACAATACCCAAGACACTCCACCTCTTGATTTGGAGGGTCGTGCTACACAAGCATTTTTTGAAGTTGGTAAGGGCGAGACGTGTTATTCATGATGACCGTATGCTGATCATATCTAGACAGGCTTCTTTCCATCGAAAGTGAAGCGAAGATGTGTGGGGCAACAGCCTCAGTAGCCATACTCCATTCGCTGGACCACCCCGCTCGTCCATTTTTCTCCTCTGAGAGGCTTGCGCTCACAGTGGCGCACTGTGGGTAAGATGAAAGTCTATTGCTGGCCAGCCACTTAAGTTGACTGAATCCCCAGCGATGCTCGAGTCCTGTTATGTTCTAGGAAGGGTGGTTACGTGCACCCCATGACTGAAAACCATCACCCAGATTCACGTGTTGAAGCCACTCGACTTCGACGCATGATGGGCTCCGCACTAATCACTGACTCTTTCGGCGAGTCCCGGTCTGTAGCCATTATTTCTACGTTTGTGCGACCACTCACATGCATTCGTAGATGGATGGGGGCACTGGCGAATACAAGAGCGTGAGTTAAAGAGCACATCGCGAAAGAGTTCGCTGACCGGTATCAGTCTGGGAGACCTTAGATTCAAGCCTTTTGGCGTTACGCCTGAACCTGAGGTGCGTGCAAAACTGTTGGAAGGTATGCAATGATGTCGCCGCATGACTTTTCGCGGTTCAACTGCTTTTCTTGCTTAGGTCGGGATTGGGCATCGATGGTTGTCGTGTCAGATGGCATCTCCTCGACTCTGTCTGATGACGAGATTGTCGACCTTACAAGAGATGCCCCTACCCCGAAAGGAGCCGCAGATCGCATTTTATCATTTGCTCAAGAAATAGGTGCTTGGGATAATGCTACAGCGATTGTTGTGCCTCTTGCAGGATGGGGTCAGATCGAAGGACCCGACAAGAGTTTCGCACTGCGAGAGTTTAGGCGACAACAAGCAGGTCAGGATGCCTTTCTCATAATTTATCATCGCTCACATGTATCTTGCCCCTTCAGTCGGAAATGAACGCCGCCAGCGAATAATGTAGTTATGGATGTTCCTTGGGTTGAGCTATACATACGATACATACATTGAGCCATACTGTTCAATTCACCTGTACCCACGAAGTCCTAGATCTGTGCCACTGCGTGTCCATCTGCGCGAGGGTCAGAGCCAGCTGCCCAGACAGTCGTGCCTGACGGATCCACAATCCTCTGAATGATCTGCCCGCGACCCATCATCCCTCTTTCAAACCCGGTCACGGTCCTAGCATCATGGCCCATATCTGAAATGCAATGTTTAGCAATTCGTTATCCTCTGAACGTGTATTCACCTCTCAATTTGGCAATTGTCGCAGGAGAGATGGTATCTTCAAAGTATACCTCGCTGTTGACGACACCGAATTCTTCATCTTTTTCGCCGTTTTCCGGAGTGCCTGCAGAAATACAGAAACGGGGCGCATCGAGGGCAGCTTGGGCTGTAAAACCGCGAAGCATGCTGAGGAGGACTTGGACGTGACCTTGTGGCTAATGTGAAGTGTCAGTGGGCGGGCAAACAGATTTATAATCCTCCTCGCCTGCATGAAACCTCCCATCACTCCATACGACAAGAAAAGTTCGTCCCCTTTAAGTGCCATGGCAGGAATGATTGTGTGGTACGGACGTTTACCACCCTAGAGAATTCAGTGAGACACAGACTTTGTTGGAGCTAGGACTAACAGGTCCACCTGCAAGCAGTTCGGGTGTCCTTCCCTAAGGATGAACCCTGAACCCCTATTCTGAAGGGTAAACCCGCACCCATTGGGCACGGCTTCGCAAAGGGTCAGTCGATGTCAACGCAAATAATCGGTTTGTGGAGTACCTCCTGTACCGAAACCTATTTCCCAAAAGCAAGTGAGCACGCAACGCATACCCAGAGGGTAGAGTGCATGCCGACATACCAGAGTAATTGCTTTGGATATAACTGCAAGCATTTCCCCACTGATCAGCAACTAAAGGCTAGTCAATCAACTGAATGAGTGCGTTATTCGTGCATACCGGTGAAGTATACGGTATCCGAAGAGTTAACAGGATTTCCGTGAATGACCTTGGGGTTGGCCTTCTCCGGGTCAAAGAGCTGGGCACGAGAAGCGAGATATTCCTTTCCACCAGTCATTTAAATCCATGTTGGTTACCAGGAAAGAACGTATAAAACCTTGCTTAACAACTCGTCTACGGGGACAAAATTGAACGCGGGGTCGTTCACATAATATTGACTGTCTTTAAAATATGTCGGTCGTCCAGGGTGTCAAAGTAGTCGAATGCGGGAGACTCACCAGCGAAAGCGAGTCTGAGCCAAAGAGAAAAAGGGGGTGAGCATGAAGGTGGCGCAGAGAAGCACATGGACCGACCGCATAGCCTCAATGAGAGTGTGCAAATACTCTGCGGAATTGTGTTCTAGCTGTAGCAACGGCTTTGTCTTCCCTTGTACTTGAATCTGCTCTAGGATGCCAAGAGCGAGAAGTGCAGTAATACCTGAACGACATTCGAGTCCAAAGCATATTCACTGAGAAGTAATATCACCTTGGCCATTAGGAGGGCACTGTAGTGCAATGAGACGGTCCATCATGCGTCAGCAACATGGGATGAATCTCACCTCGTATAGAGTGACCTCTCCAGCATACGTATACTTGATAGGTTCGACAAAGGAGGTCTTGTGAGCGGCAAGGTCGTCGAGTTCCATCACTCCACCCTTGCTTTTGATGAGATCAACGATCGCATTGGCGACACGGCCTTTGTAAAATCCATCTTTGCCGTGTTCAACGAGCGCTCGGAAAGTATGGGCGAGGTTGGGAAATTTCATGATTTGCCCTGGGAATGGCGCCTTCCCATTAAGAAGCATCTCGTTACTGTTGGGAGATGCATTTCGAATGAGCTTTTCAGAGCGTTGCCACTATATAGAATCCATCAGCAATAAAGTGCTTTTCTGCCATCTATTCATACATTGTAACTGTGGATCTCTGAGACTGGAACCCTGGATGGAATGAAACATAAGGTGAGGGTGAGGACAGGAAAATGTTATGGTGTACCCTTCTTCTGCGAGTCTGATGGCAGGCGCCAGAACGTCTGCAACTGATACCTTCTGCGAACCGAACTGTTCGACAGTATCAATCCACGCGGCCGCAGCACCTATTCATGCACTACTAGTGTAGCAAGAAAAGACAAGGGAATAAACTCGTACCAGGAACGGTTACAGCGTTAAGGTCTGTAAGAGGAATTTGACCACCGTTGATTCCGCGTTGCCTCATGTAGTCTAGGGTAAGCTTCGCAGGTGAACGTCCTGAACCATTCAAAGCTTTGACAGTCTTAGTCTGTGCATCGTAGAAGAGGCAAAATGCGTCGCTTGAAGAAGGTTGAGAACCCACACGGAATGAGATCATTATACATACCCTCCGATACCACAACAGCTGGGCTCTGTGATATTCAACGCAGCGGAAGTGGCTACGGCTGCATCGGCTGAGATTCGGAATGACTGAGGAGGGGCATTAACCGACATGGTTGACATAGTATATACCTGCATTTCCACCTCTCCGCAGAATCTCTAACCCTGCTTCGGCGGCCAGAGGTTGGGAGCAAGCTACGACCCCTTTCGTGCCATAAACTTGAGATCTGCGGCTAGCGAAGCGTTGAAAGATGAGCTCCGGCTGATTTACTTTGTTCCAGTCAAAGCTAGGGGAAGACATTGGGGAGATAATCTGCAGGAACGATTAGCCAGTATCCCAGCATTGCGTTACTTTATAAGTTGCGTCCCCCCGCACGGACGGCCGCCTCGGACTTTCCATTCCGTTTCACGTGTACGACTTTGTGGCAATATTCACTGATCTCCCATGTCGCTCGGGGCACGTCTCCAATCAAAGTCGGCCGAATATCAAAAACTACAAGGTGATCTCGCCATCCTCGTCGACAGGAGGACACGACTCGACACGCAGTTGTCTGAAAATGAGACGGTCAAGAAGGTATAATGAAGCTCTTCCCACCTACCAATACTCAAGTACTCCTCACCCGTCACAGGAGTTTGCAAACCTCACTCCAAACAACACAATATTCAAGCTCGTTGGACCCGTCCTCGTGTCCCAAGACCACGCAGAAGCCCGCACGAATGTAGAAACTCGGCTGGATTTCATCCGGGGCGAGATGTGCGTCTGTAGGACACCTTCGTCACATCTGTCTAACTAGCGAGGTAGAAAGCGTGTCGATATTCAGATCAAGGATACGGAAGAGCAGTTGGAGAAGAAGAAACTCGAAGTATGTCGCCCACTCGGTGGATTTCTAGTTACTCATGCACACCAGCTTGTCGATCTCCAAGCGCAACTGCCAGCACCCTCGGGTACGGCATCAAGTTGAATCTCTAGTTCGACAGGGTCTTCGTGAGTAAGTCGGGATGGCCACACTTTCCAGTGAGAACGATCAGTGCAAGTATAGATTCACAGTCCAATCGCATGTAAGCTGACGGGTTTTTATCGCAGGTAGCCCGTCGTCGGGTAGCTGGCATGTAATCACTCGCCAGTCTAATGAAGCCGGCCTCGTTATGAAGCATTGTTTGGAGTTTGGCTGCTGAATGGTGACTTGTCGGACCAAAATGACCAGACGACTCCCTTTAAATTTCATATTTCACTTGTCGTGCATACCATTGAAGGGGCCCAAAGATAAAGTGAACACATCCTTAGTGTCTTCGAGAACACGGGCCGTATGCGAACTAACCACTTGTGGTCTGGAAATTAACAGATGGAGGGAACTGCAAAATACCAACGTGCGATGAATCACTAGCACTGCCGGTCCTCCGCAAGCAGTACAAACGGCAACGCCCATCAGCTTTCCGTTCTTGGTTTGGGTGTCAAGCGGTTCCTGCCTCCTGGAAAGTGTACCAGCAAGACACCACAAACCTGGAGTCATCGACTGCTTACGCAGGTCTCCAGGAGTGAAAATTTGCATCACATGGGCGAGGCTCGACGAAGATTGGACAGAAATCATATGCCATGAGTCGATGATGGGATAGGTTGAATTATTTCTCTATATTGACAAAACTATGTCAACTAGAAAGCTCACCCCAAGGGGTCTATGTGTGAATCCTGACAAAACATCTTGCCATGTGATGCAGTCCATTCGCAACGTTGTGGAATCTGGATGCCACAGTTTCGTATACGCCGCCTGCCAGTCATGAAGTTAGCAATATACTCGCTGGGCTTACTAATGATCAACGTCATTTACAAACGCACTATGATTGTATGACTGATTGAGCGTGCGCCAGTTCGCGCACAGTTTCCGGGCTATTGATAATTTTCTCGAGCTTGAAGCGTTTACGAGCAGATATAGGAGGACAATTGCGAATCAACACCTTGTCATGGAGACGTAGTGCTGATAGCACATCAGCAACGTCCATGCCTGCTCTCCTACAAGGGCGTACCGTTGTCCTCGTCGTGCGTAAGAATTTTTGTGGTTCGCTCGATGCGCTTGAGAGAGTCAGGTCAAATGCGCAGATTCTTTAGTGGTACACTCACCTTTCCAGTTATCTTGTGAATAACGTTCCTATATACCGTCACAGTCGCCGTTTTGTTCATACAACCGACCTTGGTGACAGTTCCAGTGAACGCCATGGGTGGCATCTTGGATGGGATGTGGAGGTTGTCAACAGACTGTGGGTTTGACCATTTACATAATCGTTATTATGTACAAGCGCGAGACAAATTTTCCTCATCTGAACTGTACAAAAGTGTTACAATATGTTGAACGTCCGTCAGAGACTGGTTACACACCGGGACTTTCAACATTAAAAGTACCTGAGAATACATTGCAAAATGTAATTATATTTTGGGTAACTATTTTGGAGGTGTAGGTAATCTTATATTCTGAGGGATCATATAATACTGCAAGGAATTTTAAATTATCATGAAACTTCTCAGTATCACATAAGGAAATAGAAAATAATAACATCTATGGATGCCATAATTTTCATGACAAGCTTATCTTATCTGAAAGCATGTCCTGTGCCACAAAATATTATATTTTGAGATTCACTTAACATTATCTAAGATAGAAGAGTTTCATGAACTATAGAATATATAATTTTGGTCAGCTTATAAGTAATTTACAAAACTTTATATTTTAAAAGGTCAAAAAGTTATTGGGTGACACAGTGGGCACCATATGGGCAGATGACAGGCACTGGCTGTCCACTAAGTGGGCAGTGGAGTGCCCAGAGTGCCATCATCCCCCAGAGCAACAAGCAATGTCAGATGGGGTTGATAGCCCCTCGATGGCCCCTGAATGTTGAGTACAATGGTGAAGGCATATCGGAGGTGGGGGGTCATGTAGGGGAGTCATGTACACTGCCAAAGGCGCTTTCCAAGGGGACAACATGTTCTAAAACCATTTACATAAAATCACACCAATGACACACTTTCACTACATGAGATTACACTGAGACAGCACTGAGACAAACACATTTTACAAGGACTGGCTGTGCTCCCTCCACTTCCCTGGCATGCATTTGCGTTCACCTCCTAAGACAGTGATGAGTAAGGTATCGAAACAAGTGAGCAAGAACAGACCAGGTGAGGAGGCTGGCTGGCCTGGGCTGAGTGAATTGAGGAGGTTGCTATGAAAGCTAAGAGCACCTGTGAAACAATCACTGTTGATATCACTCCTGATACCCACTATATATGAAACGATCACCGTTGATACCACCTATTTATTAACGCCCCCACTACACTTTTGCACTACCTACAGACGATACACTCGCCTACTATCCACCAACCTCCATCCTAGCTTAACCCCGCATACACCTAGAGTAGTCACTCACCGTATCCTCCCTCATACGATACACCACACGACCGCACACACCCACGTACACTTTCATTAGTCATACCCTTGTCGTACCTGTTACACTATGACACCAAGTAGCCTCACGGCTGGCCCTGGCATTCATCACCACAAGCACAGGCCCGCATGCCTATAAACTACGCCCTCCCCTGTGGACCTACCTGATGCAGTGCTTGGTAGCCACATCATGTGACATAACGCCATACGATGACAATAACCCCTTTGTCACGTATGTGCTTGTTACACGCACGACACCCTGTAGACAGTACCTGACACAGAGCTCGGTACGCTACACAAGTACTAATCAGGAGCTTGCCTCCAGATCCTCGAATCCCCCGCTCAATCCCCGATCTCTGGCCCACACCATAGATCACCCCCTGCATCGCCAAGTACTAATCAAGCCCACGCTAGATTAACCCAAGTACTGATCAGGCGAATGTCAGATCACAACCCATAGACATAGACAAGACCCAATCTGTCACCCGACACGATCTCGTTTCGATACCAGATCCAACGATCATCCCATGTGATGCCTTATGCACCACCTTTTCATTCCTTCTTTCTTTTCTCATCTCCATTCCTATCTATTAGTTCCCCTTCAGATATATCACACATAGCCATGCCTAGAGCGCTCCGGACTACCTTCCACTTACATGCGTATACCACGCGCATCTCATTCCATCGTTTCTCCCTTTCGCCATTGGACACTAACATTTCCTCGTTCCTATGATGTCATACCCCGTACCCTATGATGTCATAGCATAGCATGGTCCATGCACCACTATCGGTAGTATATAAGTAGCCAGTAGAGTACCCTGTTTCGCTTAGTCTTGAAATTGCCATTCTCTCTGTCGCATATTGCTTTAGTTAGCAATGCTTCAGATATTGGGTTTAGGTTCTTTCTTTCGTCCATTGCAAGTTCCTTTCAATATATTAGCACCCATCTATACTCTTGCACCACCCATAGATGATACACTTGCCTACTCTCACCAAACTCCATCCTAGCCTTACCCTGCAGACACCTAGAGTAGTCACTCACCATATCCTCCCTCACACGGAACACCACACAACCACATATACCTATGTATGCTTTCACTAGCAGTACTCTCGTCATACCCACTACACCTACAACACCAAGTAGCCTCACGGCTAACCCCAGTGTTCATCACCAAAAGCATAGGCCTGCATGCCTCTAAACTACACCACCCTGTAGACCGTACCTGATGCAGCGCTCAGTACACTACACCCTGTGGATATGCCTGATGCAGCGCTCAGCATCCACACAAGTACTAATCAGGAGCCCGCCTTCAGATCCTCGACCCCCCGCTTGATTCCCGATCCCTGGCTCACACCATAGATCACCCACCATACACCGCCCCAAGTACTAATCAAGCTCATGCTAGATTAACCCTTAGACATAGACAAGATCTGATCTGTCATCCAATACAATCTCATCTCGATATCAGATCCAATGATCACCATATGCAATGTCTCACCTTTTGTTTCTCATCTCCATTTCTATCTATTAGTTCCTTTTAGTATATCACATGCAGCCACACCTAGAGTGCTCCAGACTGCATTCCACTTACATGTGCATACCACATGCATCTCATCCCACTGTTTCTCCCTTTCGCCATTGGACACTAACATTCCCTCGTTCCTGTGATGTTATACCCAGTACCCACGATGTCATAGCATAGCATGGTCTGTGCACCACTATCAGTAGTATATAAATAGCTGGTAGAGTACCATGTTTCGCTTAGCCTTGAAATTGCTCTTCTCTCTCTCGCATATTGTCTTAGTTGGCAACACTTGGGATATTGAGTCTAGGTTCTTTCTCTCGTCCATTGCAAGTTCCTTTCAACCTGTTATGCAGTGGAGGACAGTGCCCAAGATGTTCCAAGCAACCAATCTGACTGTGCTGTTGACCTGGGTTTTGTTGAGATTACTAAGGATCTGGTGTTCAATTGACTCACCTTCTCACCAACATCACCAGCACAATTGACGGAGTGGGAAGCACCATCACAATCAACAATCATGTCTTCTTTATCTGGCGACATTAAGTTAGTGGAGGAAACCAGCATCTCCTTAGCACCTATTATCTCTATCAACACCGTTCTGATTTCCTATTCCATCTGTAATTCAATTTCTTCGTGCAGTGTGGTATCAAGCAAATCAACTTCATGTTCCAAAGAATGTTGGGCACGAATTATCCATCAAACTGTCCATTGAACTGCATTGTGAAGGTTACTCTTTGAATGATGGATATGAGTCCCAATCTACCAAATGCAGCACTGAATAAAATGAAGGTGAAGAAATTAATAGACTTACAGGTGTGGGGGGTGCATGGGCTGCAGGAGGGTCAAAGTTTACATTATCGCCATCCATTGTAATGATCCGACAAATAGGGGTGGTAGGCAGAGTGATGAGTAGAACAGGGGGAGACTCCACCTCGGGGGAAATAAGGCGCTATGCCAATATCAGTGAAGTGTGATTAATGTATCAAGAGTATAGATCTTACATCAAAGTTACACTCATAACAGCTCTGAGAGGCACAAAGGATGGAAGCACCAGAATGAGGGTACTGACGATATGGCAAGTAGTGAGCAGGTTGGAACTCATGGCGTGATTTTTCCAGCTTTATGATGCAATAGAAATTCAGATCTGCTGGGATGGTTCAGACTTTATACCTGCTTTAGAACGAGCAACAATAGGTATCACAGGGCGACCAGGTCAATTTGAACGACCTACACCTGAGTCTAAATATAATTCTTATTATTCATAGAGAGAGTGCATGATGATTACAACCTATGTTTTTTTTGTTTCTCTTTACTTTTGTCTTTCTTACGATTGTGTACAACTGGATACTATACTAAATACATACAAAACTAAACAAGTGAATATTAAAGGGAGAACAACTCCATAGCATGATGATCACTTTTTCTGCACAAGATCCAGCCATTGAAATGTTTCTTCAGATACCATTTTCTGGTTCATTGCAAGCCACTCAGGGTTATACAATTGTGGGGGCAATGCCTTGACCGGTTTTCATGATGTAACATTCATTGACTTGATGCACTTGGCTGCCTTCACACCCTTGGAGGGCGTATCAGATCCCAAGAGTAAGATTTGGCATTGATTAGCCTCAGCTCTCTGGCAATATCCCTCCACCATGGCATGACGGAGGTAAAGAAGACTGGCTCCATGTCATCCTCACCACTCTCCTTCAAGCTCATACCATTAGTACCTAATGTCTTGATCGCATTGTGCAGAAATCTCCATGCACACACATCCTCATTTTCACTGCCTTCTTTGCTTAGCTGAGAAGTGGCTTTAGTAACATGTATACAATGTTTATATTTCTGTTTTTTTGGGTCAGATAACAAGAGTATAAGAATCACATTCACTAACACTCATCCTGTGAGCATCCCTCCTGGATTTCTTCAGGTTGCATCTTTTTCTTTGACAAGCCTATCAGCCACCTGGTGGTTTGTCTTAGCCAATTGATTGTCATCCAGAAGATGGGGCTTGGCTTTGGACACAATTGTTCGAATATGATTAAACTTCTGAGTTATGGTCTCCTCCCAGTAGGCCTGAGATTTCAGTGCCATAGTCCACTTTTCCTCCTGCTGCAATTCAGCCAACTTGTGAATGAGGAGTGCAATAACTGCCTGGTTCCAGTCTGACAAAGCTGGGTGGTCAAAGTCCCATTGAAGATCAAAGGGGTCTGGGCCATTTGAGCCTGTCTCCACAAATAATTTCAATTCTTCCTTAGAAGGCCTAGATATCAGTAGGAAATCTTCGTCCTTAGAGACTTGGAAAGACTCCGTGTGTTATGGTCACAGGAGGGGGTACATCTTTTCCTCTCCCTTCACCCCCCATAGGACTATGGGACAACTTATTCTTCGACTTGGACCAGGGATTCCCCCACAACACCAACTCAGACATTGCTCCATCCGGAACTCCCTTTCTAGGAAGTTACCTGTTTGGTTTGGACACTGCCTTCCTATTTCATTGATACATGCATTTCACCCTTTTGATCTGATCATAGACATTGCCTCCTCGGCTGTGCTCTCTCATGCACAGCCTAGTATCCCAACTTACCATTTGACTGATGCCTTGATCCCTTATGGTAATCTTCTGTCTGCAACTTACAATTACCATATATGATACAAAGCCTGCCCTAGATGGGCAGGGCCTATATATAGGGACACTGGCCCTTCATGTAACTCTAACCTAGATCTACACAACTTCCCGTGTAATCTACCTGGCTTCCCCAGCTCCCGGTTCCACCTCACCTCAGAAGCTCACTCCCACTCTAGAGGTGATCGCCCTAGTGCTTGTGATTGTCTTCCTCATCACCTCGCACTTGTGTGGCCTCGTTGCCATCTGCACACACTTTAAAAGCTTCGGCAACTCCAACGCCAACAGAGGTTGGCCCATATAAGCCTAGGACTCCGTCACTGGCACCTGTATAAGCCCAGGACTCTGCCACCAGCACTAGGCTGTGTAAGCCCAGGACACTTAGTCACTGGCCTCCACATTCTGGTCTGCCCTTCCTTCTAGGAGGATTGCACCACCATGGTAAATCCAAGACTTTGCCATTGGTCATAGAGGCAACCAGGACACTCTACGTAAAGCTAGCAGTCGGTCACCAGTCTGAGAAACCATTGGGCCTCAGGAGGTATTTTCCCCTCAAGTCCTGCTAGTCCAGTAATCAAACAGGTTGATTATTCAGGAACATGTCACATTGTTACCTAGCATAACACTGTGTAGAGGTGACAGATATGTTCCTGTTATGAACATAAACAATCAGCCTTGTAAAATGAAGAGAACAAGACATACTAGATTTAAATTTCTTTCTTGATCAGTATCAATTTTCCGCTTGAGTTCTTGCACTTTCCTTGGTACTTTAGATTGTCCTTGTGGCAGTGACAATAATGGTGTGGGGGTGGTAGGGAATTTATGCACGAGTAGTGAATATACTTGCTGTGCTATGGCGTCCTGAAAGAGAAAGACCTTAATATCCTTAGGGGCGCGAAGAGCACTATCCACAGGAGAGAAAAGGAATTCCAAGACTAGAGAATACAGGTGTTGGTACACTACCTTATATACGTAGAGAGATGCGCACGGACCAGCTTAGGGCTGGTCGCGGAAACTATTAGAATGTTCCATATGACGTATGGTGACGTAGTGGGGTCTAGACCGTTCTATGGGTATAGGGTTGTGGCGTAGTCTGACTAATGTATGACGTATGGTCTAGGCGTAAGGCCTGGACGCGAGATAACTATGTAATTGTTCGTGGGATCGTTAAGTGTTAGCTAACTACGATGGATAAAAAGAAATCGTTTCACGTCCACTATGTTTCCTGGTGCATTAACCTCCCCAGAAGAGGGGTATGATATCAGTGGAAGTGACAAATATCCCTAGTAACAATTGAATACAATACAAACGGGGTATTGAAATCTTACCTCGGTACATTGACTGGTAAGCCTTGCCCCCATCACTCAAGGTGGTGCACTGTGGGAAGTGACTTCAGAGAAGCCTGGTGATGATTGGTGGAAGTCAAATGTTGGCTGGGTAACAGGCATCATGGTTGGACGAGTAGATCGCAGTGGTGGCATCCCATGAGTTTCTTGTAGTTGCTGGATATGGCCCACAATGCATAAGTATGGACTTAACCGAGTGAAACTATGCTTACCACTAGTTGCTGCATAATGCTTTCATTCCTTTGTTTTAATGTCAATAGCTCGGATTCCCTCTCAGCCTAAATGACGTTGGAAAGAGATGTCTATGTAGGTAAACACACTTACAGCCAATTTTTCTACTTGCTTGGAAACATCTGCTTGTGCCACTGCCAAGAAATTCTCCATCATCAGAACCATATCCTGTTTAAACTTCTCCAATGCATTGGCTTGCTGCGTGATCAGTGAATCCCTCTCAGCAACCGTCACCATGTACGATTGTAATTGCTCTCTGAATTGCTCAGAAACATGGGCAATGTTAGATTCCAGTTTCTTGATCGCATTTTCCTAAAGAGCTATAACATGGTCTCTCTCCATAAAATCTTTCGCAAACTGGTCCCCCTGCCGGAAGATCATCAACTCCTTTGCTCCAAGATTGTTGCACAGCTGATTAGTTTCCTATAAAGGGGGGGATTTGAGTTAGTTGATCACAAATCTGATGAAAAACACACCAGCAACATTCTGTGTAAACATGACTTTAGGTTGTACAAAGAATTGTGCATGTTATCCAAGTAATCAACCTCTTTCACAAGGATCTTGCAAAAATACTGCACCCATGAACAACAATGAGCCTAACAGCCACTTAGATGATCTTGTTTGCAATGTACTGTGGAATCCTCAGCCATATTATGGCATAGCTCTGATCCAGGTAAATTCCTTTTTCTGCATTCTGGGATGGGAGTTGCCCACAGATTAGAAGAATCCATATCGATCTCAGAAGGTATGTGACCACTAGCTAAAAGAGACATCATCACTCCAGGTGAGCTAATACTCTCAGGTGTGTCCTCATTTCCTGATGGAGGGAGGTCATGGCAATGTTATGAGATATTCAATGTCTCATAACAATGACTTACCTGTAGTAAAAGTAAAAGTACCAGGCAAGGAAGCAGCAGGATTCAGTTGTAAACCACTAATTGGATGCAATGGTACAGATGGTGTGGCAGAGAGTGGATCTGCTTCGAGACTGTCATGGTGTGGGATTGTGTTGTCTGAGACACTCAACATGCTGAATGATTCTTTGTTCGGGGTTGAAGACAAGTTCAGAGGAGCCAATGGATACTGATCATGGTCAGTGTCCGTGGTTCTTGAGATGCTGGAGAATGAGAATGAAAACAAAGGCATAGTGTCAGACAAAACCTGTTATGAATCCCTTTCGGAAAACAAACCACAAGGCTCGGAAATGCTTTGCAGGCTACACGAGTCCTGGCTGAACGAATCAGGTGGGAGAGTCTTAGTCCTGGATATTCCCAACCCTACGACGACCGATGGCCGAAGCTAATAGGTTGTTGGAGGAAGATACAAGTGGATTAGACTGGGGATACCAGTCGTCAAAGTGCTAGTTTATATACATGAGGGAAATGCGCACGGACCATGCTGTGCGTGTGATAAATTACTACGTATGGTAAGACAGAGATTAATAGGGCTGTGTGAGAAGAGCGGAAATTAAAAGGTCGTGGATCACATGAGGTATGATGTCATATGACGTCATAGGTTCTAGACCTATCATGTGATATGTTTCCACGGTCACGTGCACAGTCACGTGACTTATGAGAAGAAAAGGTGAAGAAGATGAAAAGTAAGTGAGCGTTTGAAAAGTTTGAAAATTTCCCATATTATTACACTACCCCCTCTTTAAGACTCGAATTCCAGACGAGTCGTTGTTTTTTCGTTTTCGGTGAAATTTTCATAAGGTGAGAATAAAGAAGCGAAAGCTGAAAATGATAAACCACGAAGCTTGCGTGGTGCGGAAGGATTAAGACGATGGAAATCTTGAACTGCATCCGGTGCAGTTACGTGAATGTCTTCAGATTCCCAGGTTCTATCGGTTTCATCATAACCCTTCCAATGAACCAAATATTCTATTTTGCCTCTTTTCATCCTGGAAGCGGCGATATAATCAACTTCAAACTGCTCTTCACCTTCTTCGTCAATTTCTATAGCGTCGGGACGAGATTTAGGCTGTCCAGGCAGCGTATCTCTATATGGTTTGACGCGAGAAATGTTCACAGTTGGATGGATGTGAACAGAATTAGGTAGTTTGAGCGTTACGGCGTTAGGAAGTACCCTAGTGATAACGTAGGGACCAATCCATTTTTGTGTAAGTTTCTTCGCCGTATAAGGAAGTTTTAATTTATCTGTTGAAAGCCAGACTTGCTGACCAATAGAATATTCTGGTGCTGTAGGATCGTTTTTTATCGGAAGAGGTGATCATCCTCTCTCGTGTAGCTTCCAGCGCTTCTTCAATCTCTTATGGTTACGCCCAATTTCGTCTGCAAAACCCGTGAGAGATCCTTCGAAACCCATTCGTGGTATGTAGTTTCGTGTGATTTTAAAGGGAATTTCTCCAGTGGCCGTAGTGACGGTGTTATTGTGAGAGAATTGGGCTAACTTCAGCCATTCGACCCAGTCGTTTTGTTTCTTTCCGGCATACGCACGAGATACTGTTCGAGATCTCGATTAACGCGTTCGGTTTGTCCGTCTGTTTGCGGATGGTATGCCGTAGAGATTTTTTGTTTTATGCCAAGAAGCTTACAAAGCTCTTGGGTGAAAGCGGAAACGAATTGTGGTCCTCGATCTGATACGAGGGTAGAGGGAAGTCCATGTGTTGACCAGACATGGTCTCTAAATAGTATAGCAAGATCTTTTGAGGAACATGTATCGTAAGTTGGTATAAAAATAACTTCTTTTGAGAATCTGTCCACAACAACACATATAGCGGTAAATGATTGTGAAGGCGGTAAGCCTGTAATGAAATCTACTGATAAGTCTTCCCATGGTCTTTTTGCTGCGGGAAGAGGAATGACTTTTCCTGCCGGTGCATTTTGCTTACCCTTCGTGAGGGCGCACACTTGGCAGTGATCTACGTAAGTTTTTACGTCCTTTGTGACTCCTGGCCACGAGAAATATCGAGAAAGAGTATGTATAGTTTTAGAATGACCGCCGTGTCCTGCAATAGGCGAATCATGACATAATGTAATGATTTCGGTACGTAGAGATTCAGGTACGTAGATTTGATCTTTTTCGTTTTTGAATAGATTAAGTTCTGAGTAGAAAAGGAAATTGTTTATAGCATCGACGTTATGTTTTTTAGATTCTTTTTGTATTTTTGTCATGAGATCGGAAGAAAGAGAAACGTGATTTATAAATATAGAAGGAGGAAGAACGGTGACGTTTTGATTATGATCTACAACTGCGTCACCGTGATCTGGTCGTCGAGATAGAGCATCGGCTCTCCCATTGGACGATCCAGGTTTGTATACGAAAGAATAATTAAATTCTTGAAGAAGTGCGTGCCAACGTGCTTGACGTCCGCTAAGCGTTTGAGGCTTCTTCCAATATTCTAGATTTTTATGGTCAGTCCAGATTTCAAACCTTTCGCGACCAATTAAATAATGGCGCCATTCTTCTAGGGCGCGAATTACTGCAAGTAATTCTTTATCGTAGATTGGGTAGTTGCGCTCTGCGCTGTCAAAAGAGTGAGAGATAAAGGCGACTGGTCGCCAGTTACTCATCATTGCATAAGGTGGAGAGCACTGCTCCCGTGGCGATGTCTGAGGCATCGGTTTCCACGCGCATTTCTTGATCGCGATTAGGATACGCGAGAAGTGGCGCTTCCGTAAATTTTCTTTTTAAGTTCGATGAATGCTTCTTGTTGATCTGGACCCCATTTGAATGGAACGTCTTTCTTGGTAAGATCGTTCAGGGGTCGCGCGATTTGTGCGAAGCCTTCTATGAATCGTCTATAATAATTACAGAGTCCGAGAAAGCCTTGAAGTTGCTTCAAGCGAGTAGGAATTGGCCAATCCATGACCCCAGCTACTTTCTTCGACTGCATTTCTACCCCCTCTTTAGATACCACCATTCCTAAGAAATCTACTTTTTCTGCCGAGAAGGTACACTTTTCTGGTTTTACGTAAAGGTCGTTTTCGCGGAGACGGCGTAAAACTTCCTTTACAACTTCTTCGTGTTGCTCTTTTGTCTTTTTTGATGTGAATATCATAATGTCGTCGATGTAGATGACGACTACCGCATACATGTCGTTAAATATATCGTTCATCATCGTTTGAAACGTGGGGGGAGAGTTCGTGAGACCGAAATACATAACGGTAGGTTCGTATGCTCCAATAGGGGTAACGAATGCCGCTTTCCATTCATCGCCTTCTTTGATGCGGACATTGTTATATCCCCATCGGAGATCCATAGCCGTAAATAGATCCGCGTTTTTGAGTCGATCAATTAATTGCGGGATAAGAGGGAGTGGATAGGAATTCTTGATCATTCCTTCGTTTAAATAGCGGTAGTCCATAACCATTCGTTTTTTGCCGTCTTTTTTAGGAATGAAGAAGACGGGAGATGTCTGTGGAGATTTGGAGGGTTTGACATAACCCTTTTTGACTTCCTTTTCGATGAACGTTCTGACTTCTTCCATCTCGATGTCCGAAAGGGGAATAACACGTCCTTTCTTGGGGATGAAGTCTTCTTTGAGATCGATTGCATGATCCCAGTGTTTTCGTAAAGGCATCCTCTGAGATTCTTTCTCCGAAAAGACATCTAAGAAATTCGTGATAAGTTAATGGAACTTTTTCTTTAAGTCCTTCTTCTATTGTACGTAGTTGAGCCGGCTCGTAAGAGGAAGTGGGTCCTAGAGCCCATAATTTTACAGTAGGAGGTACAGCGAGGAAACATAATTGTCTGTTTTACCCAATCGATGTCAGGGTTATGACGATATAGCCAGTCATACCCGATGATCATTCGATGAGTTCCTAATTTAGATATGTACGCGTCTATGACTTCGTAGTGTCCTTCGATTTCCACCATCAGTGTTACCGCGTGACGGATCGGTCCGATTGCTCCTTCCGAACCGTCAGCGTTATGTATCTTAATGGGGTTGTCGATGGTATAAAAAGGTATTCCGTGACGTTTTACATAGTCCTGATCTATGAAAGTATGCGACGCTCCCGAATCCAGGAGGGACTGGAAACGGTAACGCGACCACTGGCCGTTAACGTTGCACGATACTATGGTTTCGAGGGAAAATTCTCCACCATAGGAAAGTGTAGATGCTTGGTTTAACGTGACCTTTGTGGGTTTATAGATATTCGATATTTTTTGTTGTTTTACGAGGGAATTAAGTACACTTAATTCTGGTGCCGCGCTCAATTGAGACACCCTCGCAGATTTCATTGATAGTTTACGTAGTACAGCGGAGAGATCGGAGATAGGAAAATCGGTACTTGTACATGTCGTAAGAGAAGATGAAAAAGAAGAAGAAAGTTCTTGCCGCTGAGTTCCCTCTGTACTCATTGGCGCTGTCCATTTAAAGCCTGTGCAGCTCGGGCTTTTGCTTCCACCTCGAACTTGTCTCGATAGTATGCTTCCGCCTCATCGGAAACATAGGTCCTTGCTGCTACACTTGGTGCCGCTGTAGCTGACGGGAGGTTGCGGGAGTGGTCGTTGTGCGTATGCGCGAGATTGGGTTTCGTTAAAAAAGGAGGGATCCTCGTTTTCTCCCTGATTTTGCTCGATGTACGAGCCTTGGTTCCAGTCCCAAATCTGGCGTTGCATAGGTGGACGGCCAGTCCGTTTGAAAGGGTTCGTCGGGCAGTTAGGTTTAATGTGGCCGGGTTTGCCACAGTGGAAACAGGTTCTGGTTTCCTTGGAAGGTCCAGCCTGCTGGACACCTATTTCCATGGGCGCACCGCGACCCGGTTGTGTTCCTACTGCCGTGTAGGTTGGGCGATATGAATTGTGTGGGGGCTGCCCACGTGGAGGAGGGAATGAGGAACGTGGGGGTTGAGATCTATGAGGGGGGCCACGCTCGTTCGCGATCTGTTCGAATGCCCGACCTATTGTTCTATAGTTTATGACTAGGTCTTCGTAGTCAAAGTTGCGGGCGGGGCTATTCAAACGAGATCGTTCGTAGATTTTGAAGTCTACTGCCTTTTTCAGTAGAACTTCGGCGTGGTGATCGTCGATATACGACTCTTTTCTCAAGATCTCAAACCTGTTGTAGGAATAGGTCAATAGGGTGACCGTTTTGTTTCAAGGCCTCGAGTTTCCTTAATGACTCGTGGGCCAAGGTATCGATACAGAAGTGGGTTTTGATCTGCTCCTGTAACCTATTCCAAGTGGGCCAAGCATTGGCTCCTTTTGCCGGTAGCAAGAGTCCCGTTTGCGTCCGTCTCGATGGTAGCTTCCTCATCTGAGGTAGTGTTCCATAATCAATTGTGCGAAGGATTCCGCTTTTCCTTCGAGACGGGAGAGGACAGCGATGTCCATGATCTTGTTATTTTTCCATTTCTGGGCGTCAACCCAGAGACGGAGCTTTATCCACCAAGGGCGGAAGGATGACCTTGTGCCGTCCCATTTCCCAGGATCAGCGATTTTCTTTGTGATATTTTCCTTGTCGCGTTCCTGAGTAAGGTCGGCGAGTTTTTGGACGAGTTCGTCAATGTCGACTCTAGACATATCGAGGGTTTGGTCTTAGGAAGTGATGTGGGGCGAAGGTAGGAGCGGAAGTATTGAATGCGGTAGAGTGCGAATGCGGAGGAGGGGCGAAGAGGTCTGACTTTGTCGGGGTTTCTGATATAGGTTTTCCTTTTCCTGCGTCGGTCTTCTTTCAGAACCTTACTACCAGATATCTTACAATCCGGTTCTGGGGTTCCTACGCCTTCGTAGGAGTCGAAGTAGAGGTCGTTGAAAATGATGGGCAACGGTGATGGGGGACCGGAGGATGACTGCTTTTACTACAAGCAGGTGTAGCACGGGAGAAAGGCGAGATAAATCTCCTTAACGCTACTTCGTGACGTCACAGGTAATCACGAGAACCTGGGTTCACTATCGTAGAACCAGCGTACGCTCAAGTCGGCAACCACCTGAGAAGTGGGGCTAGTGCACTATGCCCGGCAGCAACGTTATCCTTATTTAGTACGCCGGACGAGCGTGTATGCAAGAGTTTCGGCGAGTTCTTTTCTCGTCACCGTCAAGTGGTGAATACTATGCAGATGTCCCTTAAAACGCTGGGCCCGCGTATATCTCCTTAGCTCTGGAGTCCGAGCGTTGTGTATAGCAGTCTAATCCAAGTGTTATGAATCCCTTTCGGAAAACAAACCACAAGGCTCGGAAATGCTTTGCAGGCTACACGAGTCCTGGCTGAACGAATCAGGTGGGAGAGTCTTAGTCCTGGATATTCCCAACCCTACGACGACCGATGGCCGAAGCTAATAGGTTGTTGGAGGAAGATACAAGTGGATTAGACTGGGGATACCAGTCGTCTAAGTGCTAGTTTATATACATGATGAGAATGCGCACGGACCAGGCTGTGCGTGTGATAAATTACTACGTATGGTAAGACGGAGATTAATAGGGCTGTGTGAGAAGAGCGGAAATTAAAAGGTCGTGGATCACATGAGGTATGATGTCATATGACGTCATAGGTTCTAGACCTATCATGTGATGTGTTTCCACGGTCACGTGCACAGTCACGTGACTTATGAAGAAAAGAGGTGAAGAAAATGAAAAGTAAGTGAGCGTTTGAAAAGTTTGAAAATTTCCCATATTATTACAAAACCAACAGTCTGTGATGAACAAATGTGAATGATGCTACCACCTGAATACAATAGCTCACTGATTTGAGTAGTGACAGAACATTGCTCACATTAGAGGCTACTGCTGTAAATCTCCATCTCCAAGGGGATGATTTGGACTATATGCTATTTAGTGTCAAGGTATGATACAATGAATGGAGATAATGCTTACAATGATAACTGACATTATCGCCCTAATATAATAGAGGACGGGGCAATGATAGACAACAAGACTGATCACTATGACAATGGACGACATGCTGTGCCAGGATGGGATGACAATAGACAATAAGACTGCTGAGCAATGTTGAAAGGAAAAAGACCTACAACACTTGGTGTCACTCCTAAGAGCGAAATTCCAAGCATAGAAAGGCAATTCCAAGAATGTGTACCTACTACAGAATACGCTACTTTATATAGTGCATGGGTATGTGTTAAGGGCTGGTGTAGAGTGTGTTAAGGGCCGGTATGGAATGCGCTAGAAGGATGATGTAGTGTTCTAGGGTGTTCCATGACGTATGTATGATGTCACAGGCCTGGGCATGGTCGTTTGGCTAACATGTAAGCATTCGTTAGCTAAGTCTTGTAAATATCTATGAGGTAAGGGTGAAAATGTTTCATTACCCCCTTTTCAGGGGTTGAACTCCCGGTCAACCATGATGCCGGAAAGGGTTGGTTCTGAACCAGGTTAGGGGATCTCAAACAGGTGGTCGGGGAGTCAGTTGAGGGAGGCGGTGTAGGTCCGAAAGGAGGTGTCAGTGAAGAGTGAGGTTCGGTTCATGCACATTGGGCAATCGCATGCCTGGGCAAGGGAGTGGATGGCCGAGGGGTTGGACATGTGGAACTTTTCGACAAGCTTCAATACGTTTCCGACATTGGTCTTGGGTTCCCAAGTGCATTCCTCCCTCAGGTAGCCCTTCCAGTGCACAAGGTATTCTGTTTTCCCTCTGTGCTTCCTCGAATCAACTACCTCTTGCACCTCGTGCTCTTCCTCCTGTTGAACGATCACTAGTGGTAGTGGCTTTGGTTTGGCTTGGGACTTTGCAGTGCTGACGTGGTAAGGCATGAGCAGAGACTTGTGGAAGATGGGGTGGATGCCACGCCACGTCTTCAGGATCTCTAGTTCGTAGAATGCCTCACCTATCTTTCTGACAATATTCATCCATGATCAAGTTTCGAACCATTCCGGTTCCATCACTTCCAAACCTGGAACTACTGGTTTCAAAGGTACTTCTGACATTTTCCCACACCCTTCCACAGGTTCCGAGACTATCATCCCAAAGCAGTTCCGGAACTGCTTCCGGAACTTTCCCACACTCATTCCGAACTCAGAATGAGCTTTTATTATAGTTAGACTTTCATGATTTCTTAGCCAATACTTACATATATTACATGCTTCTTTTGGACCCGTTCACACAACATTACACATAACATAATACAAGTATACCTTCACCCATAGTATATATAGTCTTCACTCACTGACACACACCTCAGTCATTTCCACCCTCTTAGGCAGCAGCTGAGGTGAGTCTCTTTTTACTTATCATTTACCTATAGCTAATGTACTGTAGTCTTGGGCATTCCTGCCCTTTTCTAGGTGAATAATCCAGTCATTTCCGCTCTCTTAGGCAGCAGCTGAGTCTTGGGCATTCCTGCCCTTTTCTAGATTCTATTAGCTGGCTTTCCTGATCTAATTGCCTGCCTGCTATCAGAGAATGCCTAGCACTATTCAATAAGCATGTAAACAGCAATACCCATGAGCTTGCAAGCACATTTGCCATACCAAATGCTGTCGGTGATAAGCAGCAGCAGCCTATCCCCCACGACCTCATCCCTCACACTTCCCACAGTCATGTCGAGTTCTATGCCCATTATCGGTTCGGTGGGATGCTCTTCAGTCGCCATTCCACTCATACTGGCAATAGTCTGGTAATGTTCTATCCATCAGACAGCAGTATTTTGATTTCTGGCTGTATCAAATATATCTTCCAAGACAACTGTCAAATCTGATTTGCTATTCAGCATCAGCTCCCTGCTGATCTGGACACTATTGATCCTTTCCAACACTTTCCTTACTTCCTGGCGCATTTGTACTCTAAAGATCTGGACTCCAATCTCAAGATAATTCATCCAGCAGCAGTGGTATCACACTTTGCTCAATGGCACTTTTCTGCTAACCATGTAGTTGTTTTGACGTTGATGAAGATATGTTGTCCATCACACTCACATCAATCTACTAATTCCTGCTAACTCAGGACTAATCACGGAACTAGCTACTGAGTTGTATCCATGTACTACAATTATGATAAATTTACCTCCTTTGCTGAGAGAAATGTAGTGACTTTTGCTGTTTCCACATCTGAAGGGATTGTCGGGCCATCCGACATTGCATCTTTGACAATATTCATCCATGATCAAGTTCTGAACCATTCTGGTTCCATCACTTCTGAATCCAGAAGTGCCATCCCAGAACCACATCCCAGAACCACTGGTTCCGAAGGTGCTTCCGACATTTTCCCATGTCCTTTCGCAGGTTCCAAGACTATCATCCCAAAGCAGTTCCGGAACTGCTTCTAGAACTTTCCTGCGCTCATTCCGAACTCAGAATGAGCTTTTATTACAGTTAAGACTTTCATTATTTCTTAGCCGATACTTACATATATTACATGCTTCTTTCGGACCTGTTCACACAATGTTACACATAACATAATACAAGTATACCTTCACCCATAGTATATATAGTCTTCACTCACTGACA